>JAHTLZ010000023.1:1633019-1652464 GCA_023846285.1 Phrynocephalus versicolor | reverse complement strand
GGAGCGGCCGCTCCTTCCTTCCTTCTCCCTCTCCCAGCGGAGCGGCGGCGGCGGCGGCGGCCTCTCCTCTCCTCTCCTCTCCTCCAGCGGGGCCTGGCGGCGACTCCTCCTCCGGCTTGCCCTCGGCGCCCGGCGCGGCTGCCGGCCTCCTTGGCGGGTGAGCCCGGCCCGGGCGCAGCAGCAGCACCGACGACGACGGGGACGAGGAGGAGGAGGTGGCGGCAGCGCTGAGCAGCACCGTCAGGGGCAGGGCGAAGCGCAGCGGCGGCAGTGGGGGCGAAGGCGAAGGCGGTGGAGGTGCCCGGGGCAGCATACGCATGACCACGCTCTCTGTCCCTCGGGCGGCGGGCGGCTCCTCCTGCGCTCCTCCAGCCTTCTTCCATTGGCTGCCCGTGGGAGAGAAGAGGAGGCGGAGGAGGAGGGCGGCGGAGGAGGACGCGCCGCCGCCGCCGTGGCTGCTGCTACTGCTGCTGGTGGTAGAGGGCGAGGAGGAGGAGGGTGGAGGAGGAGGAGGATGCACCGCCACCGGCGGCGGGCAGAGGAGGGAGGCAAAGGCAAAGGCAAAGGCGGCGGCTCCTCCTGCGCTCCTCCAGCCTTCCTCCTCCACCGGCCACCCGCGGGAGAGAAGAGGAGGAGGAGGAGGGCGGCAGAGGAAAAGGGGAGGAGCCTCCCCGGCCTCCCCAGGTGGCCCGGTGCCGACTGGTCCACGGACCGGCACCGGTCCGCGGCCCGGGGGTTGGGGACCACCGCTCTAGGGTGTTGAGAATTATCCTCATGTTATTCCTCATCTGTCGCTTTGGCAGGAAACCCATCTGATCTTGATGTATCGCTTTCACTAGAAGTTTTTTTAATCGTGTGGCCAGAATTGATGCATAAATTTTATAATCTACATTTAACAAAGAGATAGGTCTATAATTTTTTATCTCTTTAGGGTCAGTATTCTCTTTATGTATCAGTGATATTGTTGCTTGAGTCCATGTTTTTGGTATTTCTTTTCTTTCAGTGATATCTTCAAGTAATTTTTTGTATGGTAATAATATGATCTCTGTCATTTGTTTGTAAAGTTCAGCGGGCAGTCCATCTGGACCTGGAGCCTTTCCACTTTTTTTTTTACTTCTAATCGCTTCTACAATCTCATTACAAGTTATTGGTTCCTCTAATGCTTTCCTTTGTTCTTCTGTTAATTTTATCCTACTATATTTTCCTAAATATTCTTCCTGTGTTTCTTTGGGCACTTCTTTTTGTGAGTAAAGTTTTTGATAGAAATCCTTCACTATCTTCTTCAGTTCCTCATGGTCAAATTTTTCTTTTCCATCTTTATCCTTTAAGCTTTGTATATGTGTTTTCTCTTTTTCTTTTCTAAGTCTATATGCCAACCATCTTCCTAGTTTGTTTGCTGTTTCAAAGAAATTTGCCCTTGCAAATTTTATGTTTTTTGCTATTTCTTCTGCCCATAGAGTATTCAGATAATGTTGTTTCATTTTCAGCCTTGCCTTTAGGTCTTCCTTTTTTGGGTCTTGTTTTAATCCTTTTTCACATTCTTCTATAAACCTTACTGCTTCTTCCCCCCCCCCCCCCGTTCTCTTTCTCTTTTCTGCTGTGTTGCAAATCTAATTATTTGGCCTCTTAGAACAGCTTTGCCAGCATCCCATACAGTAGCCATAGGAATTTCTGGACATATATTTTCCTTAAAATAAAACTTCATTTCCTCTTTGATTTGTTCCAACAATATTTCATTTTTCAGGAGAGATGTGTTTAGCTCCCATTGCCAGTTATTTCTTCTATTTCCCAGGGGTTGTGGTCAGCAAATGTATTAGGTAAAATTTCAATTTCCTTTACTTCTTTCATGATATCTGGTGTAAGCCAACACATATCTATTCTTGACCATGATTTGTGTCTATCTGAGTAGAAGGTGTAATCTTGACCAGAAGGATTCCTTACTCTCCATACATCCACAAGGCTTAATTCCTCTGCCAATTGCAAGAAGTCACATGGCAATATATTTCGCCTGTTCTTTTCCCATTTCCCTTGTGGTGTTTTTACATCCAAGTCCTTATCATATACGGCATTGAAGTCCCCTACAATTAAATTTTCCTGCTGGGAGGTTTTAAGCAATTCTTGTTCTAGTCTTTTATAGAATTTCTCCTGTTTCTCATTAGGGGCATATATATTGTATTTGTAACATTAGGATTCTTGCATCTTCAGATGCATGTATCAGTTTTGGGTTCCATTCCTTTTTGACATATATGGCCACACCTCTCTTCTTTTCCTTCAGATCCGAGGCTGCAAAGAGTTTTCCTAATTTAGTACAATTCAGTAGGTGTTCATCTTTTTTCTTCATGTGCGTCTCCTGTAGGCAGATGACATCTGCTTTTAATTTCCTTAATTGTAAAAATATTCTTTTTCTCTTCTGTCCTGAGTTCAGTCCATTAATATTGATTGAGACTAGCTTCAATTGTTTATTCAAGATTTTCTTCCTTTTTATTATCTTTTATTTTCTCTTCCTCTCTCCTTTTCTGTTCTCTTGTGACGGCACGCTTTTGTTCTTGTTCTCTTGTCTCATGCTGCGATTTCCCCTTTCCTCTCCTCTGTTTTCCTTCCTCGCTATCAGAGGGTATGTCTTCCCCTCTACTTCTTAGGAAATCTTCTGCCTTCATCACAGAATTGATTGTATACCTTTTAGGACCAAGTTGAAAAAATATGCCTTCTGGTATCAGCCATTTATAAATAACTGAATTTTCTCTTAAGTATTTTGCCAGAGCTGAGTATTTTTCCTCCTTTGCCGCATTTCCCAGGGTACCTGTTTTAAAACTGTAATATCTTGATCTAGAATTTGAATTGGTTTTCCTTGTATTTCATTAAGCACCATACCTCTCATCGATCTCCTTGTGAATTTCAAGTGAATTTTCCTTGGCAATCAGTTCATTCTTGTGTAAGCTGAACTCACTCTGTAGACTGAATCAATTTGTGATAGGAACTCTTTCATTTTCAAATTCACAATTTGTGCCAATGATGTGCTTATCAAATCTGCTAGCTTCTCCCCTTTGGATTCTGGGACATTCTGCAATCTTATGAAATAAGCTGCTTTTTCCATTTCTAATGATATTATTCAATCTTCTTGTGATTTTTGCATATTTTCTATGACATCCATCCGGTTCTCAGCTTTGACTGCTGCTTCCTTTCTTTCCTGAAGCTGTTCAGTATTTGTTTTCACCTGCTTATACAGATAATCAAACCTTGTGTTTATGCCTTTCACCACATTTGCCAATTGGTTTACTGTTTGGGCGAGTTGATTCATTGCATCCTGCATCTGTTGTAGAATGTGTAATATTAAACTCTCTGTTGATGATTGTCCTACTAATTTTGCCATGCCTGTTGTCTCAGGAGAACTCTGGGGTGTAGTTTGAGGTGTCATTTGTGGTGTGGCCTTGCCTTTTCTTGTTGGTACTTTGAAGGTCATGTTGATAAATTATATACTTTAGTCAATTAGTCAGTATTATCAGTTATCCCAAGAAACCTTAGGTACTACTAATTGAACCCTGTCTATAATATATAACAGCTACTGACAATGATTTGAATCAAGTACTGTCAACTCTCCACTATTTTCTTATGCTTAACAGTATATATTCAGTAAACTACGTGTCTGGAACTCTTAATATGATAGGTTTCCCCTTTAACTTTAAAGATTTCACGTAACAGATTATCTAGCTAACTGGCAATTTTATCTCCAACTAAGTATCCTTTTATCCCAACTCCAAATTCAGTCACCCAGGTCTCTTTAGGTTGCCAGCCAGAACTATTTTTTATATAAACCTCCAATATTTCACCTTCCCAGGTCTTTCAGGTTGGTCTCTCACCTCCAATTTGAGCTATAAATAATCAGATATAAAGTTTGGTAAACCCAAGAAATGTTTTTTCCCTTTTTCTCTTTTCTTAAAGATCCCTCTGTGGATTTCAAAAGTTACTGTTCAACAAGGTCTATTTAATTTCATTATTCACAGTAGAGAGAGAGGGTTATTTATAATCCATCAATGCAGTGTGTCTCTTCCAGCTTTCTCCAAGACCTGTTATCTCCACTCTTCCAAGAGGGGAAAAAATTCAAGGTCATCCGTACTGCTTCAAGTCTAAACAGTTTAGATAGAGGATTCCCCAGGTGAAACTTGCATTCAATTAAATGTACAGTACTCGAAATGGATATTCCAATAGAACTAAGAAGCAATGCAGGAGGGGGAGTGGGGGGGCACAAGTCTTCTTTACTCTTTACTTTTATAAGTTTTCTCCCCTATAAGAACACACACCCTTTTTCTATTTGAGCTTTGTGCTTCTCAGTTCCCCACTTAGTAGCTACTTGATAGCCCAATTTAAGTGTATTGTCCTTGGATTTCAGTAAACAGTTCTCAGCTAATTGGCAATTCAAAAGTCTCTCTCCCGCTTGACTTTAGATATTTTTTTCTCTCTCCTTCCAAAGTCTTTTAATCAGCAATTCCACTCTTTTAGCTTAAACAAAAGTCCTTAAGATAGATATACATACTCTTTAAGATCTTGCAATTGCTATTTACCACAGGAACTCCCCGATTGGGGCGTCAATAGCTTGCTTGGCTTTGTGCCTTCCCCATCTTGATCCTGAATAGCAGGCGATGTCCAGGGCGAGATCAAACTGCTTCTTTAAAGATAAAGCAGGCTCTCTAAGCCCCCAGCCCTGCTTCGTTGAGAAAGCTTACTCTCCTGTAAGCTCTCTGTCCAGACCTCTTTGCTCCGGCAGTAGTCCTTCTGGATCAAAGGGGTTTTCGCAGCATCAGAGCTCCCTCACAGTGCTGCTTTCCTCGCCATGACGAAGCCCCGCCTCCCTAATCAGTATGATTTTCAAGCAACAACACTGTTATTGTTCTAAAGCTGGACAATTTGTTACCTCACTAGTAATGCATGCTTGGTTCATTAGCGGTTTGGAAAGTTCTGAGAAGCAGAATGTTTATCTCTGGTTGTAACATTCAATCATTAATTAGTTCAGTTAAAATGTTTTCAGGGTACTTATATCACTAACTTAAATGCTAAAATGGCAGGCATGCAGTGTCTTGCTCTCCTAGAAGGATGGTGCTCTGGAAATCTGAAAAGAGTGGATCAAGATGGAATGGGGGGGGGACATGTTGTTGGGGGATAGTCGGGGAGACAGGAATATGCACTAATCTGGTTCAGATAATATCAGTAGGACAGACAGTGAAAGTAAGAGACAGGACTGATCTTGTCTGGGCCAGCACAATGTTCAACACAGTTTGCTGTTGTGTAATTCCCCCCCCCCCCCCCCGGTCAGTTGATTCCCCAGGAGAGCAGATCATTGCAGGACAAAACTAAGGCATGTTAACAAAAACAAAAAACATATCTGGCAATTTTCCTAATTCTTTGCAACCCCTGTACAGGCTCTCCTGATTATGCAATAATGCTGTATTCTGAATTCTGTTACAGTATACAAAAGGAATGAATGAATGAATTCTACAAGATTTTTAAACATGCAATATGATGAATGAGTAGTGAAATAAATTATGTGTGAGTTATTAACAGAACAACAAAGTTTAAGGCTAGATATCTATATCATTTAACCATTGAACAGAAATCCCCTCAAGATTCTTGCAGGGAGCCAGGGAAGCTTCCAAACACTAAAATAGAAAACCATGATGATGGTGATGATGACGACTACGACGACGATGATGACAATGACATTACATTTATTCGACATAATGTCATTTGCTAGAAGTGGTTCAGATGCATGCTCCCAGCATTTCCCTGGGAGAATTTAACTTTCTGAATGGCTGATTAATTTAAATACCGTAAGAAGCTCTGAACTGAAAGGGACAGTCAAACTGGAACAGCTTCCATATCTAATCTTTTTCAAAAAAGGCATTGATGTAGAATAATCATACATGCCAGAAAAAAAAACCCACAAAAAAGTAAAAGGTGATGCAAACTAGAGATGCAAAATTTTCGGAAATTTTGAAGCTCGGAATTCCGCCCCCCCATTTTTGTTGTTGAAAAAAAAAAACAGAATTTTTTGGAAAAAATGAAAAAAATGCTACATTAGCAACCCCCCCCCCCGTTTTACAGCTTGAAAGTCATTTTGTTAATTTAAGAACATAAAATATGACTATGGACAATTTGACTTGGCATAAAATTATCACAACTAGCATATTAAAATATAGTGTATCCAAACAGTTATTACAAACATAATTTACTTTTAAAATAATATTTATTTTTAATTGTAAGTAACAAATAGAGTCACAATCTCCTGAACTGTTTACTAGTTTATGTGGAACAAAACAAAATCTCTACAAAACAATGCTTAAAAATCCAGAATTAACAATTATTCAAATTTCCTGTTCACAGTATTTAAATAAAAATAAAATAAAAACCTCATTCTCATAAAAAGAATTGAAGAGGGAAATATATAAAAGGGAGTAGAACTAAATTTCAATGAAAATATTTTATTTATCATGTTAAAATAAAACATTCCATAATTTTTTCTTATTTTTTTCAATTTTTCCAATTTTTTTTGGGGGGGGGGACCCAAAAAGGCTTCAGGAAAAAAAACCCAGAAAAGAACAATCCTCCCCACCATCCACCACCCCAGATTTTTCTGGTTTTTTTTCCAGGCCTTCACATCTCTAATGCAAACACAATCACTCTTAATTTTTTAACAAAAAAAAATCCATGAAAAATACCAGACCAGCTCACAATTAGATATATGTCATTTAGCTGTTAGAAAATATGTTGAATTTAACTGTGCCAATTCTACCACAGAGTCATTTTTCTTGAACTTAATACACAACCTATCTTGGTAATTCTTTTCCAGGTGTACACACTAATATGTGATGCATCAGATGAGGATATAGAAGAATTTTATACTCAGTTAAAGAGTGGTTTATCATTTATCAAATCAATGGAAATTACCACAGTTATGGGTGGTCTCAGTGCAAAGGTAGGACAAGGCCAACGAGCTGAAGTAGGTATATATGGTTTAGGAATTGGCAATGAGCGAGGTGATGGATTAATTCAGTTATGTCAAGAAGAGGAACTTATAAAATCAAATACATATTTCCAGATGCCATCGCGCCATCTTTATACTTGGACTTCAAATGTAGACAGTTTGATTACATCAGGATCAATAAACATTTCAGAAACTTAATTAAATGTGTGAAATCATATGATGGTGCAGATATTAATTCAGATCATAATATTTTATTAACAATAGTGAACCTTAACTTGAAGAAATGTCAGTCAAAGTTGACAGAGTCAAACTGGAATTTTTAAGCTGCAGGACCCAGTAGTAAGGACTGAAGTTCAATCAACCCTGAGTACAAAATGCAAAATAAAGCTCTTGCATATCACACAGTCCAATCTGGATTTTATGTGATACATCTATACATATACCCACCTGGATGGAACTTGTTTCTGAATTGCCTTTTTAACAGTCTGCAGAAGGCTCTTATTTATATGGTATGTAAAGTGGTACCTTAGTTTACAAAATTAATTTGTTCTGTGCGCCGTTTTGTTTTGCGAAAATTTCATAAACCGAAACACAGTTTCCCATAGGAATGCATTGAAAACCAATTAATCTGTTACAGAGGAATTGTGGGAAGCCTGAATGTCAGAATTGTGCAAAAAAACGGAGACCAGCAAGTTTATATAGTAGATAACTGAAATCTGTTTGAAGAGTTGCCTGCAAGCAATGTATAGAAAGCAGCGGAGCCATAGCACTGAATGGAAACTGCAAGCTTATGAGAGGAGTTGTCCAAAAAGGGAATACTGCCCAACTCCAATCTTGTATACTGTATATCATTGGCATTATTGGAAACTACTGTTTATTGTTATTGTTTTTGTTGTTGATTGTGCATCTTAAGTTCTGGAAAGAGAATTTCAAGAAGTCAAAAGGAAAATGTAGATCAACATTTAGTTGCCTAATAACTTACACCATTACACATGTGGCATAACTTCTGGAGGCAAACTGCTTCAATTTAAGAAATGACTGTAGACATTGCCTCTTGTATCATGAATTGTATGACCATCTGTGGAATTTATTTACTTGAGGCAATTCGCCTCCAAATATTATGCTCTTTGCATATCTATGCAAGAGGATTCTGGTCATAGTGTCCCTTCCAAAGAATGATTTCAATAAATTTGTCTTAGTAGAAATTGTTGAATGCTAGAAATGTTGCTGTTCAAATTAAATTAAAGAAATGTGTAATACTATGTATACGTCTAAAGATTCCTAGCACCAACTAGTGTGATGGGAGACTGTATGAATGCTAAGGGGGTGTCTTGATATTTTTAGCCTCAGACCTATCCCACCTAAACTATGTTCCTGAGGGAAGGGTTGGGAGGGGTGGAACGCTGCCGGCTGTGTGCTGATTATAGCTATGCACAAATGCCCTTTCAAAAATAATCCACTTTATTTGTGGGAGGAGAAAATAAAGGCGGGGGGGGGGGAGAAGCATAAATGTTACAGCCAATTTTCAGTGACAGCTTATTAGCTGTAATTGTTAAACAGTGTTCTTTTCTTCCCATAGTTTTTCTTTATTTCTTGTAGTGTGATTGCAAATAGTAATAGCAGCAAGTGTAGTGGAAATTTTGCTTTTGCTAATGAGAAGATGGCGGGACAAGTAGTGTTGTGTTCATCTGTAGGAAGAAGGTAAAGCTAGTGCTGCACCATAATTTGTTCTCCAAGTTTCCCATGCTTTATTTCTCCCACTTTTGTTTGTTTCCTAGGTTCCTAAAATTGTCTTTTGCTTCCCCCCTCATGTCTGTGTGTGTCTGTGTGTCTGTCTATATGTGTCCATGCATGAGAGGCTCAAGAGAAAGATCTGTTTTGCTTGTTAGAGGTAGCCGGCCTGGAGGCAGGTAGGTGCAGGACATAGCATTAAATGCAACAATTGTAAAATCCACTGTAGTCCTCTTAACAGATGGAGAAAATATTTTAACACATTTTGGCCATCTTGGCTCCTTTTAAGGAGAAAGGTAGGATAAAAATATTTTTAATGAATCAACAAATTAAAATGGGTTTAAAAATTACCCAAGAGAGTGCATACACCAACCCCTAAACCACATGACTACTATGTGACTATAATTCAACTTCGAAAACCCCAATCCATCACCTGATTTAGTTCAACAGTGTAATAACATCCGCTTTTTCTTTCAACAGCTTCCTTGGTTTACGACACTACCTGATCATAAAAGACTATAGAAGGGACTACTGCATCTTCGCCTGGGTTTTAATTGCAGTGGATGGCAGCTGTGGTACATAAGAAGAGCCATGCTGGATCAGGCCAAAGGCCCATCTAGTCTAGCTTCCTGTATGTCACAGTGGCCCCACCAGATGCATCTGGGAGCGCACGAGACTAGATCTCTGTCTCCTGATCCCACTCCCCTGCATCTGGCCCTTGAACTACCCTGTTTTTAAGCCTGGAGATTACACATCTCCATCACGGTTTGTAACCTGTCATGGACTTTTCCCCCAGGAATCTGCCCAGTCCTCTTTTGAAGGCATCCAGGCCAGATGCCACCACCTCATCCTGTGGCAGGGAGTCCCACAGACTAACAACGCGCTGGATGAAAAATATTTTCTTTTGTTCATTCTTACTCTCCCAGCCCTCAATATGAGTGGATGTCCCCTAGTTCTGGTATTCTGCAAGAGGGAGAAGAGCTTCCCTCTATCCACTTTACTCATGCCCTGCATTATTTTGTACGTCTCAATCATATCCCCCCTCAGGCACCTTTTTCCCCCAGACTAAAGAGCCCCATAAGGGAGGTGCCCGAGCCCAGTAATAATTTTAGTCGCTCTCTTCTGCTCCTTTTCCAAGTCCACTATGTCTTTTTTTGAGATGTGGTGACCAGAAATGTTTGCAATACTCCAGATGCGGCCTTACTCTCACTTTGTACAATGGCATTATAATATTGGCTGTTTTATTTTCAGTCCCCTTTTTGATGATCCCTAGCATGGAATTGGCCTTCACCACTGCCACACAATGGGTAGGCACTTTCATTGAGCTCTCCACCAACACACCAAGATCTCTTTCCTGATCTGTCATGGATAGCTCAGAACCCATGAGTTGATAGATAAAGTTTGAGTTTCCCCTTGCAATATGCATTACATTTTCCCACATTGAAACAAATTTGGCATTTCACAGCCCATTCTCCCAGTTTGGAGAGATCCTTCTGGAGCTCTTCACAATCTTCCCTGATCTTCACCACCTGGAAAGGTTTTGTGTCATCTGCAAACTTGGCCAGCTCTCTGCTTATCCCTGTCTCCAGGTCATTTATGAACAGATGGAAAAGCACTGGTCCCAGGACAGATGCCTGGGGCACACCACTTTTCACTTCTCTCCATTGTCAAAATTTCCCATTGACACCTACTCTATGTTTCTTGGATCTCAACCAGTTCTCAGTCCATAAGAGGACCTGTGCCTGAGGGGGATATGATTGAGACTTATTTAAAGCCCTAAATGAGTTGAGTTCAAACTGTCTCAAAAACTATATCTCTGTTTATGAGCCTGCCTGGATTTTAAAATCATCAGGAGAGGCCTTTATCTCAGTTTCTTCACCCTCATAGGCTTAATTGGTGGTAACTTGGGAGAGGACCTTCTCTTTTGCTGCTCCCATATTCTGGATGTAACTCCCATGGGAGGCAAGGCCGGCCCTGTCTTTGCTATTCTTCGCCAAGCATTTGAAGATCTTTATCATCAGACAGGTTTTCCTTTAAATGACTGATTGACCAAGGGGATTTTTAAAGGAAGTGTTTTATTCTGCATTTTACTTGTGATTTCAATATTCTTATTATTATGGGTTTTAATGTGATATTTGTTTAATCCTTTCTAATATTGGAACAGTTTAGTAGTTTATTTTTAACTTCTCTTTTTTTAATACTGTAAGCTGCCTTGGATCCTTTACGAAAAAGGCGACATAAATAAATATTTGTTTCTAGCAAATTTATGGGAAATTGTCAAAATTGTCATGAGAAAATTGTTTGATGCAGCATAGTCAATGCACTGGTACTTATTGTACAAAACTGTATATGATGTGCAGACAATAATTTCATGCCTTTCCAACCTCTGCCACCCCACCCTCCCAAACATAGCTAAGGAGGAATGAGCTCCAGGTTTTTTTTAAAAAAATCATCATGGCTACGTGAGTTTTGAGCCTTAATTCTGTTTCTAAACTGGCAGGTTTTTGATCATTGATACTGATCGAGGATTGCTCTGTAAGGAAAAGTGCCATTGCATTGTTACCAGTTTTCTAATACAGGATACATTTCCTGGATACTCTTTAGTGGCTTTCAGACAAATGAGGTTGTATGAAGTATCATTTTGACTTTTCAATTTTTAAGAGACTAAAGCCTTCCCAAGCCTTTCCCTACTCGAGTTTTGTTTTTAAGAGTAAAGCATCAATTTATTGGGCAGCTCAGTAAAATATTTTTGATGTATTTTTACAGTTCTTGAATTATTTTTGCTGAATTCTTAGGCTTGCTGCAGTTTCATCATCATATTCATGTAATTGCATTAACAATCATGCTTTATAATAGTAGAGACATGACAAAATGAATATTGTGTAGTATTTATAAGAACATAAGAACATAAGAAGAGCCATGCTGGATCAGGCCAAAGGCCCATCTAGTCCAGCTTCCTGTATCTCACAGCGGCCCCACCAGATGTGTTTGGGAGCGCATGAGACTAGATATCTGTCTCCTGATACCACTCTCCTGCATCTGGCCCTTGAAGTACCCTGGTTTAAAGCCTGGAGACTACACATCTCCATCATGGTTTGTAACCTCTGATGGACTTTTCCTCCAGGAATCTGTCCAATCCCCTTTTGAAGGCATCCAGGTCAGATGCCATCACCACATTGTGTGGCAGGGAATTCCATAGACTTACAACGCGCTGGGTGAAAAAATATTTTCTTTTGTCAGTTTTTACTGTCCCAGCCCTCAATTTGAGTGTATGTCCCCTAGTTCTGGTATGTTGGGAGAGTGAGAAGAGCTTCCCTCTATCCACTTTACTCATACCCTGCATTATTTTGTATGTCTCAATCATATCCCCCCTCAAGCGCCTTTTTTCCAGACTAAAGAGGCCCAAATGTTTTAGCCTTTCTTCATAAGGGAGGTGCCCCAGCCCAGTAATCATTTTAGTCGCCCTCTTCTGCACCTTTTCCAGTTCCACTATGTCTTTCTTGAGATGCGGTGACCAGAATTGTACACAATACTCCAGGTGGGGCCTTACTATTGTTTTGTATAATGGCATTATAATGTTGGCTGTTTTATTTTCAATCCCCTTTTTGATAATCCCTAGCATGGAATTGGCCTTCTTCACCGCTGCCGCACATTGGGGAGACACCTTCATGGAGCTGTCCACCAACACACCAAGATCTCTTTCCTGATCCGTCACGGATAACTCAGAGCCCATGAGTTGATAGATGAAGTTTGGATTTTTTGCCCCAATATGCATTACTTTACATTTGGTTACATTAAAACGCATTTGCCATTTCTCAGCCCACTCCCAGTTTGGAGAGATCCTTCTGGAGCTCTTCACAATCTTCTCTGGTTTTTACCACACGGAAAAGTTTTGTGTCATCTGCAAACTTGGCCACCTCACTGTTTATCCCTGTCTCCAGGTCATTTATGAACAGATTGAAAAGCACCGGTCCCAGGACCGAGCCCTGGGGCACACCGCTTTTCACTTCTCTCCATTGTGAAAATTTCCCATTGACACCTATTCTTTGTTTCCGGGATCTCAACCAGTTCTCAATCCATAAGAGGACCTGCCCTCTTATCCCCTGACTGTGCAATTTTCTCAGCAGCCTTTGGTGAGGGACCCTGTCAAAAGCCTTTTGAAAATCCAGATAGACTATATCAACCGGTTCACCCAAATCCACGTGCCTGTTGACCTTTTCAAAAAATTCTAAGAGGTTTGTCAGACAAGATTTACCCTTACAGAAGCCATGCTGATTTTCTCTCAGCAAGGTTTGTTCTTTTATGTGTTTTAAGATTTTCTCTTGGATGAGGCTTTCCACCATCTTCCCTGGGACAGATGTAAGGCTAACCGGCCTGTAGTTTCCTGGGTCCCCCCTCCTTCCTTTTTTAAAAATTGGTGTGACATCTGCTATCCTCCAGTCCTCCGGCACTGTGGCCGTTTTAAGAGACAAGTTGCATATAACCGTTAAGAGATCTGCAATTTCATTTCTCAGTTCCCTAATAACCCTTGGGTGGATGCCATCTGGGCCCGGTGACTTGTTAATCCTCAATTTATCAATTAGTCCTAAAACCTCCTCTCTTTTAACCTGTATTTGATTTAATTCTTTAGTCAAGAGGGGTGGCTGAGGCAGCAGAATCCGCTCAAGGTCCTCTGTCATGAAGACAGACGCAAAGAACTCATTCAATTTCTCTGCAATGTCCAAGTCTTCCTTAACCTCCCCTTTTCCTCCCTCACCATCCAGAGGGCCAACTGGTTCTCTGGCAGGTTTTCTACTTCTAACATATTTAAAGAAGCTTTTTTGTAAAAAAAAAGCAATCCCCAATGTTTTTGTAAAACATTGTACTGGATCTCATTTATGTAATCTTCAACTGAGTTTGGTTTCGTAGGGTTACATTACTAGTGGTTTTTATTAATAAATAACTAAGGTCCAAAGGCCTTTGACTTGTTCTTGTTGCATTCCAGAGCTGGAGTATTAGTGTGTCTCAGGAAGTGTTTTCGTGGTGCTTTTGGTTTTGGCATGCCATTTTCCTTTTTTTTCTTTTGAGACCTCTTCTGAGGAGCCTGTGCTGAGGGGGCAAATAATATATAAACAGGTAACTTATTTTTATGAACTGCTGTGTTACACTGCTAAAGTATCAGTATTGATCCATTCACATTCAAAGGGAGCCTTTACAGTATGCCTTAAGTTTTCTGATCTTTCAAACTTGAAATTATTTTCATTTATTTCTATAAAATGCGCAGTTCTGAGCTTTTGTGTTGGTGTGTATGTGTGTAAGTGTATGAATGAATCCTCTAGTCTATACTAACAGTCTGTTGCAGATCATGCCTAAGGAAATACAGGCTTGCAGCATTAAGGTTCTGAACTTTACAGAATGTGTATGTATGACTGCATACATCTCTATACCAACTTAATGTGTTCCAGACTGGCCTTATTTTCCATTTCAGTTGTCTTTTCTGTTTTGAAGAGTGGGAGGTATACACAATTGTATTCAATCCCAGCTACATTGAATTTGTTAATCTCTCCACTGAGTTACATCAGTTGCTCTCTTACAGTCTTGGAGACTTCTAAAAATGTTTCTCTGCGTGAACTAAAGCTAATTTATATAGAAAATTGTTCATTCTACCATTTATATCCTGCTCTTACTATTCATTCTACTTTCTTCTCCTACTGCAGGTTTTACTTGGCTTTCTCTGCTATATACTATTATTATAGGTTATGGGGGGGGAAAATTCCCTTGACTCTTAATATTTTTTCCTCCATAGAGATTCTTGAGATGTCTGTAAATCTCTTATATTGAATTTGGTGAGAACTATACTATATGTAGTATGATTTTGGCTACATAGATATGGGGTATAGTGATACTCCAAATGATAATATGATAATATATGTTCATTCTAAATAAAAATGTTCTCAAAATGGTATATAATGTAGAATTCAATAATATTTGACCATAGCCTGTGTGTTGTTTGTTTTAAAAACTAGGGTATCACATATACAGTGGTACCTTGTATAAAGGAATTAATTTGTTCCAAATTAAATTACGTTAAGCAAATTTTCTTTTATATAAATTTCCCATAGGAATGCATTGAAAATAGAGTAATCCCTAATCACTACAATTTTTATGTTGTACAGATTCACCCCATAGGCAATTACGTTAAGCAAATTTCCCCTATCTCCGGAATTTTTTATGTTGTACAGATTTTATGTTATACAAACCATTTGTTATACGAGGGTCCACTGTATATACTTTTCTGCATATGTCACAGTACAAATACTGTAGTGCCAGCTTTACATCATACTTGGAACTTTTGGGTGTTTTCTCTACAGAGAAGTACCATTTCTGTCTTTGAACAATATTGTCCAGTACGTGGGTCACACGATACAAATGGGTGGTGTGAAAAGAGAACAGATCTTTTTTCCCCCTGGTCTTATGGATCCATCTTATAGCAAACCACGCTCCACTGTCTTTTCTTTCAGGCAAAGAATGAAAGCACGTGCTCCTCCCCCACCAAACCATCCTCCCACTACCTGCAAAGTTAATAATGAGCACACATTAACAGCAGACGTGGGAATGCTGGCTGATCAAGGTGTGATAAATATGAAGGAAAATCTCATTAACCGGACAATGGACTTCACAGTAGTTTTTCCCAATGGAGAAGAACAGAAAGATACTGTGCATGGAAGGTAGGGTTTACAGACAAATTATTGTTTTATTCCTCTGACTGTACCTAAATATTATGATGAGGATTTCCAACATGGAAATATTTGAACAGCTGTCACATTGAAGGTGGAATGAGCTTGTTTTCTGCACCTATAGAGACCTGGACCAAAAGTGGTAGATTTAAAAGGATATTTTAATTCAGTGAGAGCTGTTTGAAAATAGAATGGACTGCCTTATAGGGAGGTGGATTTTGTAATATAGGGGTTGGATGACTGACTGTCAGGGGTGTTTTGGGTAAGAATTCCCTTCTTGGACAGGGGCTGGACCTGATCCTGAAAGTCCCTTTCAGCTTTAGTTCTATATGTGGTTCTAGCATTGTTCACTCTAGAGTTCTATGCATTATGCCTCGTTTCTTCTTTATAACTCAGCAATATATATTAGGTCAGGAATTCCTTTTATTTCCTAAAGAATCATAGTTCCTTTTTAGTACAGATTACTTAATAAGAAATAAATAACCGAGACTGCCCTGGTCGCTCTGCAGGATGACCTCCTCAGGGAGGCCAACAGGGGGTGTTCCTCCCTGTTGGTTCTCCTTGATCTGTCAGCTGCCTTTGATACCGTTGACCACGGTAACCTACTGGTCTGGCTGGCGGTGGCTGGAATTGGTGGTCAGGCCTTGGCCTGGCTCCGTTCCTTCCTTAGCGGCCGGACTCAGCGGGTTCAGCTGGGTGATGCCTTGTCAGCTCCTTGGACTCTCCCGTGTGGGGTGCCCCAGGGGTCAGCAATCTCACCCATGCTGTTCAATGTTTACATGAGGCCGCTGGGGGAGGTCATCAGGAGATTTGGAGTTCGCTGTCATCAGTACGCTGATGACGCGCAGCTCTATCTCTCCTTTTCGTCGTCTGCAGTGGAGGCAGTTCGCTCCCTCGATCTGTGTCTGGAGGCCATTCTGGAATGGACCAGAGATAACCGGCTCAAGCTGAATCCGAAGAAAACGGAGGTTCTGTTCTTCGGGGCGCTCTCGTCTGGGTACAATGGCCCCCTCCCTATGCTGGGGGGTGTTTCCCTCCAGCCTACGGACAGGGCCAGGAATCTGGGTGTGGTCCTGGACTCAGCCCTCTCCCTGGAAGCCCAGGTGATGGCTGTCTCCAGGGCCGCTTTTTTCCATCTCCGCAGGATCACCCAGATCCGCCAGTATCTTGATGAGTCCTCCCTGAGGACAGTTGTGCAGGCCCTGGTGATCTCGAGGGTCGACTATTGCAATGCCCTCTACGTGGGGTTGTCCGGAGGTTGCAGCGGGTGCAAAATGCGGCAGCCAGGCTGGTGGTGGGTGCCCGTAGATACGAGCACATCACCCCAGTCCTGGCTCACCTGCATTGGCTCCCTGTTGTCAGGTTCAAGGTCCTGGTTTTGATTTTCAAAGCCCTCCACGGCCTGGGACCAGAGTACCTGGCGGAGCGTATCTCCCAAAGGACAACTGGATCCAGATCCACTAGGCTGGCGCAGGCGCGCTCGCTGAGGTTGCCCACACCCGGAGAGGCGCGGAAATCGCGTACGCGAGACCGCGCCTTCTCTGTGGTGGACCCTACACTCTGGAATCATCTCCCCAGTGAGCTGCGCCTGCTGGAGTCCCTGCCCGCCTTTAAAGAAGGCTTTAAAGACCTACCTCTTTAGAGAGGCTTTTGGCGACCCCCTCTGTTAGTCTGTTTTTTTTTTTTTTTGCCCTGGGTTTTGCCGCCATATTGATTCATCGCCTCTTCCATCATTGTTTTGTTGTCTATTATCTGTTTTTATTGTTGTAAGCCGCCCAGAGTTCTCCTGCGGAAGATGGGCGGGATATAAGTTTAATAAATAAATAAATAAATAAGAAATCACTCGGGTGATTCATTCTGAGGTCCCATAGACCACATACTGTACACACAAAATGCCAAACCTCACAAAAGAAGTTGGTTAGAAGTCCACGTCCACACCATGGTTTATATACCTGGCTGTGCAATCTACTCTGTTTGGGACTAACAACTGGATTTTAGTCTGTGTGTTTAATGTGACAATAATAAAATACAATTTGCAGTCATATACATACTTGGCTAGTTGCCCCATGGCTAGAAACGGTTTGAAAAAAATAAGAAAGACTGTTGAAAGCAAATTAAATAAAAATATACATATAAAGAAAAACAAAACCTTAACATTCATGTTCCTGGCTGATGCAAGGAAGACCTCTATTTTTCTCTTTTCCCTCTGCTTTGGAGGTTGCTTGAGATGGAACGTTCCAGATAATCATCCACAATCCAGAAGATGGAGGGAGGGAGGGAGGGAGAGCCACCATTGGCTTACTTGTGATCGTTTGTCCTGCTCCAGTGCTTGTATATCAAGGCATTGCTTACTGATCAAGGCAAAATTTAGAAGAAATGTTTGCTTGTCTTGCAAAACGTTCCTAAACCAAGTTACTCTTAAACCAAGGTATTACTGTACTTGGGAAAATGGCTGAATATAAGCCAATAATATGATGTGGCCACAAAAAGGCAATGCCCACAAACAGTACCACAACTTTGTCCCTGTGCCACTCCATAGCAGAAGACGCTTGTGTCTTCTGATGTACATGTCCTACTCATGGATATAGTGCTTAAGGAATCATGCAGGATTATTACTGGCTGCCTGAAACCATCCCCTATTGGAAAAGGCTGTTATTTGGCTGGTAATGCTTTTTCAGAACTACATTAAGAGATTCTAGCAAACAATGAATGAAATAAGGTACAGTGGTAACTTGAGTTAGGGACAACATAAGTTACAAAAAAAAATGAGTTATGAATAGAAACCCATGGGTACAGGAAAAATTCGAGTTATGGAAAAAAGGTCTTTTTTGAGTTACGAAAATGAAAAGGAAAGGAAAGATTCCTTTTAAAAATGGCTCTTGCTTGTTTGCAAAAGCAATACTGTCATCTTGTGGCCACCTGACTCCAGTGCTGCAATTAGGAAGAAAAAGGACCCATTTTGAACAGGAAAGATGAAAGCTGGGGCTTCTTTTTTTTAAATGATCTTTTCAAACTGCACATTTTGGATATATTTGGCACTCTAGTGCTGCAATTGGGAAGAAGAAGGAGCCATTTTGAAAAGCAAAGCTGAGAACTGGGGCTTGTTTTTTTCACTGACCTTTTCAAAATGCTGGTTTTGGAAATATTTGGCACCATTTTGGGGACTTTGGGGGACTTCTTTGGTGGATTTCTCAAGTGCTTATAAGGTAGGTTGCTCATCTGTTGTTTGCTTGCCTCTTAACTGTGCTTTTTGCTTTCTGTGGGGGGTGATATCCCACGTGGAACGAATTAATCCATTTTCAGTGCATTTCTATGGCATTATTTGGTTGTGCTTTTTGCTTTCGGGGTTGGGGGTAATTTCCCACTTGGAAGTGATTAATCACTTTCCAGTGCATTTCTACGGGAAACTCTGTTTCGAGTTATAAAAATTTCAAGTTGCAAAAATGCATTTGGAACAGAGTAATTTTGTAATTAGAGGTACCACTGTAATACATCCCCATGCTCATCCACTTCATAGGCACCTATCTCCTAGATGGCAGCTAAAATTGAGGAAAAGATTTCTGTACATGGCTGGGATAAGTCTATGGAGATAAAAAAAACCACATATCATGCCAAATGGATGAATGCTGAAGAGTGGACTACACCATCAGGACAAGACTTTATCTGGACCATCTGGAAGTCAGTTAATAAACTTAGAAGTAAAACAGGAAAATCTAAGAATAATCAAGTAATATGGACCAACTTGAATATAGGACAAATTTTCTGTGATTGTGAAGAAATTATGTCAATGTAGAACTTAATGTCCATTTAGTTTATGCCCCACAAATTGATAAAAAAAGATCCAGCAAATGGCTAAGATACTGCTGTTAAAGTAGCCTGCTTCTGCTCAAAATAATCTAATTATTTTAACATTCTAATTTGTTTTAATTCACCTATATTTCATATGCATCAATAATTTTCAGTTGTGTAGTGGTCAGAAAGAAAGAAAGAAAGAAAGAAAGAAAGAAAGAAAGAAAGAAAGA
>JAHTLZ010000023.1:1600111-1633009 GCA_023846285.1 Phrynocephalus versicolor | reverse complement strand
AGAAAGAAAGAAAGAAAGAAAGAAAGAAAGAAAGAAAGAAAGAAAGAAAGAAAGATGTCTCACTGTTACAGCTACACCATTTTGTCTTTTTTGTTTCTAGAGTAAAACAATTTGTAACTTGTTACTATATGCCACCAAGTCTCTCTTGATGTATGACAACTACATGAATGAATGAATTTCAAAATGTTTTCTCCTCCGCACCATGCTCAGCTCTTGTAAGCTCCCATCAATCTATATTATATTTGGTGGCATGTGGAGCCCTTTCTGTGGGCATGCAACATTGCCCCCTCTCAGCCACGGCATGTCCCCCCTCCACTTGGAGCACTCCACTGTGCTCCGTGCAGAGAGCAGGGTGAAGGGGAGGCAGCGGTTTGTGGGCTCATTCATAGCACCAGTTTCCTCTCCAACCATGCTGCTCTGGATATCCCAAGAGCAGTGTGGCTGGAGAGTAAATTGGGGCCACAAAGGAGCCCACAAACCACTGCCTCCCCTTTGCCTGGCTCTCTGCATCGAGCCATTTTGGTGGTCTCAAAATGGCTTTGTGCAGAGAGACGGTGAAGGGGAGGCAGTGGCTTGTGGGCTCCTTTGTAGCCCCAGTTTACTCTCCAGCCATGCTGCTTTGAGCATCCCAAAAGCAGCATGGCTGGGGATTAAACTGGGGCTATGAAGGAGCTCACAAACCACTGCCTCCCCTTCATGGCCACAGCACCCTTGTCAATCCTCACTTTCTCAAAGGGTAGCACCCAAAGCATTTGTAACCCGGGTTACCACTGCATTCAAGTTAAATTGCCATATTGGCACTTTGGGGGAAAAGTGAGTTTTGAATCGCAGTTTGGGCACTTGGTCTCTAAAAGGTTCACCATCACTGGTCTAGGGTATCTACAAAGCTTGCCTTGAGCACCACATTTCAAACAAATCAGGTTTTTTTCCTGTCAGCTGTCCTAACTGTCCAGCTTTCACACCCATACATGGTATCAGAAATACAAGAGTGTGAGTGGTATTGGTCTCTAGTGAAATAACTTTTTGAACAAATTGGAGTTCCATGTAAGGGTGATGCTGATTTATAAATTTTAACATTCATAGATTTTTCTGTCTGTAGTATATTTGGTTTTTATAGTGCTTTGTATCTTGTATCTTGTACTGATATGGCCTTGTTTGGTTAATCAATAAATATATTTATTTATCATGATATTTAATTCATTCATTGCTGTCTCTCCTTCATTGCTTCTATTCCAGTATTGGGAATATGAATATTTCTTTTGCCAATAAGTGGAGTACAGAGGAAGGAAGGAGAAGTGTTTTATTTTTAAAAGTGTGTTAGATTGTGCTGCTAATTTATACCACTTAGAATATTTTTTAAAAACAAGTTTGAAAAAATTAAAAACTCTCCCCTTCGAAGGATGAGGGGACAAAGAGGAGGGGACAAAATATAGTTTCTGCTGTCTTAAAAGAAGCAGGCCTCTGGAGGTCTTGTTCCAAATTATCACGATTCTTCTTGAGGTGTGAGGTCCACAACTGCACACAGTGTTCAAGATAAGGACTAGCCAGTGCCAAATAATATGGGAACTAGTACATCATGGGATTTGGAGACTGTCATTCTGTTCATGTAGCCTAAAATAACATTTGCCATTTTTGTAGCCACCTCACACTGTTGGTTGATATTCAACTTGTGATCGACGATGATTCTGAGATCCTTCTAGCTTTTAGTATTGCTGAGTCAGGTGTTCCCCATCAAATTGTGTGTTTGGTTTCTTTTTCCTAGGTGCAGCAGTTTGCACTTATCCCTGTTGAATTTTATTCTGTTGTTTTCAGCCCAGTACTCAAACATATATAGATATTTTGAATTTTGTTTATTTCTTCCAGGGTATTGGCTATTCCATCCAATTTTGTGTCATCTGCAAATGTGATTATCATTCGCTTTATCACATGATCCAGGTTATTAATAAAAATGTTGAAGAGCACTTGGCCCTGGACTGATCCTTAGAATCATAGACTCATAGAGTTGGAAGAGACCTCAAGGGCCATCCAGCCCAACTCCCTGCCATGCAGGAACCACCGTCAAAGTACTCCTGACAGATGGTCATCCAGCCTCTGCTTAAAAATCTCCAAAGGAGACTCCACCACCCTCTGTGGCAGCTTATTCCACTACCAAACAGCTCTGTCAGGAAGTTCTTCCTAACATTCAATTTGAATCTCTTTTCCTGTAGTTTGAAACCATTGCTCCGAGTCCTACTCTCTGAAGCCATGGAAAACAAACATGTCCCCTCTTCAATATGACATCCTTTCAAATATTTAAACTTGGCTATCGTATAACCTACTCAACCTTCTTTTTGTAAGGCTAAACATTCCCGGTTCCCTAACCAATCCTTGTAACTTTTCTTCAAGACCTTTCACAATCCTGGTTGCCCTCCTTTGGATCTGTTCAAGGTTGTCGGTTTTTAAAATTGAGGTGCACAGAACTGGACACAGGACTCCAGGTGGGGTCTGACCAGAGCAGAGGAGAGTGGTACTATCACTCCCTTGATCTAGGCACCATGCTTCTGTTGATGCAAACAAGAATCACATTGGCTTTCCTGGCCGCCGTGTCGCACTGCTGACTCATGTTCAATTGTGGTTCACCCAGACTCCCAGATCCCTGTCACAGGTACTATTCTCCAGCTAGGTGTCTCCCATCCTATATCTGTGCAATTCATTTTTTGTGCCTAGGTGCAGGACTCTACATTTCATTAGCTTTGGCCTAGCACTCTAATCTGTCAAGGTCATTTTGGATTTTAATCCTATCCTCTAGGGCAGGTCTGCTCAATGCGTCCACTGCTAGGTCTCCGCCAGCCTCTCGATCTGCCACCAGTGGCAGTGTGTTTGGGGTGGGGGGGATGTTTTTCCTGCCCATCCACCCGCCCAGACGTTTGGTCCAAATTTGTTCCCTTAACTTCAGCCACCACACTCCCTTGCTTAGCTCTTCCGTAGGAGTCCTAATCTGGAGTACTGGAGCACTGGCGAAGCACGTGTGCACTCCTGAAAGGAGACCATGGGGCCTTTGTTAGAGATTAAAGGAGACCTCCTGGCTGTTTGGGAGAGAAAAGTAGACTGCAAGGACGTTGGGGAGCTGAAGGTAGACCGTGGGCTGTTCGAAGTTGGACAGCCCTGCTATAGGGAATTAGAAACCATTCTCAGTTTCATACCATCTGCAAATTTAATCATCCTACTCTCTATTCTTTTGTTTAAGCCATTAATAAAGATACTGAATAGCACAGACCCAGAACCGAACCATAGGGCACCCCACTAGTCACCTCTCTCCAGGCTAAGGAGAAGCCATTTATGATCACCCTCTGGCATGACTTGTTTTTAAGAAACCTGTGTTGACCTCGTAATGACAGCGTTGCTTGTTAAATAATTACAGACTACTGCTTAATAATCTGATCTTTCCAGGAATTGATGCCAAGCTGTCTGGGTGATAATTATTTGGGTCCTCTTTCCCCCCTTTTGAAGATGGCGACAACATTTGTTCTCCCACAATCCATGGGGACTTCCCTTGTTCTCAAGGATTTACAAAGATTATTGCCCTTGGGGTACCCCAATTCTTACCTCCTCCCTGTTTGAGTTAAAGAAGCAGTTATATATACCATTAAAATGGAGAAGCTGGAGTGGGCATGCCATTCCCATCATATGATGTCATATCCAGCTCTTGATGGGAAGAGTGTGCATAAGAGATAGAAGCAAAGCAAAAAGTACAGCAATATGGGTCTATGTTACGAATTGGGCCATTCCTATTTGCAGCTAATAATTGGATGATGTAAAGTCTGACTTATGGCAGTCTTTTCCACCGATTTGCAGGTAGAGAACGCACTAAACTGGTTTACTATTTCCTTTTTTGGGGGGGGGAGTGTCCTTCCACTGTGCAATTTTACAATGACTACATGACTACATAAAGGTAAAAAGGTAAAGGTTTCCCCCCACACATATGTGCTAGTCATGTCTAACTCTAGGGGTGGTGTTCATCTCCATATTCAAGCCAAAGAGCCAGTCTTGTGCAAGTCCAAGGCCATGTGGCTGGCATGGCTGCAAGGAAACACTGTACACCTACATAGGTTGGTCGTTATTCCTGGAGGCGTAGTGGAGTATTGAATTTCCAACCTCTGGTTCGCTAGTCAGATACCTAAGCTGCTGAATGCTTTTGATATGTCTAAGAGAATTCCAGGATTTTATAAGAGAATTCTAGGAAGTTATTATTCTTGTTGTTTTAACTAAAATATGATCTAATTAAATGATTTTTGGATTACATTTTTTCCTTACAGTAAAGCTGTGTTGGACTTGTTAGTTGACCTGTGCAGCCGTTGCCACTTAAATCCAGCCCACCACACACTTGAGCTGCTGTCCTGGGGGAACCAACAGCCTTTGAGTTATAAGCCAAATACTTTGATAGGGGTACTGGATGTACAAAAGATAGTTCTGAAGGAGAAGGTTCCTGAAGGAAAGACCAGGCGCCCACCACCAAAGATTCCAGAGGTCAGAAAATTCTATCATGTTGTTTCTTTACTGTTTGGTGTGTGTCTGTGGATAATTCTTTTCAATAATTGAAATCCTGTTGCACTACTCTGTATCAAGTAATGAGGATGGTTTCATCAGCCGCTCTCTATTACAGCATTTTTTAAATTTTATTTTTTTCTGCAAAATAATAACAAGACACAACTAAGTTAAAATAACATACATATATTCAGTGTGCTCCCTCCCAACGGGGGACAATCAAGATGTTTTATGACATTCTTTTCATGAAGCCCATTTCCCCTCCAGAAGTTCATAGACTCTTTTGAAGGAACATAGCACTTCCCCCTTGTTAATACAAAATCATTAAATCTTCCCCACATGTCTCTAAACATATTCTTATTTGACATACATTTTCTTACTTTAATACTCCATGTCAGTTTGTCATTGATAGCTATTATTCAAACTCCTTTCTACCATTTGTTTATTTATAGAACACAGCCAACTTTCCAGTTCTTTGCTGTTATTAATTTAGCTGCTGTTATTAAATTTCTAATCAATTCCTTCGTTGTCCAATTTTATTCTTTTTATCCCATCACTATTCTATATATCTTTACTTATATATATCTATTATCATCTAAGACAAAAGATAGAAATAACAAAATACAATATTGAAATGGCCTATCTTAGCATTATACTCCATCCTAATATTCCTCAGTTCAGCGTAAAATTGAAATTGACTTAATATATAATATGTGACATCAACAGGGCATATTTACCTATTCTTCTATGAGTTATATAATTTCAAAAGCCTTCTATCACTTGAGTTAGTGCTTATGGGCACTAATAAAAGGGTTACATCTTGGTCTATAGTTTTCCCTTTAAGTGTAAAAATTCCTATCTATACCTAACTACAGCAGTTCTTTTAAAGATCTAACACATTAGCATACATTAACATTTCAGGCTGATCTTCACATTTCCACTTTCCAATTAATAGCTTTATATCAACATAAAGAGAAGAAACTACTTTCTATGTAATTAATTCATTAAGCCAATAATTCTCTTTCTGAATTGTCTCTTTTTCTGCTAAATTCATTGCCTTCATTAGTTGTTTTTCTATCTTGTTTATTGCTTTACTGCTGGAAAGTTCCTGGGCTTTTTCTCCTCTGTTTCCATCAGGGGTATATCGGGGGGGGGGGCGCAGAAGGGTACATCTGCCCCGGGTGCAGCCATCTGGGGGTGCTTGGAAGGGGCGCAGGAGGAGGAAGCCGTGCACCCACCTGCCACCCAGCAGTCCTCCTTTTCCCTAAGGCTTGGTGACGGCATCCCCTTTGTTGCCTCTGCGGCTGCTCTCACTTGCCCACCCGCCTCACACTCACTCGTGCTCGCTCTCTCGCTCTCGGCCACCACGGAATATGAAAGGAGGCTCTGAGGACTCTTGAGGCCAAGCCCAAGTGGAGGGATGATGTCTGTCCAGAGGCAGCCAAAAGACTCTGGCAAGGAGGAACAAAGGCACCACAAAGCCTTGGTGACCAAGTGTGGTGAGCTCCTGGAGAGTCCCAGAACAAGTGAGTGGGCGAGCGGACGAGCAGGTGGGTGGGCGCGGGTGAGAGAGAAGCGATCCACGCGGGAAGGAGCTGGGGCTGCCACTGCAGAAGAAACTCCGCAGGGTCCAAGGTGACCCCCAGCCAGGATCCACTCCCTGGCCCTGTCCAGACTTGTGACTGGTGCCCCCGGGCCTTCTGACGGGCCCTCCCCGCCCAGTTGTGATGCGTCTTTTTTGCACAAGGCTGCATTGTTTGGGAAAGTGCACCGCACAGGGGCTTCCTGCTGGATGGTTCATTCCATGGCTACCTTCCTTGCAGCCTCTATAAGAAACTGGTCCTGGCGAGGAGATTGCAGAACTGCTTCCAGAGGGCCCGGGCTTGCAGGCAGGAGACATCACTCTCTTAGTGCTAGCCCTTTTCATCTGCTTCACCCCTGGTGAGCAGCGAAACAGGCAGGAAGGCAGGAGCGCAGTAGCCACGGTGCCTTCCTCCTCCTCCTCCTCGCCTTGGTGGGAGAGGTGTAAGGTACGTGTGCGCGCACACACACACAGAGTCCACACCCATGTGCACGTGCACATGCATGTACTCATGCACACGCACCCACCCCATGCCCGCAGGTTTTGGTCCCCTGTTGCTGAGTGAGTGCGATGTGTGGGGGGGTGGCGGCAAGAAGGACGCAAAACCGAACTTTGTTCCCAGGTGCTCCAAATCCTGGCTATGCCTCTGGTTTCCATATCCAATAGGACAAATACATGTATCTTCCCCCTCTCTGTATTTGGCCTATCCTCAGGTTCCTACACAGTTCTTATTGTGGTTGTCTGTAGATTAAGATCAGCTCTCTGTTCTGTATCTTGATCAAGTTTCAATTCTTGATCTCTCTGCTCTGATTCTATATCCTGATTTGATTTAGAAGATTGATCTGTGATGTAAAAACATCTAAATTTTTCTGTAACCCAAGGAGAATACTCATTGCAAATTGTGCTTGTAATATCATTTTCAAGCTGAATTGTACTCAGTTATAACTCACATCTGATGGTCAATATCACCAGGCTGTAATTTCTGAAACTCAGTTTCCAAGAGCAAAGAGTAGAGATGGGCACAAAACACAAAAATTGCGTTTTGTTTTTTTAATTTTGTTTCCCATTTCATTTCGTTTCATTTGAAATGTATTTCTTTTAAAAAAATCATTTCTTTTTTCATTTTTGTTCATTTCATTTCTGTGTGTTGTATGCGTTGTGTTTCTTTTAACTTTTTTTTTACTGTTTTGGCGGTAGGGGTGCATGTTTGGTGCTTGTGCGGCATTTGTGTGTGTATATTTTTCCCTCCCCCAAGCCCACGTGCCAGCTGATCGGCGTGTGGGGGGGGAGAATTCCCCCCCCCCAGCATCGATCAGTTGGAGCTGGGGACGTGGGGAGGGGAAAATATTAGTGATAACTTAATAAGAAAATGCTGGCTGCTGCCACCTCCCAAACTCCGGGTCAAGCATGCCTAAATAGCAACCTTCTTTTCGGATCCCAAACTTCAGACCACCACCACCTCCAGCAAAACACTCCCCCATAAAATCTGGAGAGGTTGCCTTTTTCCACCCCCCCATATGCCCACTTCCTTTTGGTCTTTCTTAAAAAGAAGTACACACCCTCTTTCCCTCACCTTTCCTCCTGATCTCCCCGAGTTGCCTGCCTGCGCCAACAGCACACACACACACACACACACACACACACACGTCTGCTCTCTGAGATTCGGCTCCTTAAAGGGACACCGGCCCTTTATGCCCCTCAGAGTCAGGAGGACTCAAGGAAAATATTTTGCAAGCTCCCCGACCCTGCCGGCTTTTTCTTTACCCAGCCAGTCTTGCTCTAAGACAAAAGCAGTCTATTGACCCATTTTCTTGAAGACTGCTTAAAGGGGCCGGTGGTCTTTCTGTGTCGGTTTGGCAATGTGAGGGTCCATGAGGGCGGAGGAGGCAACCCCGGGAGATCCCGAGGAAAGGTGAGGGAAAAAGAGGGTGTACTTCACTGAGCTCGCTGTGTTAATAGTTTTCTTTTTTTTTATGATGGCATGGCAAAGGGGAAGGGAGGAGGTGGAGAATTGAAGAAAGTGAGCACCCAAACCTTGACTAAGAATCGCTTGATTTTATTTTAATCTTTTTAAGAAAGACCAAAAGGAAGTGGACATATTGGGGTGGTGGTGGAAAAAGGCAACCTCTCCAGATATTATGTGGGGGGGGGAGTGTTTTGCTGGAGGAGGTGGTGGTGGTGGTCTGAAGTTTGGGATCTGAAAAGAAGGTTGCTATTTAGGCATGCTTTATCCGGAGTTCTGGAGGTGGCAGCGGTGGGTGGCGAAAATTATCTTCTTGTTCTTTTAAAAACAAAGGAGGTTTTAAAATAAGCCGGGGAGCTTCCTTCCCCCAATGCACCCGATCAGTGCCGGGAAAGCGCGGGTTTTTAAAACTTTTTCTTGCCAAGTCCCAAGCCCGCACTACAGCTTGGGGCTCTGCCAAAAAAAAAAAAAAAGCTATGGTTTCCCACAGCTGCTTTTTCCCATAGTAGTGCATTGCTTTGATGCATTCCTATGGGAAAATGAAAAACGAAGCAAATGAAATGGAAATTTCCATTTCATTTTGTTTCATTTTTCTTTGATGGTTGGGTTCGTTATTCATTTTGCTATGTGACGAATAACAAATAATGAAATGAATTAAAAATTCGTTTCGTGCCCATCTCTAGCAAGGAGTATAGAAGAATAGAGGTGGTTAAAAAAACAGATGGAGGAGGGAAGAGAGGGGGGGAAAGTGTTCCACTCTCTCCAGCAGAGTCTATTTTGAAAACATTGTGGAGTGCATTCCAAGGTCAGAAAAGCTGTTTTTTCTTTTAAAAACAGCTTTTATAGGCTCCTTGCCAGCTGCTGCTCTTAAACTATTTTTTATATGTCCTCCCACATACAAAGAAAAACAAAGTGAAGGAAGGTTCCTTTAAAAAAAATTTCTATTAGCCTGGAAATACAATGTTTGTTTGCTTGTTTATATACTTATATACCGCCAGTCTTCCAAAAGGAGCTCTGGGTGGTTTACAATATTCAAAAGAATAAAACATTAAATACTAAAATGACCAAATGAACAAATAACTAGACTAAACTAAAGCTAACCAGCAAGGGCAACTTAAAAACAAACCCCAGCAGCAGAAACAGCAAAAACAAACAAGACCATCACATTAGCGGTCACCATTAGAGATGGGTATTTCATTTCGGAAGGGGACTGGTTCCAGGGCAGTGGCGGCAGCAAGGACGGGAGCGGCGGGCATAAGGGCAGTAAGTTTTATTTTTAATTTTCCCCCTCCTTGGTGCCTCCCCACCCCCTGCTGATCACCAACCACAGATAACTGAATCCTTGGTTGGTCAATCAGTGAATGTGGGGGTCATACTGTAATTATAGAAGCCTGCTCAGTCACACTCCCTCTGGTGACCTTGATAAGCCAAGATGGGCATAGATCAAACAAAGAGTCTGCCGGCCTGCAACTGGAGGCCTCAGCTGATGACATAGGCCCAAAATCAACCAGATGACACCAGGGTGTGTGCGGTCTTTGGGATCGTCGCTGGTAGATTGGAACAACTGGAGTCCAGATCGGCTTGGATGGGCTCAATTTTTGATCTAAAAAGGCTGCAAATGACTCATAAGTAAAATCAATAAAGCAAAGCCAATCTGTAAAGCAAGTTTTAAGAGAAATAACTTCTTCAAGTAGCTCGGTCTTTCACTGTCCACACCCCTTCGTTGAAAGCTGCTTTTTTTTTTTAAAAAAAAGGGAGGGTTAGTGCTTATTTAAAGAAAAAGTTTGCAGCATCACAAAGATGAAACTCCACACAGAAGGATAGAAGGAAAAAGCAGTCTTAGCCACGACACTATACGCTAATGTTTACAGCTGTCACTTTTGTCTGGTGCCAACAGTCCATCCATCACCATTACCTTAATTAATAGCATCTGGTTTTCCTCCAGTGGGAGATAAGGCAATTCCTGGACCAACAAAGCCCGCCCCTGTTTTCTTCTTGGTTAGAACAGGTGCTACCTGTCTTCATCCCCCCTCCAAGGAGACTTGCCCTTTTTCTAAGGGTCCCAGTCTGGAGAAATTCAGCCTGATAAGCCATAGGGCTTATCAATATGTCTTGCCACAGCATAACCAGAAACCTAAGTGGTTTCGGGCTATCTGGAAGGCATTTCCAGTTTTCAGAAATCACTTCCGGTTCACCAGAAACCACTTCTGTGGCCTCCAACAGGCTCATGAAGCCTGTTGGAGGCCCCAGAAGTTGTTTTGGGCCATCAGGAAGGCACTTCCAGTTTTCAGAAGCCACTTCTGGTTTGCCAGAAACCACTTCTGGGCCCTCCAACAAGTCCGGGAAGCCTGGTGGAGGCCCTAGAAGTCGTTTTGGTCAATCTGGAAGGCACTTCTGGTTTTTAAGAAGCCACTTCCCGTTCTCAGGAAACCATTTCTGGGGCCTCTGACGGGCCCGGGAAGCCCGTTGGTGGCTTGCTTGGGGCAGTGCCAGGCCTGGGGTAAGTGCAAGAGGCCTCAAACAGGCCCACACAGCTTGCCCCAGGGGGTCTTGCCTTCATATACTGTGGTCCCACAATATACTGGGACTGCAGTATATAAACTGTGAAATGGTGGGGGACAACTACTCCATATTTCCATCAATTATTTCTTAATTTTTCTACTATATGTTCATTTTGCAAAATACTTGTATCTTAAGATAAGATAAGATAAGAAGAGCCATGCTGGATCAGGCCAAAGGGCCATCTAGTCCAGCTTCCTGTATCTCACAGTGGCCCGACCAAATGCCTCTGGGAGCGCGAGACTAGATATCCGTCTCCTGATACCACTCCCCTGTATCTGGCCCTTGAAGTACCCCTGTTTTAAGACTGGAGATTACACATCTCCATCATGCTTTGTAACCTGTGATGGACGTCTCCTCCAGAAATCTGTCCAATCCCCTTTTGAAGGCATCCAGGCTTCTTGTTGCAGGGAGATCCACAGAATCACAACACGCTGGGTAATTTTTTTCCTTTTGTCTGTTCTCACTCTTCCAACCCACAGTTTGAGTATATGTCCCCTAGTTTTGGTATTTTGTGAGAGGGAGAAGAGTGTCCCTCTATCCACTTGACACATGCCCTGCATTATTTTGTACATCTCAATCATACCCCCCCTCAGGCGCCACTATGTCTTTTTTGCGATACGGTGACCAGAATTGTACACAATAATCCAGGTGCGGCCTTACTATTGTTTTGTATAATGGCATTATAATGTTGGCTGTTTTATTTTCAATCCCCTTTTTGATAATCCCTAGCATGGAGTTGGCCTTCTTCACTGCTGCCACACATTGGGGAGACACCTTCATGGAGCTGTCCACCAACACACCAAGATCTGTTTCCTGATCCGTCACAGATAGCTCAGAGCCCACAAGTTGATAGATAAAGTTTTGATTTTTTGCCCCAATATGCATTACTTTACATTTTGCTACATTGAAACACATTTGGCATTTGGCAGCCCATTCCCCCAGTTTGGAGAGATCCTTCTGGAGCTCTTCACAATCTTCTCTGGTTTTTACCACATGGAAAAGTTTTGTGTCATCTGCAAACTTGGCCACCTCACTGCTTATCCCTGTCTCCAGGTCATTTATGAACAGATTGAAAAGCATCAGTCCCAGGACAGATCCCTGGGGCACACTGCTTTTCACCTCTCTCCATTTTGAAAATTGGCCATTGACACCTACTCTTTGTTTCCTGGTTCTCAATCCATAAGAGGACCTGCCCTCTTATCCCCTGACTGTGCAATTTTGTCAGCAGCCTTTGTTGAGGGACTGTGTCAAAAACCTTCTGAAAATCAAGATAGATAATAACCACCGGTTCCCCCAAATCTACATGCCTGTTGACCTTTTCAAAGAATTCTAAAAGGTTTGTCAGGCAAGACTTACCCTTGCAGAAGTCATGCTGATTTTTTTGTTCTTCTATGTCTTTTAAGATTTTCTCTTGGATGAGGCTTTCCACCCTCTTACAGCATTTTGGCAGAATGAAAAGATTCTTAGAACTTCCTCCCTGAAATGGCCTGTCAGATGACATCAGTGTTGTTGTATGGCACAGCTTCACAAACAGGATTTCAGCCTATATGTAGTGTCCTGAATTACTATGACATCAAAACTTTTATTACCTTTAGTGCTTTAGAAATTTGGTAGTATAGTCTTGTGGAGGTGAAAAGTTTGTACAGTTTAATAGGAATGTGCAGAGTATGCAGTCTGGTTGGTTTATTGCTTGATATAACTGTTTGTTTCTGGGTTTACTATGTTACAGTACAGTACATTATTTTTAGAGCCGATATTAATGTTTTTCAGTATTTGTGTGTGCATGTGTTTGTGTGTCTAGGGGGTGCGCTGAAATCCAGTAGTAAATCTAGAATATAATTACTGGCTATTTAGTGAGGCAGCATCTATGTATGTTCTGATGCTTCAATGGACCTGTTTTAATTACAACTTACTACTGGATTTCAGCCATTACATAAGTGGTTTAAGTGGTGTTGATATTTCTAAAAATAAGTATAATAAATCCTGCTTTTTCACTATAGCACTGCTTAGTGTATAATTTCGACTCAGTGGATGACACATATCTTGATATTTCTTTAAATCAGTTGTCCAGAATGAATATGCTGATTCTACTGTTTGAAGGCTTCTTCTATGGTATTGTGGCTCACAAGTGGTTTCTTCAATTTTATTTTGCTTCCCTAGAAAACAGTGAGGCTGGTAGTAAATTACTTAAAGACACAAAAAGCAGTGGTTCGAGTGAATCCTGAGGTCCCGCTCCGAAATATAATTCCATCCATTTGCGAAAAATGTGAGGTCAATCAGGAATATCTTGTTCTCTTGAGAGATACATTTACTGGAGAGGAACTGGAACTTACAAAGACGTTGAATGAACTGGGAATTAAGGAGCTCTACGCATGGGACAGGAAAAGAGGTAGGTCAAGACATATGTAAAACTGACGTGAAGCAACTATGTATTTGTAAGTTGCAAATTTCTAAAGAACTGCCACTTTTAAGCCTATGGATTTGTGTAGACTGCTCCCCCCCCAAAAAAAAACATGCTATGTTTTGCAATGCACAAACACTAGTCATTGCAAGCTGAGTAGAGATGGGCACGAAATGCCAAAAATGGCATTTCATTTTGTTTTTTGTTTCATTTTTCTTGTTTCATTTATTTTACTTTTCGTTTCTTTTTGTTTTTTGTTGTGTTTTAAAACCCCACATCATTCACCCCCCAATGTGCCCGATTGTGGGGAAAGCAGGGGGTTTTAAAACTTTATTTTAGCCACTGAAGCAAGCAGCAACATCTGCAGCCACCGCTTGCTTCAATGGCTTAAAAAAGTTTAAAACCCCCAGGCTCCCTCCCAGTTGGGAGCATTCGAGGGGAACGGCACAGGTTTTTAAACTTTATTTTAGCCACTGTAGCAAGCAGCAGCCATGGCTATCGCTGCTTGCTTTGGTGACTAAAAATATATATATATATATATAAAACCCACGCTCCCCCCACCCCAAATTGGGCACATTGGGGGGGAATGATGTGGGGTTTTTAATAGCTGCGGCTTTCTTCGGTGGATGAACACATTTTATAAACCACCCGCCCCCCCCCCCCAATTGCTTCTCCCCCAGTGCACCAAGCATTTGCCTCGGTAGCTAAAGACATTTTAAAGGACCCGCCGCTCCCCCCCCCCATTGGGCGTGTGGGGGAGAAGTGCACGTCCTTTAAAATGCGTTAGGCACTGAGGCAAGCACCTCAATGGCTCAAAGACATTTTAAACGACCCATGCCTTTCCCCCCATCGCGCCCGATTGGGGGGAAGGTGTGGGTTGTTTAAAGGAGTTTCCCATAGGAATACACTGCTTTTCATTGCATTCCTATGGGAAACCTTGCCATTAATGAAAAACAAAATGGAACAAACATTTTGTTTTTCTTTAAAATAAGTTTGTTTTTCATTTCATTCTGAAACAAAACAAAAAATGAAAAACAAAACAAAAAATTCATTTCGTGCCCATCTCTAAAGCTGAGTACTGCCAGTAGCCTTAAGGTTTGACAGTATTGATCTGCACAGTTAAAAATATTACTCCATTGATAGTTTCACTTACTGGTGTTTCCAAATTCAATTGATGCTATTTTATGCTGTGTTGTGCAGTTCATAGAAGAGACATACAGAACCTCTAACCATTCTATGTTACATTTTACATTCATGCAGATTACAGTAATAGCATTGATGTAATCTTGGTTGAAGATATAAATACTGTGTTGTGAGACAATTGGGATATGAAAAGTTCATTCAGAAAATGTTCATTTCTACTTACATCTTACAAGCCGTGAAATGCAAGAAATCTATATGGTAGTTTCTCTGTGTCTTTCCCTCTTAGTCTTGTCTTTCACTCTTCTTTCTGCTTCCTGGCCTCTGTGAATGTACAAAAATGGGTTTTGCCCGCATGTGCAGAGGTTCTCAGAAGATGCTAGAGCTTGATCGCATGTCCGCTAGGACAGCCCCCTCAGTATAAATAGCGTGGTCATTTTGAGGAGCTCTCAGTTCCTTTTTGCCACTGCTGAGGTTTCTCCTCATCATCATCTGGAATTTGGCCACTTGGACCCTTTCTTCATGTTTATTAATGCTCTCGCCCTGTGAAAAATACTTTGTTAGTTGCTAAAATCCTTTCCTGCCATTTTATGGCCCCTTCAATGGCCTTCAAAAAGTGTCTCTCCTGCCCCTGTAGAATTCCACACTCCAATGGGTACCCTCTGTGCTTTTTTTTGGTTGGGCTAATCAGATCACATTCAGTTGTGCCAAGCCTGCAAGAATCTTACCAAACCAGCCTTAAACCAATGATTCCAACACCTTTGTTTTTTTGGGGGAACTGTCCCTTAGGCCACCTCTGGCAATGAACATTCCATCTCAGGACTCTGTTCCTATACCATGGTCTGCCTCAGCATTGAGATTGGTTGCCAAGCCCAAGCCAAGCCACCTTTGAAATTTCAGACTTAGACCTCAGCATCGAAGTCTAGCTTGAATTTGAAACTGAGCTCAATTGTGGCATTGACATCTAAGACGAAAAAGGATTTTTCCGCCTTTTGAGATCCCAGCATCATTACTGAGTCAGATTACCCTCTGACAGGGATCTCTTGCATGCCTGACCCTGCTCTACATCTGACAGGGATGGAGTCCCATCCCCAATACTAGAAGAGGCTCCTGCTGAAGTTGTGTGCCTCGAGCCACCTTCTGATGTTCTAGATCTGGCCCTGTGCATTCCCTGGCTTTTAGCCAATTGCCTGAATTTATTTATTTATATTTGTGCTTCTTAAGTGACAGCGCTGTGCAATCCACGTAAGGTGGTAATGTGCAGTATGGACCACTCATACCAGCTGGGCCTCCATAGTGAGCACAGGGTCCAGAATTATGCCAAGACTGTGCACCTTATCTCGCACGGGGAGAGTTGCCCCCCACAAAACTGAAGGAGCTTCCCAACCCACCAACGCCAGGCAACCCCACTCAGAGGACTTCTGTCTTGCCCAGGTTCCCTTACCCAGGATGCAGGGAGGATTGACTTTGATAGGAGTGCTCTTACAACAACTACGTTAAAGGCAGTACAGTGGTACCTCTTAAAACAAATTTAATTTGTTTTACAGCTCAATTTAAGGAAATCTTGTCTTGTGAAACACGGTTTCCCATAGGAATGCATTGAAAATGGATTAATCCATTCCGGAGGCTATGAGTTGCTTTGTTTTATGAGAATTTTGTCTTACTAAAAACGGTTTCCCATAGGAATGCATTGGGAATGGATTAATCCATTCCAGAGGCTAGAATAAAGACAAAAATAACTAGTGTTTTTTTCCTGGATACATGCGGAATGTTTTCTTGTCTTGCAAAGTATCCCATAGGGCAGACCTGCCCAAAGTCCGGCCCGGGGGCCAAATCTGGCCCGTCAGGCCATTCTGAGTGGCCCATGGCTGGCTGGCCCACACCTCCCTCCCCCTCCTTCGCCCCATGTTTTTTTTTCTAAAAAAATCTTCTGCCAACACTGACACCGCTGGGAAGCTTGAGGGGCTGGGCGGGCTGGCCGGCCGGTGAGCAGAAGCTTGTGGGGCTGGGGGGGCGGGCAAGGGGGGCACCACCACCAGCACCGCCGGGAAGCTTGTGGGGCTGGGCGCATGCACGGGGGTGGCATGCGGGTGGGCCGCTGCCAGCAGGATAGCCGGGAACATTGTGAGGTTGGGTGCACACCCGGGGCAGTGATTGGGCGGGCCATGCCACCGGCACTGCTGGGAAGCTTGGGCGGATGGGTAGTCTGCCGCCACCGGCACCGCAGGGGAAAGTGTGGGGGTGGGCAGGCCAGCGGGCCTCTGCCATCGCCAAGGAGCTTTGGGGTGGGCTGGCGGGCAAGCCGTCACCACTGCTGGGGAGCTTGAGGGGGGTACAAGGTCGCCCAGATCACCTCTTCCAAGGGGTGACCTGTGGACACGGCTCCCTGTGCTTCCTTTGGTCCCCACCTTCCTTCCTCCCTCACTCCCTTCCTTGTTCCCCACTTTCCTTCCTTCCTCTCTTGTTCCCCACCTTCCTCCCTCCCTCCCTTGGTCCCCGCCTTCCTTCCTGCAGGTGGGGTTGCAAGGGGTCAGTGGGTGGGGATTATGGGTCAGTGGGTGGGGCTTGCAGTGGGGTGGCAGGGTCGGGGAGCAACCGGCCCCTGACACATTCTCAGCCACCAAATCTGGCCCTCCTTACAAAAAGTTTGGGCACTCCTGTTCTATACTAAGCCATAATATTTAGTCTTAATGGATCAACAATGCAAAAGCAGTGATGCCACTTATCCAATTTACTAGAAATAGCAGAGAAGACAGAAAGCTCCGAGAAGGAACAGAGAGATTGTGCCTTCAAGGGATGCTTGGACTCTGGTTAGAGACCCTTCAGAGAACTTTTTCCTGACTACTTACTTCACTTTGCCCACCACCTTCTTTTCCCACATCTTCCTTGCTGGTCACATTTTCATTTCTCTTTGTTTCTTTCCAACTTTCACCTAATCCCTGTTCTCATCTATACAAAATGCATATAATGTTACCCAGATGGAGATCTTTCTAATCTATCTTTCCAAGATGATTTGCTTAAAGGAGTCCAGCCCATGACAGCTCTGCAGGAGCCCTCTGAAAATGGTCAGGTGGGCAGTTCTGGTGTGTATTTTAACTTGACCTCCCACAGAGTGTCTAGTAAATTTTTTACCATATTCCAGAATAATTTGGCTTTTTTACAAGTCCACCACATATGATAGAAAAAACCGATTTCTTGCTCGCACTTCCAACATTTAGGTGAACAATTATACATCTTAGATCAGGCCTGTCCAAAGTCCGGCCCGGGGGCCAAATTCGGCCCGTCAGGCCATTCTGAGTGGCCCATGGCTGGCTGGCCCACCCCTCCCTCCCCCTCCTTCACCCACACATTCCCCTGCGGTAGCCATGGCTCCCTGTGCTTCCTTTGGTCCCCACCTTCCTTCTTTCCTCCCTCCCTTGTTCCCCACCTTCCTTCCTTCCTCTCTTGGTTTCCACCTTCCTCCCTCCCTCCCTTGGTCCCCGCCTTCCTTCCTGTGGGTGGGGTTGCAAGGGGTCAGTGGGTGGGGCTTATAGGTCAGTGGGTGGGGCTTGCAGTGGGGTGGCAGGGTCAGGGAGCAACCGCCCCCTGACACATTCTCAGCCACCAGATCTGGCCCTCCTTACAAAACGTTTGGGCACCTCTGCCATAGGGAATGTTTTGTCATCCAAAGTATGTCTATTTCTGGATTTTTTTTTCTTCTTATGAGTTTTTTCTTATGAGGCATTTGTCTTAAGAGGTACCACTGTATTATGGGGTTTCAAATAAAAAACATTTACATTTCTATTGCTTTCTGTTTTGCAAATTCACTAATTATGTCTTCAAAATCAATCTGCTTCAAAATGATATTCTCAATTGACATTATTATTAATCTGTTAAGGCATTGTTCTTGCATCGAAGAGCATAGCACTGATTTTGTAAGCTTTATTTTTGAAAAGTAATGTCAGGTAAACAGAAAAAGCTATAATGACATTTGCATAGATTGAGATGTTCCCCTCTTGTAAGAATTTCCTACAGTGTGCAATATTTGAATAATCTTTGTCATTCTTGCTGTCGTTGGGAAGGCAGCATTGTAGCAAACTCAGGAAAACATCAGCTTCATTTGTAACTGTGATTTCCAAATCATCCTGATAAGCTTGCTGCAGATTAAATTCATATTTTCTTAATGGTGAACTGATATGATGCTCTGCACTGCAGTCATGCTGTCTGAAAAAATGTGATGCACGTTTCCTGTCACAGAATCAGTGTCAGAAAATGTTTTTGTTGTAGCAAAAAGGAGACATTGAAAGCAGTGAATATTTCCTTGTGAACGAGAATGTATGATATAGATTTTTTAAACATTACGTTCCTCCTACATAAAATTTGTAAGAGAGCACTTAGTATCTGCAGCATTAGAACTCTCAGAAGCACTGTAATTCCCTGTGAAATTCTGGTACAGAATGGAACCTCGTGGACACCAGCATTCCCACACCAAGTTCTTCTGTTTAGGCCATCAGGTAGGATCAGTAGATGATATATTGACATACTTACAATCAGTAGATGATATATTGACATACTTACAATCTTATACAACGCTGTGTCATTTTCTGCTACTGCTGTGTTATTCTCCTCAATAGCACATTCTATTGCCTCACATTCACATAGTATCAAATCTTCACATTTAGGAACATTTACTTCATCTGTGTAGGTGCCGTTCACAATAATCTCTTTAGGATCACCATCTCATTTCTCTGAAATAAGATCTAAGCCTCCTTTAGGTATGTCACAATCTCCATCACGGCGTCTGTCCGTTCCCCGACCAGGGATCGGGCGGTGGAGCGGCCGCCGACGGCCCCTGGTATTCGGGAGGCATCTCGGCCACCGCCATTCCTTTCCCTTCCTCCGGACTCGGGCGCTGCACGGCGGCTTTTCCACCTCCAGCCACGCTCCATGGACTGGGCTTCTTCCTTTTAAAATCTCTCACTCGTAATCACCAGAGACTTTCCGCGCCTGGAGGATAGGGTTTGGGTGGGTGGGGGAATCGTTGGGAGCCCCCTTAATGGGAGCCCCGATGCCGCAGATCTTCATTTCCTTTTGCCCCCTCCCTTACTCCATCTCTAATGTGCCTTAGCTCCCCTAGCCCTTAGCCCCCAGGGGTTCACCTACCACTCGCTCCCCATCTGCCCCTCCCCCCTCTCTTCCCCGGCTTTTTCCATCTCTGCCCTGGCTTTTGTGCCCCTTATTTTATTTTAGTTTAGTTCGTTTAATTAGTTTAATTTTATTTATTTGTTTATTTTTATTCTGTTTATTTTGTTCTATTTTTATTCTGTCTCTTGGTTTATTTTACTTTATTTCCTTGTAATAGGAAATTTGCTATTTTTCTTTTTTCTGCCAGGCTAACTGCTAATAGATGTGTCCTTGATACTAACTGACTTAGCTTAGGATCACCTGGTCTATCTCTTCCTCCCCACTCCCAGGTGTGTTGCATCCTCCTCTGGCAGTTTGCCCGTTTATGTTTTCTTATTTTGTTGGTTCCATTATTGTTTAGTTATTACTCTGTTTTTTGGTTATTTGCCTCACAATTTTTCTTTGTTAATCAACCTATTGTATTATTACTTTGTAATCCTACTGTTGTGAGCTTATTTGAGTTATTTTGTTTTCCCTTTTTTTCCCCCTCTGTTTGCTAGGTCACCATGTTGGCAGGGACTCATATACCAGTTAGTCAGTTAAGAAGAACTAGGGTCAGGCATCTTGCGCCTGTCCCACGTTCTGACTCCCCGACTCACTACCACGTAACCGGGAGCCATCCCACCAGTGCCTCCAACCTGACCTGCCTCCTCCTTAACACCAGGTCGGTCCACAATAAGACCGCCGTCATTTTTGACACCATCGCTGACGGCAGGGCCGACCTGGCCTGTATAACGGAGACCTGGGTGGGCTCAGAGGGGGGGGCTTCCCTCGCCCAGCTGTGTCCTCCTGGGTTTCTGGTCCAGGGAGTGGGCAGGTTGGAGGGTCAGAAGGGGGAGGGGTCGCCATTGTGTACAGGGAATCGCTTCATGTGACCAGGGCCTCGACATTGGTGAGTCCGGGGTTAGAATGCCTCCACCTGCTGGTAGGACAGCGGGATAGATTTGGCATTGTGCTGGGCTACCGTGCTCCCCGCAACCCAGCACAATCCCTACCAGAGCTCTCGGAGTTCATCGCCGCTGCTCTGTTGAAGTTCCCCCGGCTTTTGGTCGTCGGGGACTTCAACGTGCATGCTGGCGGTGAGCTCGCTGGTGCAGCTCTGGAATTCATGGAAACCATGAGCCTATCCCAGCATGTTTCTTGCCCTACCCACAGGAGTGGGCATACCCTGGATCTGGTATTTACCTCCATGTTGGGGATTCTCATCTGGAGGTGGGGGACATTGTCTCCTCACCTGTGTCATGGTCAGACCACTACCTGTTGTCCTTTTCCCTGGCAATGTCCCCCCCCCCACGGGGACCAACGGCCCCTTGTTTGGGCCTGCCCCCGAAGGCTTCTTGACCCAGCTCGGTTCCTTGAAGCCTTCGGGGAGCTTCCTGGTGACCTGGCTGACGATTCGGCCGAGGCTTTGGCCGACCAATGGTTTGAGTCAGCTGCCAGCGCTGTCGACCAAATCACCCCCAAACGTCTCCTCCGTGGCAGAGCTCGAACTTCACTGTGGTTCACGGCGGAGTTACGAGTGATGAAGCAGGAACGGAGGAGACTGGAGAGCATCTGGAGGCAAAACCGGACGGCAAATAATAAGACTGCTGTTGTGATCTAGGGAGGCCAAAAGATCTTTTTACTCCCTGAGAATTGGTGAGGCCTCGAACCGTCAGGCGGAACTTTTCCGGGTGGTTCGGGACCTCACCAATCCTAGTCTGGTTAGGCCTCCTCCTACTGATTTTAGTAGTGAGAATTTTGCAGTCTTCTTTAGATCCAAAATCGAGGCCATCCGTACCGGCTTTGAATCCAGTTGCACTAGCACCCCCTCGCCACCCCCTGCTCCTTCACCCCCTCGCTCTCCTCGACTGGTGGAGTTTGGACCTGTTTCATCTTTGGAAGCCTCCAGGGCTTTTGCCCATTGCCGTCCCACGACCACCCCCTTCAACCCTTGCCCATCATGGCACATTAAATCTGCCAAAGGGAGCATGCCCGAGTGGGCTGCCGTCATCGCCACCGCCTCCTTCAGCGAGGGGTTTTTTTTCCCTCCCGCTTGAAGGAGACGGTGGTCAAGCCCATTCTGAAAAAAACGGGCTCGGCATCGGACCAACTGGCCAACTACCGTCCGATTGCCAATGTTCCCTTCATGGGCAAGGTTATCGAGAGGGTGACCGCGGTGCGGATCCAATCATTTTTGGAGGAACAGCGGTGCCTTGATCCTTGCCAGTCCAGTTTCAGGCCTGACCGGGGAACCGAGACAGCTTTGGTTGCCCTGCAAGATGACCTAATCCAGGCGGCCGACAGGGGTTGCTCTACCCTGTTGGTTCTCCTGGATTTGTCAGCGGCCTTCGATACCGTCGACCACGGTATCCTACTGGACCGGCTCTCGGAGGTGGGTATCGGAGGCACTGTTCGCAGTTGGCTCCGGTCCTTCCTTCAGGGTCGGCCCCAGTATGTGCAGCATGGCGGAGAGTTGTCGGCCCCGTGGACACTCCCTTGTGGCGTTCCGCAGGGCTCGTCTCTCTCCCCCATGCTGTTTAACATCTATGTAAGGCCGCTGGCTGGGGTCATTAGGAGATTTGGAGTCTCCTGTCATCAGTACACTGATTACACGCAGCTCTATCTCTCCTTTTCCACCTCTGCAGTGGAAGCTGTCCGGTCTCTCGAGCAGTGCCTGGAGGTGGTCATGGCCTGGACCAGGGCCAACAGGCTCAAACTCAACCCCGAGAAGACCGAGGTACATAAGAACATAAGAACATAAGAAGAGCCATGCTGGATCAGGCCAAAGGCCCATCTAGTCCAGCTTCCTGTATCTCACAGTGGCCCCACCAGATGCGTTTGGGAGCGCATGAGACTAGATATCTGTCTCCTGATACCACTCCCCTGCATCTGGCCCTTGAAGTACCCTGGTTTTAAGCCTGGGGAATTACACATCTCCATCATAGTTTGTAACCTCTGATGGACTTTTCCTCCAGGAATCTGTCCAATCCCTTTTTGAAGTCATCCAGGCCAGATGCCATCACCACATTCTGTGGCAGGGAGTTCCATAGACTAACAACGTGCTGGGTGAAAAAATATTTTCTTTTGTCTGTTCTTACTCTCCCAGCCCTCAATTTGAGTGGATGTCCCCTAGTTCTGGTATTTTGTGAGAGGGAGAAGAGCTTCCCTCTATCCACTTTACTCATGCCTTGCATTATTTTGTACATCTCAATCATATCCCCCCTCAGGCGCCTTTTTTCCAGACTAAAGAGCCCCAAATGTTTTAGCCTTTCCTCATAAGGGAGGTTCCCCAGCCCAGTAATCATTTTAGTCGCTCTCCTCTGCACCTTTTCCAGTTCCACTATGTCTTTCTTGAGATGCGGTGACCAGAATTGTACACAATACTCCAGGTGCGGCCTTACTATTGTTTTGTGCAATGGCATTATAATGTTGGCTGTTTTATTTTCAATCCCCTTTTTGATAATCCCTAGCATGGAATTGGCCTTCTTCACCGCTGCCACACATTGGGGAAACACCTTCATGGAGCTGTCCACCAACACACCAAGATCTCTTTCCTGATCTGTCACGGATAACTCAGAGCCCATGAGTTGATAGATAAAGTTTTGATTTTTTGCCCCAATATGCATTCCTTTACATTTGGCTACATTAAAACGCATTTTCCATTTCGTAGCCCATTCCCCCAGTTTGGAGAGATCCTTCTGGAGCTCTTCACAATCTTCTCTGGTTTTTACCACACAGAAAAGTTTTGTGTCATCTGCAAACTTGGCCACCTCACCGCTTATCCCTGTCTCCAGGTCATTTATGAACAGATTGAAAAGCACCGGTCCCAGGACAGATCCCTGGGGCACACCGCTTTTCACCTCTCTCCAGGTGATGTTCTTTGGGAGTTCCCCGTCTGGTTATGGAGGCCCTCTCCCCAGCTTGGAGGGTGTTTCTCTCCAGCTGGCGGAGAGGGTCCGGAATCTGGGCGTGGTCCTGGACCCGGCCTTGTCCCTGGATGCCCAGGTGACGGCCGTGGCTAGGACCGCATTTTTCCATCTCCGTCAGATCGCCCAGATTCGTCCCTACCTAGACGGTGACTCCCTGAGAACAGTGGTGCAGGCGCTGGTGATCTCAAGTTTGGACTACTGCAACGCTCTCTACATGGGGTTGCCCTTGACTCTCCTCCGGCAATTGCAGCGGGTGCAAAATGCAGCGGCCAGACTGGTGGTGGGTGCACGTCATTACGACCGCATCACCCCAGTCTTGGCTCGGCTGCATTGGCTACCCGTTGCCTCCCGGATCAGATTCAAGGTCTTGGTTTTAGTTTATAAAACCCTCCATGGCCTGGGCCTGGACTACCTGGCAGAGCGGATCGCCCAGCGGTCAACTTTGACCCGACCGGTTCGGCAGTCGCGGGCGCACTCGCTTCGGGTTCCCACCCCCCGAGAGGCCAGGCGATCCCTTACTCGGAATCGGGCCTTCTCGGCTGCTGCTCCACTCCTATGGAACAGCCTACCCAGCGAAGTGCGCTCTGCAGAGTCCCTGCTGGCCTTCGGAACAGCGGTGAAGACCATCTTATTCCACGAGGCCTTTGGTGACCTAGCTCAACAATAGTTTTTTTTTCCCTTTTCTTTTCCCTCTGCCATGGACTAACATTCTTGGGATTTTGTTATACTAGCAGCGAGGTCTTGAAACAAAGGGTGCTCTCCTGCTGCTGTTTTTTTTTTGAATATTTTTATTAAGTTTTAAACTACATACAAACAACATAAGAAAAAAGAGAATAAAAAAACTACAACAAACAATATAAGTGCACCCCCATCCCACGGGGCCATCCATGCATTCTTATTCATTGCTCCATCTTCTATTCTTCTAGTAGTCTTCTTAAAGTTCTCTTCTCCAGAATTGTCGTGAGATATTCGTGGACTCTTTCCCTTTTCCTTCGAGTAATACATAATCTAAAAATTTACCCCAGATATCGTAGAAAATGTCTTTTTTCATTTCTCCTCGTTTAACCTTTAAACTGCAGGACAGTTTATCGTTTATAGCTATATCCCAAAGTTCATTATACCAATCTCCCATCTTGAATTCTAGTTTTGACTTCCAATTCTTTGCTATGATTAATCTAGCAGCTGTCATAAAATTTGCTATTAGTTCCTTTGTAGTAACATCATAATCTTTACTTATTAACAATGATAATAATGCTATCTCTGGATTACAATCTATATCTATCTTAATCATATTACTTAGCTCTAAAAACACTTTTTTCCAAAACCTTTGGACTATTTCACATTCCCACCAAAGATGCAAATAAGTACCAAGCTCTTTATCACATTTCCAACATATCTTAGAGTAAGCAGGATTCATTCTATTTAGTCTAACTGGGGTTAAATACCATCTAGAAACCAATTTAAAGTAGTTTTCTTTTATCCTGACCTGCTGCTGTTTTTAATTATATGTATTGGTCTGTTTGTTTGTTATATTGTATTGTATTGTGCACTCGCTGACTTGATCAGCTTTGTAAGCCGCCCAGAGTTCCCTTGGGAAGATGGGCGGGGTATAAATCTAATAATAAATAAATAAATAAATGCTGATGGCACATATTTACTTTTAAATTTGGCCTCAAGCTAGGTAATCTGCCCTACAGCTGCCTTCTTTTTCTGTTCCTTCTTTTGCCCTTCTATCCTTTAAAGAGACCCAGAGTTGTATTTTTTGAAGGTGGGGCTATATTTTATGTAGGCTCTGCAAATGTAGTATACATATGCAAAAAAGTATTTTCATTATTAGCATATATAAAACTCTATCAGTTACTATGATTTAGTTTGCAGATATCTTGCTTCATACAGGGCTTGGCAAATATTTGTAGACTTTGGGAGGCAGACCAATTCAGGAGCCAGCCTGGTTGATTTTTGATCCAAAGAAATAATCCTTCCATAGAGTTCTATGTAAAACAGTAAAAAATATTAGGAGCTAGCAGCAGAGAATGCCTTATATCACAATAAACAAAATAACTACCTTAAGCAAAAAATGGGGCACATTTCTACTTTTGTGTCCCAGTTGATCAGTGAGGCTACAAAATAAAACAGGCTGAACTGTGCTTTCATCATTGTAAGGCTAATTACACTGGTGACAATGAGGCCTGTAATAAGACTTCCTGGGGTAGGAACTGGCAAGCCACCCCAGTATCCCTGCCAAGAACATTCCATGGACAGAGACAAAAGGCTAAAAGATATGACATGAGAAGATGAGCCCCTCAGGTCGGAAGGCGTCCAACATGCTACTGAGGAAGAGTGGAGGACAAGTACAAGTAGCTCCAGAGCTAATGAAGTGGCTGGGCCAAAGCCGAAAGGACGCTCAGCTGCAGATGTGCCTGGAAGAGAAAGGAAAGTCCAATGCTGCAAAGAAATATACTGCATAGGAACCTGGAATGTGAGATCTATGAACCAGGGTAAGCTGGATGTGGTCAAATGTGAGATGGAAAGAATAAACATTGACATCCTGGGCATCAGTGAGCTTAAATGGACAGGAATTGGTGAATTCAGTTCAGATGACTATCACATCTACTACTGTGGGCAAGAATCCCATAGAAGAAATGGAGTAGCCCTCATAGTCAACAATAGAGTGAGAAAAGCAGTGCTGGGATACAACCTAAAAATGATGGAATGATTTTGGTACGCTTCCAAGGCAGTCCTCTCAACATCACAGTAATCCAAGTTTATGCACCAACTACCGGTGCTGAAGAGTCCGAGATTGACCAATTTTATGAAGACTTACAACAATTTCTAGAACTGACACCAAAGAAAGATGTTCCTCTCATCATAGGGGATTGGAATGCTAAAGTAGGGAGTCAAGTGATAAAAGGAATAACTGGCAAGTTTGGCCTTGGAGTTCCAAATGAAGCAGGGCAAAGGCTAACTGAGTTCTGTCAAGAGAACAAGCTGGTCATTGCAAACACTCTTTTCCAACAACACAAAAGGCGACTCTACAGATGGACATCACCAGATGGACAATACCGGAATCAGATTGATTGTGTTCTCTGCAGCCAAAGATGGAGGAGCTCTGTACAGTCAGCAAAAACAAGACCTGGTGCTGACTGTGGCTCAGATCATCAGCTTCTTATTTCAAAATTCAAACTTAAACTGAAGAAAGTAGGGAAGACCACTGGGCCAGTCAGGTATAATCTAAGTCAAATCCCATATGAATACACAGTGGAAGTGAAGAACAGATTTAAGGAACTAGATTTGGTGGACAGAACACCTGAAGAACTATGGATGGAGGCTTGTAACATTGTACAGGAGGCTGCAATGAAAAATATTCCAAAGAAAAGAAAATGCAAGAAAGAAAAGTGGTTGTCCAACGAGGCCCTACAAATAGCGGAGAAGAGAAGGGACACAAAATGCAAGGGAGAAAGGGAAAGATACAGAACATTGAATGCAGACTTCCAAAGAATAGCGAGGAGAGACAGGGCGGCCTTCTTGAATGAACAGTGGAAAGAAATAGAGGAAAACAACACAAAAGGAAAAACCAGAGATCTATTCAAGAAAATTGGAGATATTAAAGGGGCATTTCATGCAAAGATGGATATGATAAAGGACAAAAATGGTAGCGACCTAACTGAAGCAGAAGAGATCAAGAAGAGATGGCAAGAATATACAGAAGAATTATATCAGAAAGATCTAGATGTCCCTGATAACCAAGATAGTGTAGTTGCTGACCTGGAGCCAGACATCCTGGAAAGTGAAGTCAAGTGGGCCTTAGAAAGCATTGCAAACAACAAGGCCAGTGGAGGTGACGGCATTCCAGTTGAACTCTTTAAAATCTTAAAAGAGGATGCTGTAAAGGTGCTGCATGCAATATGCCACCAAATTTGGAAAACCCAGCAGTAGCCAGAGGACTGGAAAAGATCGGTCTACATCCCAATCCCAAAGAAAGGAAATGCCAAAGCATGCTCCAACTATCACACAATTGCACTCATTTCACATGCTAGCAAGGTTATGCTCAAAATTCTACAAGGCAGGCTTCAGCAGTATGTGGAAAGAGAACTTCCAGAGGTACAAGCTGGATTTCGAAGGGGCAGAGGAACTAGAGATCAAATCGCCAACATGCGCTGGATTATGGAGAAAGCCAGAGAGTTCCAGAAAAACATCTACTTCTGCTTCATCGACTATGCCAAAGCCTTTGGCTGTGTGGACCACAACAAACTATTCAAGTCCTTAAAGGAATGGGACTGCCTGACCACCTTACCTGTCTCCTAAGAAATCTATATGTGGGACAAGCAGCAACCCTCAGAACTGGATATGGAACAACTGACTAGTTTAAAATTGGGAAAGGAGTACAACAAGGCTGTATACTGTCACCTTGCCTATTTAACTTATATGCAGAGTACATCATGCGAAAGGCAGGTCTGGATGAATCACAAGCCGGAATTAAGATTGCCGGAAGAAATATCAACAACCTCAGATATGCAGATGATACTACTCTGATAGCAGAAAGTGAGGAGGAATTAATGAACCTCTTAATGAGGGTGAAAGAGGAGAGTGAAAAAATGGGCTGAAGCTCAACCTCAAAAAAACTAAGATCATGGCCACTGGTCCCATCACCTCCTGGCAAATAGAAGGGGAAGAAATGGAGGCAATGACAGAGTTTATTTTCTTGGGCTCCTTGATCACTGCAGACGGCGACTGCAGCAACGAAATAAAAAGACGCCTGCTTCTTGGGAGGAAAGCAATGGCAAACCTAGATAGCATCCTAAAGAGCAGAGACATCACTTTGCCAACTAAGGTCAGGATAGTCAAAGCTATGGTTTTTCCAGTAGTTATGTATGGAAGTGAAAGCTGGACTATAAAGAAGGCTGATCGCCGCAGAATTGATGCTTTTGAGCTGTGGTGCTGGAGGAGAGTCTTGAGAGTCCCCTGGACTGCAAGGAGATCAAACCTATCCATCCTGAAAGAAATCAACCCCGAATGTTCACTGGAAGGACAGATTTTGAAGCTGAGGCTCCAGTACTTTGGCTACCTCATGAAGAGAGAGGAGTCCTTGGAAAAGTCTTTGATGTTGGGAAAGATTGAAGGCAAAAGGAAAAGGGGACGGCAGAGAATGAGGTGGTTGGACAGTGTCATCGATGCAACCAATATGGGTTTGACCAAACTCCAGGAGGCAGTGGAAGACAGGAAGGCCTGGCGAGCTCTGGTCCATGGGGTCATGAAGAGTCAGACATGGCTGAACGACTGAACAACAACAACAACAAGCAGCAGAGACTATGAGTCCTGGCTCCCTGGATCTGCCAAGCCCTGAATTAGGACCTACAAAAGATACAAGAAAGAGGATTTTAAATCCAAACACAAAACATTATTCCATGATAGGATTTTTAACTCTGGGTACCTTATGACTCTGCTTCCTTGGCCTGTACTTTGTACTGGTCTTATTCCCCACCCCGCCCCCCATGCCCCGACGCCCCCACCCCTACAAAAAACAAAAAACAAAACTTCAATTTCTTTTATTTGGGGTGATATTATCCACCAGGTTTTCATTACTTCTTATTGGAGGCAAACTCCTTAAAAGATAGATTACTTGTTGCCTCATCATAGATGCTCTTGTACCTCTGAAATCAAGGAAGCTGACTATAAAAACATGACAAGAATAATGGAAATGCTGGTAACTCTTGGAACACAAAACTTTATGACAAAGCTGTTTATACATTGGGTTATTGTGCTTCTGTTTTAATCTTCAAAAGCTTTGCCAGGTTCAGTGATTTCCAGAGACGACATTGGTAAAGTCCTCTTTGTCACTAATAATAGTATTAAGAATACAGTAACCCCTGCCATTTCGCAGTTCAGGTACTGCAGTCTCGTTATATTGTGGGATTGGAGTACCTGCTGGGGCTCCAGCTGATTAGTGCTGGCTGCAAGCACCATTCTTCCTCCAGCCAGTGCCATAGAATCATAGAACCATAGAATCATAGAGTTGGAAGAGAACTCAAGAGCCATCCAGTCCAACCCCCTGCCATGCAGGAACCCCATCACAATATTTCCGACAGATGGCCATCCAGCCTCTGCTTAAAAACCTCCAAGGAAGGAGACTCCACCACCCTTTGTGGCAGCATATTTCACTGCCGAACAGCTCTAACTGTCATGAAGTTCTTCCTAATGTTCAAATGGAATCTCTTTTCCTGTAGTTTGAAACCATTGCCACGAGTCCTAGTCTCTGAAGCCATGGAAAACAAACCTGCTCCCTCTTCAATATGACATCCTTTCAAATATTTAAAACTAGCTATCATATCTCCTCTCAGTCTTCTTTTTGAAAGGCTAAACATTCCCAGTTCCCTAAGCCATTCCTCATAAGACATTTCCTCCAGACCCTCAACCATCCTGGTCGCCCTCCTCTGCACCCGCTCGAGCTTGTCAACATCCTTTTTAAATTGAGGTGCACAGAACTGGACACAGTACTCCAGGTGGGGTCTGACCAGAGGAGAATAGAGTGGTACTATCACTTCCCTTGATCTAGACACTATGGTTCTGTTGATGCAACCAAGAATTGCATTGGCTTTCCTGGCTGCCGCATCACACTGCTGACTCATGTTCAATTTGTGATCCACTAAGACTCCCAAATCCCTTTCACAGGTGCTATTCTCCAGCCATGTATCCCCCATCCTATATCTGTGCAATTCATTCTTTTTACCTAGATGTAGCACCCTACATTTCCCTCTGTTGAAATCCATTCTGTTGGCTTTGGTCCAGCACTCTAATCTGTCAAGGTCTTTTTGAATTTCCATCCTATCCTCTACGGAATAACCCTAACCCCTCCCAATTTGGTATCATCTGCAAATTTAATTAGCCTACTCTCTATTCCTTCCTCGAAGTCATTAATAAAGATATTGAACAGCACTGGACCCAGAACAGAACCCTGAGGCACCCCACTGGTCACATCTCTCCAAGCTGAAGAGAGGCCATTTATGGTCACCCTTTGGGTGCGATCAGTCAACCAATTACAAATCCACCTAACAGTAGCACTATCTATCCCACTTTCTACTAACTTCTTAGCAAGAATATCATGGGGAACCTTATCAAAGGCTTTACTAAGGTCCAGATAAGCAATATCCACAGCATTCCCTTCATCCACAAGGCCTGTAATTCTATCAAGGAAAGAGATCAAATTAGTCTGGCATGAATTTTTTTTTAAGAAACCCCTGTTGACTTCTTGCAATGACAGCATTGTTTGTTAAATAATTGCAGACTGCCTGTTTAATAATCTGCTCTAGGGTCTTTCCAGGAATCGAAGTCAAACTGACTGGGCGGTAGTTATTTGGGTCCTCTTTTTTCCCCTTTTTGAAGATGGGGACAACATTAGCCCTCCTCCAATTGATGGGGACTTCCCCTGTTCTCCAGGGCTTCTCAAAGATTATTGCCAATGGTTATAATATTACTTCTGCCAGTTCTTTTAATATCCTTGGGTGTAATTCATCTGGCCCAGGAGTCTTAAATTCATTTAATGTTTCCAGGTGTTCCTGTACCAGCTCTCTACCTATTCTATGTTGTAATTCCCGTCCTACCTCATCATTGTCCCAGTGGATCTCTTTGTTCCTTTTTGGAGAAAACAGAGGCAAAGAAGGTGTTGAGTAGTTCTGCCTTTTCCTTGTTTCCTGTTAGTAACTGGTTATTATCGCCACACAGAGAGCCTATCATTTCCTTATTTTTCCTTTTGCTGCGGACATAACTAAAGAAACCCTTTTTGTTATCTTTAATCTCTCTGGCTGGTCTAAGTTCATTTTGCGCTTTAGCTTTTTTTACCACCCCACTGCATATATTAGCTGTTTGCTTATATTCCTCTTTGGTGCATTTCCCATTTTTCCATTCCTTGTACTTGTTTTTCTTAGTTAGCTGAGCTGAAAGTTCTTTAGTAAACCATTGCGGTTTCTTTAGACCTCTCCCATTTTTTCTTCTTGTTGGAACAATTATAAATTGTGCCTTTAATATCTCACTTTTAAGGAACTCCCATCCATCTTGGACTCCCTTCTCTTTCAGTGTTTCAGTCCATGGAATCACAGCCAATAATTCCCTAAGTTTACAAAAATTGGCTTTCTTAAAGTCCAGGATTCTTGTCTGACTATGCTTAGCTTCACTTTCCAACTGTATAACAAATTCCAAGATGGCATGGTCACTTTTACCTAATGATCCCACCACTTTGACCCCATTTACAAGGTCCTCCTTATTGGTTAAGACCAGATCTAAAATGGTTGTGCCTCTTGTTGCCTCCTCTACCTTCTGGACCATGAAATTGTCTGCAAGGGTGGTTAGGAATTTGTTAGGCCTTGCATTCTTAGCTGAGTTGGACTGCCAGCATATATCAGGATAGTTAAAATCTCCCATTAGTACTACATCTCTCCCTTTTGACTGTGTGGCCATCTGCTCACAGAAGGCATCATCCCCACAGTGACATCTCTCCTAGTTTTTTCACCCCTGATTTTCACCCAAATACTCTCAACATGGTTCCTCTGCTGTTTATCTTGTATTTCCTCAGCAGTATAAATGTCCTTAATATATAAAGCTACACCTCCTCCTTTCTTACTCAACCTGTTCCTTTGAAACAGGTTATACCCTCCAATGACTACATTCCAATCATACGTCTCATCCCACTATGTTTCAGTGATGCCAATTATGTCATATCTATTTTGCTGTATCAGGAGTTCCAGCTCCTCTTGTTTGTTCCCCATGCTCTGTGCATTGGTGTAGAGACATTTGAGGCTGCCTGTGCTTCTTACATGTCCTTTGCTTAACCTGTTTTTCCTTGCACTGATGGTCTGCACTACTTCTTGTCCTGCTCCTTTTGCAACATTTGGGCTAATTTCCACAACCCCTTCTGGATCTCTATCATTAAGAGAATTTTCTCCCTTCCACTGCAAACTCAGTTTAAAGCTCTCCTTATTAAATCTGCAATCCTCTTGGCAAAAAGATTCCTACCAGCAGTGGTGAGATGCACCCCATCCTGGCCCAATATCCCATCTGAATGAAAAAGCAAACCATGGTCCAAGAATCCGAATCGTTCCTGCCGGCACCATCTCTGAAGCCAATTGTTCACCTCCACTATTTTGTTCCCCTACGTGGGCCACATCCTTCTACAGGGAGGAGAGATGAGATTACCACCTGTCCACCCAGGTCCTTCAGCTTCCTACCCATCTCTTCATACGCTTTAGTAATATATTGAAAGCTGCGTTTGGAAGTATCATTAGTTCCTACGTGAACCAAGAGAAAGGGGTTAGAATCACTGGGCTTGATGAGTCTCGTCAGTCTCTCCGTTACATCCTGAATCTTGGCTCCAGGGAGACAGCAGACCTCCCTGTTCATTTTGTCAGGCCTGCAGATGACCGCTTCTGTTCCTCTAAGCAAGGAATCCCCAACCACCACCACTCGCCTGCTCTGATGCTTGGTAGATGCCCCTCGGTGTGCTGTTGGATTTGGATTCCTTTGTGCAAGGTCTTGAGGCCACTCTTGGTGCAGTTCCTTCTCCTGGTAGATAAGAGAGAGAGGTTGGAATCTATTTTGCAACTGCAAACTTTCTGTCTGTTTCCTAGTTCTTCCCTTTCTGAGTGTGACATTCTTCCAAGTG
>JAHTLZ010000023.1:1564146-1595121 GCA_023846285.1 Phrynocephalus versicolor | reverse complement strand
ATAATAATAATAATAATAATAATAATAATAATAATAATAATAATAATAATAATAATAATAATAATAATAATAGTCACTGGATCTCCTGGACAAAGCGTCAGCAACAATGTTCAGGGACCCTTTCACGCTTTTAATGTCAAAGTCCTGCAACAACAGGGCCTATCTCATCAGCTTGCTGTTGGCCTTCAAGGATCTCATCCACAGCAAGGGAGAATGGTCCATGCACACTACAAATTTACAGCCCCAAATGTATGGCTTCAGTTTCTGCAAGGTCGATACAATGGCCTAACATTCCTTCTCAATGGTCGAAATGTTTTTCCCTGGGTTGCAGCTTTTTGCTGATATACATTACCAGATGCAAGATTGCCTCTCCATCTGGTTGGCACAGCACAACTCCAACCCTGGCATTCAATGCATCCGTGAAGATTATGAACTCACAGGTGTAGTCTGGTGCAATGAGGACTCGTCCAGTAGTCAGGACACCCTTCAGGTTATCAAACAACTGCTGGCACACTGGCATCCATCTGATACACTCAGTCAGTCAGTGGATCTGCAATTTCACTGAATCGAGGGATGAATTGGCAATAATATCCCGCCAACCCCAGGAAGGCATCTGACCTCCTCCTTTGAAGTGCGGGTAGGCCAGTTAATAATTGCCTCTACCTTAGCCTCTAGAGGTTTTATCACTCCTCCACCCACCAGATGTCCAAAGTACTTCATCTCAGAGTCCTCTATCTGGCATTTTCTGGCATTCACTGTTATACCAGCTTCCTGAATCCTCTCTAGCACTAGCTCTAAGTGCTCTTTGTGTTTGGACCAGGTATGGCTGAAGATGTCAACATCATCCATGTAGATGACCATGAAGTCCCTTAGGCCATACAGGGTCTTTTGCACCAGCAGTTGAAAGACTCAGGATGCATCTTCATCTGCCAAAAACCTTTTGTGAGATCTAGACTCATAATGAAATTGCAGAGTCAATCAAGTCATCCAGAGTGGCATGAGATAAGCGTCCGCCTTGGTGATGTGATTCAGCTTGCAGTAGTCTACACAGAATCTTGACAATACCATCAGGCTTATCCACCAGCACTATCGGACACGCCCAGGGACTCTCTAAGGATGTGATTATCCCCGTCTTTACCATTTCCTGAATTCCCTGGCAAATCTTCTCCACATAAGATCCAGTGATCCTATAGGGAGTAACTACGATGGGCTTGGCCTCCCCAGTATTTAGCCTGTATACCACTCCCATTGCTACACCAGGGATGTTGGTAAATATCTACTTGTACTTTTGCAGAATACCTCCCACCTCCTCTTTCTGTGTCTCAGACAGTGTCAGACTTGTATTGACTTCTTCTGGATTAAACCAGTGTTCTCCTCTAGCTTCCCAACACATTAACTCTTCTTTCTCAGTGGGGTCTTCTCTAACAGGATAGAGGGCCTAGTTTCCCCCCCTGTAATAAGGCCTGAGCATATTGACATGAACCACTTTGTGACACTCCTCCCTCTTTTGGATCATGTAGTTCACCTCATTCATTTGGGAAATTATCTTGTAGGGACCCTCGCAAGTCGATTGCAGTTTGTTCCCTCTGACTGGTCTCAGTAAAAGCTCCTATTTCTTGGGTCCAAAAGTTCTTTTTATGGCCTTTTATTTTACCAGGATTTCTGTTTCTGTTGGCAACTTTTAAATTCTCTCCTGCAATTTCTACTGACCAGTGTAATGCATTTTGCAATTTGTTTATGTATTCAATTATGGATTCTGGATCACTATCTTTGTGATATTCCCAATTCATTCTGAGTAGGCCTAGGGGACCCCGGACCTTGCGTCCCAGCAGGAGCTCAAATGGACTAAACCCAGTACTCTCTTGAGGGATATCCCTGTATGCATATAACAAGAGTTGTAATTTACAATCCAAGTCATTTGGGTATTCAACCACATATGCCTTAATCATTCACATCAACATGCCATTGAAGTTTTCAATTGACCCATGAGTCTCTGGGTAGCAAGGCACTGAAGTAATATGCATGACTCCACATGCTTGCCAAAACCTTTTCATGAGCTAGACTTGAAGCTAGCCCCCAAATCTGTGACTATTTCTCTGGCAAAGCCTAAGCAACTCATGAAATGTATTAGAGCATCTGCAATGGTATCTGTGTTACAGAAAGGTACCACTTCAGGGCACCTAGTCACAAAATCCATGATGGTCAGGTTGTACTTGTGCCCATGCCTAGTAGCTCTTGGCAAGAGATTCACCAGCTCTAATCCTAACCACTGGAATGGGGAAGAAATAACTGGGAAGGGAGACAGTTTAGCCTTGGTTCCTTACAAATAGAATTAAAAGCCTCAAGGGTAATGTGTTTAGGTGCAAACAAAAGGAAGAATATAGCTCAAACACACTAAAGTTAGGCTACAAAGTTAATCATTTGTCCATCCTGTTCTTAAGTTTACAGACACTCAACACTTAATTTTCCTTACAAAAGTTCTAAAATCCTATCTCTTCTCTCTCTAGCCCTTAACTATCTCTCAGTCAGACCCTACCTGACACTCCCTCAGATTCTCTGTCAATGTAAGTCCCCATCTATCTTCTCTCAGTGTAAGTCCTTATCTGACCCATTCAATGCTGGGCTGAGCCTTAAATCCCCTCAGGCTCCTCCCCCAGATTCTCTCATTGGTCCACAAACAACCAATCAGCACAGACACATCTCATGAATTATTCATCACAAAGGGGTAAACGCCACACACTGCACTTTGCTTCCTGCTATGGATGGATGAGTTTTAGCTGATCACTTCCAAAGAAGCTCTGCAGACGAAAGGTTTCTTCTCTGGAATTAAATGCCTCCATTCCCCTTTGACTGTTTGTCCTCTCCATTCCCAAATCAAATTTTCAAGGTGAGAAAAATAATTTGGGGGGAAACAGCACAGTTTTGTACAACCAGCAGAGTTTAGCCCACAGAATATGTTTTTATGTATCCAGCATTCTCTCCTCCTGTTACTCTGCAGAAAATTTGTATGATGTAGCAACTTGGTCTCATTATCAGTTGTACCATGTACAAAAATTTCAATTTGAAACTATTACAAATTGTATGTAGTGGAACAAAAATGTAAATAATCATGGGAAATGAGGGAATGAATAGCAAAAACAGCAACAATAATAGTTGTGGTGGTGTAGAAGCTGGCTCTAAATCAATAATTTGGAAAAATGTTTCATGGCCTTTCTCTCTTCAGAGTAAATATTGGTCCAGGTAGGTAATATTAGAGCCTCAGTTTTATAGACTTGAAGCCCTTCAGGATAGCTGTGTATATTAACTCAATTGTAAAGCATCTACTTTCTAGATAAGGTAGTGCAGACAAATAAAAAAATCCAACAACAAAAACCAAAACAAACAACGTCCCTGTCTCCTAACCCTAATAAGAAAGTACTGTTTTAAGCTTATAATGGTTGGCATTTAAGTGATAGAAATATCATGAATATAGATATAAAACAGTTTGTTTCAGCTCTCCTGATGCTAAGCTAATTTACTATTTTATTATACAAAAGCATTTAGAAGAAAACAATAAAGTGACCACTGTTACTATGTACTATACATATGTAATAAAGTAAATTCAATTTGCTTTGTATATACTGGGCCAGCAACTTTCTACTTACATCATGTCTTTTTAAGAAAAATATGTTGCAGGATGCAATGTCAACCTTGGAATGCACCAGCCAGCCCCGGTACTGACCTTGGACTTACATTTACCTTTGCAGTCATGGTCTGCTATTATCTTGGTAGGAAGCTAGAGGCCCTGCATAGCAGCTTCAAAAGCCCATCTCAAGTTGCATCTCTTTGAGTAATTCATGGTACTTTAACAGAGATAGACTTAGTATGCCTAAGCAGATAATGGTTTCTAATAGTTAATAGGTTGAATTTCTTGTTCTTCAATTAATTCTTTGTGTTTGGACCAGTTACAATGAATTATGTGTTTTACAGAAACAAGAAGTTCTTCAACTATCTACGACATAACAGAAAAAGAAAAGAAAAAATTCTTGGGATTGTTCAAGACTAGTAAACGAAACCTTAGGGTAAATATTATGCTTCATGTATTGAACTAATTATTTCCATTTTGAGCTCAGAATAATTTCTTTTCAAAGCAGACAATGAACAAACTAATTGTTGATTCTAACAGATAATTCTTGCAAGTAATTTATTCCAAATGAATAACGTAGCACATTATTAATGTCTCATTGACAATTGATTTTCCTTTAAAAATAATAAAAATAATTGACCCTGTTGTAATGAGTTAATTTTATCAAGGAGTTTGCTTCTATTTTAAATATCATAATGACATTATTGGCCCTTGTAACTTGAATGGGGTAGTAGGACTGCTATTTACTTTCAAGCTATATTGCCATTAGTTGTAAGCCTGCATTTTCTCGTGTGGTTTGTACTTATTATTTGTTTGTTAGGTGCATGAGCTGTAATCACACTTCATTATGGTCTTTGTACATCATACATATGTCATCTGTACTGGACACAGCTACCTTATCACATCTTTAAGATGAGCACATTACTCTGAAGCCAGGTAACCAAAGAAGAAATGAAAATATGAGGAGGTTTTATCTAAACAGGTGCCATTGGGAGTACATTTATTATTGTCCTTCAGTTATCTACCTTCAGGATCCAGAGATTTCTCTTTCCATTTTTAAGCACAAGGGTTTCCAAGATGTATAGGTAGTCTAGTTTACATCTGAAGGGGGTGAGAATAGAATTACGAAGCCGTAGATTCTATACCCCCTCCCCCGCTCAGTGCAGGAATACAAATCAGAGGATATCTTTGGAAGGGTGCAGTACTGAGAGAAGACTGATGCATCCCTCTCATGTTCAGCACTGTATTTGCTTTTGGACATTTGTATCTAAACTGACTCAAGAATTTCTATTCTCTGCTCAGTCAAATCTAACAATAGCAGCTAGTGTATCCAGTTTAGCATGGGAGTAATTGTAGAGGCAGTGGATGCTGCCAATTCTGCATAGAAGAATCACAAGGGTAGATACAAAGAGTAGAATAGTCCTCTGCATAAGGGGAGAAGAGTAGAATACTGTAGTCCTGTGCATAATGAGAGAAGGAACTTGTTTGTGTATCCTAATTGAGATAAGAACATAAAAACATAAGAAGAGCCATGCTGGATCAGGCCAAAGGCCCATCTAGTCCAGCTTCTTGTATCTCACAGTGGCCCCACCAGATGTGTTTGGGAGCGCATGAGACTAGATATCTGTCTCCTGGTACCACTCCCCTTGCATCTGGCCCTTGATGTACCCTGGTTTTAAGCCTGGAGATTACACATCTCCATCATGGTTTGTAATCTGTGATGGACTTTTCCTCCAGGAATCTGTCCAATCCCCTTTTGAAGGCATCCAGGCCGGATGACATCACCACATTCTGTGGCAGGGAGTTCCATAGACTAACAACGTGCTGGGTGAAAAAATATTTTCTTTTGTCTGTTCTTACTCTCCCAGCCCTCAATTTGAGTGGATGTCCCCTAGTTCTGGTATTTTGGGAGAGGGAGAAGAGCTTCCCTCTATCCACTTTACTCATGCCCTGCATTATTTTGTACATCTCAATCATATCCCCGCTCAGGTGCCTTTTTTCCAGACTAAAGAGCCCCAAATGTTTTAGCCTTTCCTCATAAGGAGGTGCCCCAGCCCAGTAATCATTTTAGTCGCTCTCTTCTGCACCTTTACCAGTTCTACTATGTCTTTCTTGAGATGCGGTGACCAGAATTGTACACAATACACCAGGTGGGGCCTTACTATTGTTTTGTATAATGGCATTATAATGTTGGCTGTTTTTTTTTTCAATCCCCTTTTTGATAATCCCTAGCATGGAATTGGCCTTCTTCACTGCTGCCACACATTGGGTAGACACCTTCATGGAGCTGTCCACCAACATACCAAGATCTCTTTCCTGATCTGTCACGGATAACTCAGAGCCCATGGGTTGATAGATAAAGTTTTGATTTTTTGCCCCAATATGCATTACTTTACATTTGGCTACATTAAAATGCATTTGCCATTTCATAGCCCATTCCCCCAGTTTGGAGAGATCCTTCTGGAGCTCTTCACAATCTTCTCTGGTTTTTACCACATGGAAAAGTTTTGTGTCATCTGCAAACTTGGCCACCTCACTGTTTATCCCTGTCTCCAGGTCATTTATGAACAGATTGAAAAGCCCCGGTCCCAGGACAGAGCCCTGGGGCACACTGCTTTTCACTTCTCTCCATTGTGAAAATTTCCCATTGACACCTACTCTTTGTTTCCTGGATCTCAACCACTTCTCAATCCATAAGAGGACCTGCCCTCTTATCCCCTGACTGTGCAATTTTCTCAGCAGCCTCTGGTGAGGGACTGTGTCAAAAGACTTTTGAAAATCCAGATAGACTATATCCACCGGTTCACCCAAATCCACATACCTGTTGACCTTTTCAAAAAATTGTAAGATTTGTCAGACAAGACTTGCCCTTACAGAATCCGTGCTGATTTTCTTTCAGCAAGGTTTGTTCCTCTATGTGTTTTAAGATTTTCTCTTGGGTGAGGCTTTCCACCATCTTCCCTGGGACAGATGTAAGGCTAACTGGCCTGTAGTTTCCCGGGTCCCCCCTCCTTCCTTTTTTAAAAATTGGTGTGGCATCTGCTATCCTCCAGTCCCCGAATACTGTGGCCGTTTGAAGAGACAAGTTGCATATAACCGTTAAGAGATCTGCAATTTCATTTCTCAGTTCCCTAATAACCCTTAGGTAGATGCCATCTGGGCCCGGTGACTTGTTAATCTTCAATTTATCAATTAGTCCTAAAACATCCTCTCTTTTAACCTGTATTTGATTTAATTCTTTAGTCAAGAGGGGACGTTCAGGCAGTGGAATCTGCTCAAGGTCTTCTGTCGTGAAGACAGATGCAAAGAACTCATTTAATTTCTCTGTAATTTCCAAGCCCTCTTTAATCTCCCCTTTTCCTCCCTCACCATCCAGAGGGCCAACTGGTTCTCTGGCAGGTTTTCTACCTCTAACATATTAAAGAAGCTTTTATTGTTACCCTTTATATTGCTAGCCATGCGTTCCTGAAAGTCTTTCTTTGCCTCTCTTATCATCTTCTTACATTTCTTTTCCCAGAGTTTGTGTTCCTTTTTATTTTCCTCATTTGGGGAGGATTTCCATTTACAGGAAGACCTCTCCTTGCGCTTTACAGCCTCTCTAACTCCACTCGTTAACCATGCCGGTGCCCTCTTGGACTTAAATGAGCTCTTCTTTCTTTGTGGTATGCACTTGTGCTGGGCCTCTGTTACCGTTGTTTTAAACAGATTCCATGCACTCTGAAGAGATTGGATTCTTCCAACCTTCCCCTTCAATTTCTTTCTAACTAGTTTCCTCATTTGAGGGAAGTTTGCCCTTCAAAAATCAAGGGTTTTTATGTCTTCTTTGGTTGACACTCTTCCTCCAACATGCATGGCAAAGGAGATTGCAGCATGGTCACTGTTCCCCAAAGGCTCAGTGACATTCACATCCCTGACCAGGTCCTGAGTATCACGCAGTATTAGATCCAGAGTTGCCTGTTCTCGGGTGGGCTCCAAGACAAGTTGCTCTAAGGCACAGTCATTCAGCAAGTCGAGAAACCCAGTTTCTCTTTCTTGCCCACAGCTCGCATTGGCCCAGTCAATGTGGGGATAATTGAAGTCCCCCATGATTACTATCCTATTCCTCTTAGCCACCTCCATGATTTGTCTCCTCATTTCAAGGTCCCCCTCAAGTTTTTGATCTGGTGGATGATAGAATACCCCAACTATCACATCACTCCTTGGGCCTGGTAGTTTAACCCACAGTGATTCTATGGTGGAGTCAGACCCTCTGTCAATCTCCATTCTGCTGGATTTTACCTCTTCTTTAACATAGATGGCCACTCCCCCTCCAACCCACCCCTCTCTATCCCCTCTATAGAGTTTATAGCCTGGGCTTGCTGTATCCCATTGGTTGTCTATCTCTACATTCCACCAGGTTTCTGTTATGGCTATTATATCAATATTATCCCTAGCAGCCAAATGTTCAAGTTCTCCCATCTTTGCTCGGATGCTTCGAGCATTGGCGTAGAAGCACCTGTACAGTGGGTTCTGCAACAACAGCTGCTGCTTTGTTATTCCCCCCCCCCGACAGCTATTATTTTCAGTAGACAAACTATCACATTCCATTATTCTCCCATTGCTAATACCTGCTATGTCATCTCTATGTGATTCTCTACCCTTTCCAACCACATTCCTTGTGGATGAGGTGTTCCGAACCGGATGCCACTCAGCTCCTGTTGGCTTTCCCCCAGTTATCAGTTTAAAAGCTGCTCTGCAGCCTTTTTGAGGTTGAGTGCCAGCAATCTGATCTCATCATGATTCAAGTGCAACCCATCCCTCCTGAACAGGTTTGGCTTGTCCCAAAATGTTCTCCAGTTCCTGACAAATCTAAAGCCCTCCCCTCGACACCATCTCTCATCCATGCATTGAGGCTTCTGAGCTCTGCCTGCCTGGAAGGTCCTGCACGAGGAACAGGTAGCACTTCTGAAAATGCTACCTTGGAAATCCGGGACTTCAGTCTTCTTCCTAACAACCTGAACTTGGCTTCCAAGACTGACTGCTTAGCCTTCCCGACATCATTGGTACCAACGTGTACCATGACCACTGGCTCCTTCCCGGTTCTCTCTAACAAGCTATCTAGATTTCTTGTGATGTCTGCAACCTTTGCACCTGGCAGGCAAGTGACCATACAGTTATCATGCTTACCACAAATCCATCCCTCTCTATTTCTAATTATAGAATCCCCTAGAAGAAGGAGCTTCTCTCCTGCAGCCTGTTCATCTACATGTACCTGATCCTGTATCTCATCAGTTGTGATGAGGGAGAGTTCCTCAGGTGGAACCAGTTATTCCTCAGTGTGTGTGTGATGAGGGAAAGAGCCTCAAATTGATTGTGCAATATGAGACTCTCTGAGCGATCCCTTGGCCTCCTACTCCTTTGAGTCACATTCCTCCACACATCTACCTCCTGAGTTGGAGAAGTGACTTCATCCTCAGAAGTGTGCCCTGTCTCTTCTTGGACCTGGATAGTCTGTTCTGCTCTGTCCAAGAACCGCTCAAGCTCCTTAATATGTTGCTGGTTCGATATGCGGGTCTCTAGCTCCTGGACCTTCTCTTCTAACAGTGCAACCAGCTTGCTCTTGCAGCAAGTGTAGCTCTCCGTGTGCTTTGTCAAGATGAGAAACATGGCACAAGTGTTACAGGTAACTACAGCTGCTCTCTCAGACTCCATTTTAATGAGTGCAGTATTCTGGGCCTTGAAAATTTTACAGTGTTACTAGCTACTAATCTAGAAATTATGTAATCTAGTACAAATGTTCCTCCTTTTATGTTATCTTCCACCTATCAAATGACCATGACTGTAATCTGCTTTGCCTGCATGGAAAATGCACTGGCAGATCAGTCACATAACTACAATGGAGATGCCCACGAATAGATTTTGAATATATTTAGAACAGACTACTGCATTCCTTGTTTCAACCAACTTCAAGTTGTTTGCCTATTAGGTGACCAAATTTCTTCCCAATATTACAGAAGGTTACAGCAAGAATGCTTTGGGATATCTTTTTTTCTTGCAGTTACAAGTACATGATTTACATCTTCTCCCTTTTCTTTTTTTGACAAAGTTGGTGTCAAAAATGCATCATAATCATGCAAACTGCAGTATTGTTGCAAATTGATATCTGAGATAATGCCAATTCCACAACTGTTATAGTTTTCACAGGTAAACAAATCAGCGAAGGAGTTAGTGCAGCTGATTTATTAATTCAAGAGCAATGTTAAAAAAAATAGAAAACAAAATAAAGAAAAAAAAACCCCAAAGCAGACTCATTTCTTAACAGAGTCAGAATACTGATTTTTGCTATATCAATTTGAGTCTGTAACCATTCCATAACTTCTTGATTCGCTGTTAGCACTGATCTTCTCAGCCTTGGCATCCTGAATAGTTCTTCCTCCACACCTCTTCCATAAAAACATTCATGTGCATGCATGCACACACACATACACAAAGAAAAAAATATACCCTCTTCAATGAGCAAGATGACCAAGATCACCAGATTATTCCCAATAATTAAGTAGTTAAATAACTGAAATGCTGTTAGTGAATCATCCAAGGCCTTGAACCTTCCTGTTTCTCACTAATATTCTCTGGTTCATTAGAACACTTTGCAGTCTCACTGAAGATAGTAAGCTCTGCCATATCTCTTCTTTTGATAAAACAATAAGAGCTTTAAAGGGGGTGGGGGTTAAAAGTAATTACAGGAAGTTGAACCAGACAAAGTGCTGCTCCTTCCTGAAGTCAGAATCCCAGTATTTTAGTCCACCAACACACCAAGGGCCTTTAGACAGAAATACCATCTGTCCTAACTGCCCACATATCTGCTTGCTATTCACATATATGATGCACAGAGATCACAAAGAAGGATAGCTTGCTGGCTTTTCAAGTTATCATTTGTAAATTTGTGCAATTCGTGTTTCCTGCAGTTTGCAGCTCATCTGTGTCATATTTCCAGGGTCACTGTGGAATTAAAACTTGAAATATTGCCAATAACATACTGCTTTTATATTTTAAAAAATCTGTTGTGCTGCACTAGTTAATATTGTTCTAGCTACATCTGAAGAAAGCATATTGCATATCTGGAAAATGTGCAGAAAAGAGCAGCTTAGAGCAGTGCTTAGAGCAGCTCAATTACTAGGAAAGGTGGAAGTGTTTAGCTTAGAAGAAAAATGAATAGAGGACATTTGCTAGAAATGTATGGAATTATGTCATGGAGAAGTTGAGAGGGTGAAGCATTTCTCCCTCATAGTAATAGAATCTGGGGTTAACCACCAAAGGTGCAGTTGTATTCACGTTATTCTGAAGTCTCCTCATAGGCACACTGTTTGATCATAGGGTGAACAGAATGCTGGATTAGGTATGCACTTTGCCAGATCAGGCATAACATTTCTTAAAGCCAGCACAAAAGAAATTAAGAAAAGCCCAGAGAAAACAAGTATCCTCAAGTATAAGCCAACCCGAATATAAGCCGAGGCACCTCATTTTACACAAAAAACTGGGAAGACTTATTGACTCAAGTATAAGCCTTCCCAAGCCATCCGAACGCTCAGGAAGCAGTGGAACGGGCAGGGCTTGTCCTCTGCCACACTCCCCAAGCCGGCCAAGCACTCAGGAGGTGGTGGAACAGGCAGGACTAGCCCTCTGCGGCCTTCCCCAAGCTGGACGAGCACGGAATGGTAACTTTATATTCACTCAAATATAAGCCAAGGGTGTTTTTTTCAGGCAAAAATAAGGGCTGAAAAACTCGGCTTATATTCGAGTTTAAATTGGACTCTCCTGGGAAAAGAAAGCTCAAAGCTTTTGTTGCCATACAGGTATCTATTCTGTAGTCTACTGTAGCAAAAACAATAGTCTTGTGGCACCTTAAAGCAAGTTCTATCAGATATAAGCTTTTGAGACGTGGAGGCCACTTCTTTGGATTCATGATGGAGATTGTAAAGACTAATGCACCTTAAGAGGTGCCCTACAATCCATGAAGCTAATCAAATACGTAAATCTTTGAAAGCACCACAAGCCTGTTTGGGTTTTTTTCCCTCTAAGGGTTTTAAATTTTTTTCTGTTATGAAAGTGGCATGTGAGAGGTTAAAAAGCAGGTAGTGATTGTTCTGCATATTTGAGAGAGGTACTCCTATTCAGTTAAGCAGAGCCAATTTTCTCCAGGCAAAAGGCACCTGGATGGCATCTGATTTTCCCAAGAGATTACACATTATGTTATGTTGTGCCAGAGCAGATGTGCAGCTGCTGTGCTAGTATATCTTTCTTCTGACACACATGTTCAGGATAGCTGCACCACTCCCTACTGTCCATAAAATCTACAAGTCCAAAGAGCTTAGCATGTATATCCCAGTGTACAAATTTCCCAGTGTCGAACTAATACACTCAACCTTTGTTTGGCTAATATAAAAATCTTGTTTCTGCACATGATAAATCTCTCTCTCTCTCTCTCTCTCTCTCTCTCTCTCTTTTCCCTTGGTTTTCATCAGTAGCAACATTTTTGGGATAGCTTTCCAAATCACAAAACAGTCACTGTGTCTCTGGCTAGTTTTCCATGCACATAGTGTTTTAATGGACTGCCCTATCACTATTGTTCATAGCTGGCATGAAAGCAGTTTCTTTGACAGGGTTTGTATAAGATATTTGTGTGTCTTTCAGACAGAAGAGTTCTTGACAACAAGAATGGATGATGATTATGGCAATGAAAAGCATTCAAGAGCTGCATCAGCAAGTGAACAGAGCTTTGAAGTAAGTAATTTTCAAAGTGCTAGCCGTGTTAGTTTGTGCAAATATATCAACAAGAAACAAAAACAAAAAATAAAGACAAAAGCATTGGGGCAGCTTAAAGACTGCTATATTTTAATTAAAACTTTTGAAAAATCTCAATTTTACTTCTGAGGAAGTGGAATTAAAATATAGCAGATAATCTTTATGGTAGCACAATGCCTTTTCCTTCTCCTCCTTTTGTTTTGTTTCCTGTTGAAGTAAATACTAACATGACCTCTAGGTGGTGTTGCAGTACAAAATAATCTTTATTTTCCAGTCATTTGCGGGATCTTTTCTTGAAGTGGAAAAAGACCTTTTTCTTCTGGTTATTAGTCTACATAATATGTCTGGTTTACAAACAGTAAAACAGAACAACTCACAGGTATATACAAGCACAGAAAAGGAAGAAAGTAGTACTCTATGCTAGTAATCCAAAAGGAGAAATAAAGTCAAATAATGAAACTAATAAGTTCCTTTGTGATATAAAAATATATGAAATCACGCAAGGTATATTCAATAAGATAAATATAAGATAAAAACAGTTTGAGATTTATTTTGAGTGTGAACTTCTGTAGATCAAAGTCCACTTCTTCCCTTATATTTTGCTATCTTTTCAGTTTTGTGTTTGAAGAGCTTTCCATGTTCACTTCATGCTCAAAAATCAATAAATTTCAACTGTTGAGGGCCACATTCTGAGCAGGTACATTGGCTGAAAACCAGGGGTAAGTTTTAACTAGAAGAGGCCCATGGAAAGCCAAGGGTGCTGCTGAAACAATCTTCTTCTTTTCTTAGCTTTTGTCCCACTTGATGGTGGGGTTGGTTATTCTGGCTTTTGCCTTCTACTTGGCAGGGTCACGGGCTATGTCTGGGTGAACCTGGGACAAATTTGTTGTTGCCAAGGGTGTTTATCCATAGCCGTTTTGGTTGTTCCCTTGATGAGGATCCACTGACCTCCAGGATGAGACACTTTGGGGGCAGAGTTTTCTCATCCTCATGCAATACATGTCTGTACCCCCCTATTTGGATATATTTGCCAATATTGGCATCATTTTGATGCTGAGTCAAGAAATATGTATTAGAGCCTTTGGGGGCTAGGAATTGGAGACAGCACGGGTTTTCATATTATGCTTTTAATTTTGTGTTGTTTGGGTTTAAATTGTTCTCAACATTTTATGTTTCAAAATTGTTTTTTAAAAAATTGTAACCACCTGGAGATCCTGTGATATAGGGTTGGGCTATACATGTTTGTATAAACAAACAAATAAACAAACTGTAAAAACACAGATTATAGTGAATACTATTTTAACAGCAAACACTATACACAGTATGGTCTTTGGTTATCTCTAGAGGCTAGCTTTACATAAGAACATAAGAACAGCCTTGCTGGAACAGGCCACAGCCCATCCAGTCCAGCATTCTGTCTCACACAGTGGCTCACCATTTGCTTCAGGGTATTCCCAAGCAGATGTCTTCACCTGCTTATGATCCCCTGCAAATGGTATTGAAAGATATCCTGCCTCTCTCTCCAACCCAGAGTTGTCCTTAGGCATACATAATGATAGCCATTGATACCCTTGCTTTCCAGGAACTTTCCTTTCTTAAAGCTGTCAAGACTAACATCTGTCATCAGCTGTCCTGGAGGCGGTCATGGAATTGACCAGGACTAACAGGCTGAAGCTTAACCCAGAGAAGACTGAGGTTCTGTTCTTTGGGGCGCCTTCTGCGGGGTACAGTGGCCTTCTCCCCAAGCTGGGGGGTGCTACCCTCCGGCTTGCGGACAGGGCCAGGAATCTGGGAGTGGTCCTGGATCCGGCCTTATCCATGGAACATCAGGTGATGGCCATTTCCAGGACCGCCTTTTTCCACCTGCGTCAGATTGCCCAGATCCGTATATACCTGGACGAGGCCTCCCTCAGAACAGTTGTGCAGGCCCTCATGATCTTGAGGATTGATTACTGCAACGCTCTCTACGTGGGGTTGTCCTTGACCCTTGTCCGGAGACTTCAGCGGGTCCAGAATGCGGCAGTCAGATTGGTGGTTGGTGCACATCGCTATGAGCGTATCACCTCAATTCTGGCTCATCTGCATTGGTTGCCCATTGTGCTCCGGATAAGATTCAAGGTCCTGGTTTTGGTTTACAAAACCCTCCTTGGCTTGGGACCTGAATACCTGTCAGAGCGTACCTTCCAAAGATCAACTGAGGCCCGGCCCACTAGAATGTCGCAGGCGCTGACACTCCGAGTGGCCACGCCTAAGAAGGTGTGGAAATCAGTCGCCCGCAACCGCGCCTTCTCGGTGACTAGCCCCTCGCACTGGAACCATCTTCCGAGTGAGTTGCGCCTTGCACAGTCCCTGCCCACCTTCAAAAAAGCGTTAAAACCCTTGCTTTTTAGGGAGGCATTTGGCGACCTGGATTAGCTTTTTTTTCTGTGCTGTCTTGCCATTGACTTATCTACTCCTTGTTGAGTTGTTTTATATTATAGTTTTTTTATTCTTTTATTCTTCGTTTCTTATTTTTGTCTCATTGATGTATTCTTCCTTTTGGGTTTGTTTGCCCTCTTTGTTCACCGCCCGGAGTTCCTTCGGGAAGACAGGTGGTATGAAAATGAATGAATGAATAAATATATAAATAAATCACTTCTGGCAGGGAGTTCCACAGACCAGTGATCCTCTGGGCAAAAAAGTACTTTATCTTATTTGTTTGAGATGTAGCACCCAAACATTTCATGGAGTGCCTCCTAGTTCTAGTGTTGTGCGATAGGGAATACAGTTTTTCCTTATCTACTTTGTCCACACCGTGTATGATTTTATAAACTTCAGTCAGGTCACCTGTTAGGCGCTGTTGTTCAAGAGTAAAGAGGCCCAGCCGTTGCAGCCTCAGATGGTAAGGAAGATGTTCCAGTCCCCAAATCATTTTGGTTGCCCTTCTCTGCACTTTTCCATTTCCATAATATCCATCTGGAGGTGTGGTGACCAGAACTGTACACAGTACTCCAGATGGGGCCTCACCATAGATTTATAAAGAGGCAAAATGACACTTGCTGACTTATTTTCTATACCCTGCCTAATGATCCCTAGCATTGAGTTTGCTTTTTTCACTGCTATGGCACACTGGGTTGACACCTTCATTGAGCTGTCCGCCAAGGACACCAAGATCCCTTTGCTGTTTTTTTTGTAGAGAGTTCAGACCCCATCAGTTTATAAATGTAATTGGGGGGTTAGGGTTAGGGTAAGTTATGCTACCCTATATTATTTAATGTCATCTGCAAATTTGGCTACCTTGCTATTTACTCCTACTTATAAATCATTTATGAAGAGGTTAAAAAGCAGGGGTCCCAGTACTGAACCTTGGGGGACCCCACTTTTTACTTCCCTCCACTTGGAGAAGTGTCCATTTAGTGCTACACTCTGTTTCCTGTCCCTTAGCCAGTTGCTGATCCATTACAAGACCTGTCCCTTGATTCCAGGACTGGCAAGTTTATTGAAGAGCCTTTGGTGTGGGACCTTGTCAGAAGCCTTCTGAAAGTCCAGATAAACAATGTCAACTGGATCTCCTTTATCCACATGCTTGTTGACACTCTCAAAGAATTCCAACAAATTAGTGAGGCATGATTTGCCCTTCCATAAGCCATGTTGGCTCTCCTTCAGCGGTGCCTTCTCTTCTTGTGCCTAGTAATTTTATCTTTTAGGATGGTTTTCATCATTTTACCTGGGACACAGGTCAAACTGACTGGTTGGTAATTTCCTGGATCACCCCTGGATTCTTTTTTGAAGATTGGTGTTATGTTCGCTACCTTCCTGCCATCAGGCATAATACCTGATTTGAAGGAAATATTTTATATTTTGGCTAGGACCTCACCAATTTCATCTTTAAGTTCCTTGAGAACTTGTGGATGGGTGTCATCTGGTCCTGGTGATTTGTTGACATTTAGTTTAACAAGACATGCATGAACCTCCTCCCTGGTTACTCCTATCTGGCTTAATTCTTTGGTTTCCCTCCCTGTTTGGGGTATGTGGTCTCTGTCTTCTTCAGTGAATACTGAAGCAAAGAATTCATTGAGTGTCTCTGCAATTTCTGTTTCCCCTTTAATGATCCCTTTCCTTCCATTATCATCTAATGGTCCAATGGCTTTCCTAGTTGGGTTTCTACTTCTAATGTACGTTAAGAACTTCTTGTTATTTCTTTGAGTGTTTTTAGCTCTACGCTCCTCCAAGTCTTGCTTTGCTTTCCTGATTGTTGCCTTGCATTTGTTCTGCCAGAATTTTTGTTCCTGCCTGTTGACCTTGTTTGGACAAACCTTCCATCTTCTAAATAAGCTTTTGTTGTTTTTGATCACTTCCTGAACAGCTTCTGTAAGCCACATTGGAGTCCTCTTGGACCTGGCAAGACTACCCTGGACCAATTGGGTATGCATTCCAATTGGGCCTCTCTTATTGTCTTTGTGAACAGCCTCCATGCCTCTTGGAGTGTTCGGACTCTCTCAATTTTCCGTTTCAGCTTCTTTTTTACTAATTTTCTCATGTTTGGAAAATTGCCTTTTTGAAAATTTATGGTCTCTGTGCTAGACTTTATCAGTGATTGGCAGTTTATGGTTAAGTTAAAAGTAATTGTGTTGTGGTCACTGTTCCCTATTGGATCAGTCACATTAACATTTTTCACCTGATCCTGTGTATTACTCAGGATCAGGTCAAGGATACTTGTACCTCTAGTTGGGTCTTCAACTATCTGTTCTAGGGAACAATCACTTAGCATATCATGTGTTGAACAACAGTTCACCCAGTCTATTTGAGGGTAATTGAAGTCCCCCGTTATAACCAGGCTTCCCTTCTTGGATACCTCCTTTACAACATTCTCCGACTGCCAATCTCCCTCAGGGTTATGGGTCGAAGGCCGATAGCATATTCCTACTGTTAGATCATCCTTATGGCCTGATATTCTTACCAAAGGAAGCTTTGATAACTTCCTTTTTAGAAATATAAATGGCATACTGATTGAACCTTCAACAGTGGGGATGCCTTCCATCATGCCAACCAAGCCTGGGAACATTATGCCAACTAAGGAATGCCATTATTACATTTCAATTGGAAATGGAATAATTTGTTCCATGTGGGATATCAAACCCCCCCACAGAAAGCACAAAGCACAGTTAACAGGCAAGCAAACAACAGAAGATGAGCAACCTACCTTATAACCACTTGAGAAATCCACCAAAGAAGTCCCCAAAAGTCCACAAAATGGTGCCAAATATTTTCAAAATGGGTACTTTGTGCAGGTCATTAAAAAACAGAAACCCTGGTTCCCCCGGTTATTGTTTAAAAGCTGCTCTGCAGCCTTTTTGATGTTGAGTGCCAGCAATCTGATCCCATCATGGTTCAAGTTCAACCTATCCCTCCTGAACAGGTTTGGCTTGTCCCAAAATCCTATAATAATAATAATAATAATAATAATAATAATAATAATAATAATAATAAGCCATCTAGCAACAAGGCCATTCTGGGCAGCTTATATAGATAAACCATTCCACATTTCCACATCTTCAGTCATACTCTGGATGTTACTCTGATTGTCCTCTGCTCTATATAAATTTCTATCACCACAACAAAATTTGTAAAGAACTATTATTAGAATCAATGTGAGATCTTACCTCTATTTGTGTTACTATCATTGAAGTCTCTGGCTCTGCTATACAAGATTTAGAGTCATCTAGTAACATCCAGAGTATCCTTTTGCCTTGCAAGTGTATATGACTAGATGGAGAAAGTCACTGCCCAAAGTGCCCCTGGGCTAGATGGGTAGTATATAAATTGAATGAATGAATGAATGAATGAATGTTCAGAAAGGGATCTTCTTTGGTAATATGTTTATATGTGTTGGTACGTCAGGTACCTTTCTAGAAAAGATGAAGGAAAGGAAATGTTCACCACACAAGAAGTATTGTGCCAACTAAGGATTCTCCCTCGTGGCCTTCGTGAAGCCACACAAAAGGGTTTCCCAGGCGCCCCTGCGCCGGAGGTCGGCCTTCCCTAGCATAGGAAAGTTTGTTAGTCTCCGCCCCCGCCCAGCGCGCCTGCGCGAGGGCTCCTTCCCGCCCAAACCTCAGTTCCTCTTTACCGCCTTCGGCTAGAGGTTCGCCATTGTTAGTCTCCTGCGATTTTGGATTTTTTTCTTCAATTCTGCCTTCTTCTTCACTCTTCTGACTCGGACCGCTCGACTAATGCCGTTTGCCCAGCCCTTTAAAAATTGTATTGATTGCGGAGCCAAGGTCCCGCACTCCGACGGCCACGAAAAGTGCTTGCTCTGCCTCGGCGAAGAACACCGCCCTGAGGCCTGCGCCATTTGCCGCGGCTTCAGTTCGCAAGCACTCAAAAACCGCCGTAACCGCCTTGCCTCCTTTCTCCTGGAAAAGTCTCTTCGACCTCAACCCATGGAGAAAGCTGCCGCCGACCAGCCCCGTAAGTCCGAGGCCCCGGGGCGGGAGGAGAAACCCAAGAAGATCCCGGTCCTCCAGGCGGTTTCGAAGCAGAAATCTTCGAAAATCACCGAGGCCAAGTCCACCAAGCCGGGAAAGTCAGCTCCACCGACGGCTTCTCACGGCTCCGCTACCCCCGGTTCCGTAACGGTCGAAACGGAGTTTTCGGGTCCGGGATGTCGACTTTCTTCCCGGCCCGAATTCGACCCTTTGCTCCGTTCCGACGACTCGGACCAGTCATCGAACGATGACTACGACTCCGGCACCAAGGCGGCCCTCTTTGGAAGAGAGGTCAGGGACCGAGACGACTCCGCGCCGCGTCGAGCCGCGTCCGACCCCGGGAGCCGTCGCTCCCCACACAGGAAGGGGGGCTCCCCATCGTCGCTCCCTACGAAACTTTCTTCTCCGGGCGTCGAATCCGACCAGAAGTCGAAACCGACCCCACCGAAGTCGGTTTCGGTCCCGGCAATACACCCTCCGGACCCGTCGGTACGGAAGGCCGAGGACAAGGAACCCCAGCCGGAGAAGAAAAAGAAAAAGACTGACAAACATCGAAAGCGCCACCGCTCGCCATCGGTCACGCGCCACACTTCTTCGAAAGCCGAGCTACCCTCCATCCCGGAGGTCCTCACCCCGGGACCGGGCGCTTCCTCGGGTTCGACCGCCCTGGTAGCCTCCTCAGTGGCTGAAGCTCTGACTCCTCCATACCAGCGTGCAAAGAAGCGCCGCTCCGAATCCGAGGCAGCCACGGCACCGACTCTGCCTCCCTTCCCAACATTCTCGCTCCGTTTCGACGGTCGACAATGGCTGGTCCACACTTCCGAACCCGAGGAGAAGCAAGAGCCCAAGGTGCGCTCCCCCCAGCCATCCTCTGACGAATCCGACGGATCCGATGTTTGTCACCTCCCCCTCGTCTGATCTGGAGGAAAAACTACCCCCATCCTCCTCAGAGACTATGCGTAATTACACCGCATTTGTCGTGAGGATGGCAAATACCATCGACTTGCCGATGCACCAGCCGAAGCCCAAGAGGCCTTGCCACATCTTCGGCCGTCTCTCCTCCGACGAGACATCACCGGTGCACCTCACCATGATTCCATCGTTTCTCACGATGGCTGAGGATGCCTTCCAGACCCCGGCTGCCACCCGAGTTTCGAGAAGGCTAGAGGCTCTCTACAGAGTCCATGACGAGAGCGCCCCGTACCTCGACAAACACCCTCCTCCGGGTTCCCTGGTCGTGGCCGACTCTCAGGTCCAATCCAGGACCAGTCAAACACCCATTCCGCCCTCGAAAGAAGGCCGTAAACTGGACACCATTGGCAGGCACCTGTACTCCTGCTCTACCCTCATACACAAGGCCTGTAACTACCAGGGTGCGATGGGGGCCTACCAGCGGGATCTTCTCACTCACCTACACCCATTCTTGGAGAAGATCCCAGAGGAGCACCGAGCGGAGGCCCTGGCCCTCTATGACGAGTCCATGGCCCTAGCCGGACAACAGATGAGAGCGGCCAAACACACCTTCGACTGCGCCTCCAAGGTGATCAACACCGCCATCACCCTTCGGAGGCACGCCTGGCTCCGCACAACTGGCCTCACTGACAACCACAAGGCCCAGATCGAAGCCTTACCGTTCGATGGCTCTGCTCTCTTCCATGCCACCACGGATGACCTCATGGAAGAAAAACACAAGAGGCATGACACCGCAAAGAAGCTGAACGTCATCCCCTCCAGACCATCGCATTCCTTTCGGAGCCAACCCAGGCGACGATACTGGCCGCCCTCCACCCCCTCCACCTCCAGAGGCCACAGAGACAAGCAGTCCAAACCGTCTCCCTTCGCCTCCCTCGGCCACAAGTCCAGAAAACCCAAGCCCTCTGCTCCCCCCTCTAAGCCTAGAGAGAGGAGACACCGAGAGGACTATTGACTCGGACTCCGTCCGCCTCCGACCCTTCCTCGCCGCCTGGGAGAACATCACCACGGACCGTTGGGTCCTGTCGGGGGTGAGGAACGGGTACTCCCTCGAACTGTCTTCCATGCCACCACTGGGCAACGTCCTCCGCACCCCACCCTCACCTTGCCTGCTCAACGAGGTCGCCGCACTCCTTCAAAAACATGCTATCCGTCCAGTCCACCACAGCCCTGCCGCGGGTCTCTTCTCCCGCTACTTCACAGTGCCAAAGAAGGATGGCGGCCTCCGCCCCATTCTAGATCTTCGGCCGCTCAACAAGTTCCTCACCTACAAAAAATTCCGCATGGTGACTCTGGAAAAGATCGTCCCCTTACTTCGCAAGGGGGATTGGTTTGGGGTAGTAGACCTAAAAGATGCCTACTTCCACATCTCAATTCATCCTGCCCACCGTCACCTCCTCCGCTTCGCCATCGCCGACCAAGTCTACGAATACTGCGCATTGCCCTTCGGACTCGCCACGGCACCCAGAGTGTTCACAAAGTGCATGGCCCCCGTCGCAGCCTACCTCCGGACCCAAGGCATAGTAATATTCCCATATTTAGACGACTGGCTAGTCGTCGCGGACACTCAACGCCAGGCCAAGGCCGACATCGCCACGGTCCTCTCAACACTGAGCGCACTAGGTCTGCAGGTCAACTTCGAAAAGATTCGACTGGAGCCATGCCAGGTAGCGAAATTCATCGGCGCTATCCTGGACTCCACACGCGCCATGGCGTTCCCACCTCGCGACAGAGTCCGCGAAACCATGACGTTGGTACGGAAGTTCCTCCCGGGGAAGACCATCCAGGCCGTCCAAGTTCAAAAGCTACTGGGCTACATGGCCTCCATGACTTCAGTCCTCCCTCACGCGAGGCTGCGACTCAGACCACTCCAGTCCTGGTTTCTCTCCCGCTTCAACCCCACCCTGGACCCACCTACTCTCCAGTTGACGGTGCCGCGGGACCTTCCGGAGCATCTCGCCTGGTGGACTACTCACCAGAACATCCTCGTGGGCAGGCCCTTCAGAGATCCCCTCCCCACGATTCAACTCACCACCGACGCCAGCAACACCGGCTGGGGCGCAGTGTGTCTGTCCTACCAGGTGCACGACTCCTGGACACCCCAGGAACGTCTTCTCCACATCAACAAACTGGAGCTCCTAGCGATCTTCAAGGCCTGTCGAGCTTTCCTCCGACACCTCTCCGGCAATGTAGTACTGACAGTCACAGACAACACGACTGCCATGTACTACATCAACAAACAGGGCGGAACACATTCCCGATCCCTCCTCGATCTGTCCACTCGCTTCTGGAACTGGTGCATCCGTCACAAAATCCATCCGGTCGCTATGCACCTGCCAGGACAGGACAACATACATGCCGACGGCCTCAGCAGACTGCAGCAGTCGAACCACGAGTGGGAACTCCACCCCCAGACCTTCTCCCATCTCTGCAGAACATGGGGCACTCCACAGATCGATCTCTTTGCTTCGCCCACCAACAAGAAATGCCATCGCTTCTGCTCCCGGGCGGGCCTAGGCCGGGGATCGCTGGGGGACGCTCTCCTCCTCCCGTGGACACACGAGCTGCTTTATGCCTTTCCGCCGATCCCCCTGCTGCACAAGGTCATCACCAAGGCCTCCCAGGAAGCCCCAGACCTCATCCTGGTGGCCCCCTGGTGGCCCAGACAACCATGGTTTGCCCCGCTTCTACGAATGGCGTCATCCCACTTTCGCCTGCCCGAGATGCCGGAACTCTTGTCCCAGCACGACGGGCAGGTGCTTCACCCCGATCTCCCTCGCCTTCAGCTCACGGCATGGAGGATTCAGAATTGATTGACTCCATATTCAGAGCTTGCCGTAAGCCTTCCACGGTGTCCCAATACGCCTACAAGTGGCGCAGGTTCACCTGTTTCGCCGACCAGAAGGGATTCACCCCAGTAAACCCCCATCTTACCTGGGTCCTCCGGTACTTGCTCCACCTGAAGAAATCTGGTCTCACCATGTCTTCTCTAAGAGTGCACTTGTCAGCCATTGTGGCTCACCAGCCCCCTTCGTCCCCAGCGACGAATTTCTTCAGACATCCTAGGCTGAAGCTCTTCTTGAGGGGTCTCAACAACACATATCCGGACAGGCGACCCATCCCACCACAGTGGTCCCTCTCCCTCGTTCTCCGGGCCTTGCAGAAGCACCCCTTTGAACCCTTAGCTACTGTGGACATTAGGCTCCTCTCCTTGAAGACGGCCTTTCTAGTAGCCATCGCTTCCGCACGCAGGGCCAGTGAGCTTTGCGCGCTCCGGTGCGACCCTCCCTATCTCCAGTTCTTCCCGGATAGGGTTATCGCTTACCCAGACATCTCCTTCCTCCCGAAGGTGGTGTCTTCCTTCCATATTTCCCAACCACTCATCCTCCCGTCCTTCTTCCCGAACCCGTCGACGAGAGAGGAGAGAGAGATGCACTCCCTTGACATCCGACGAGCCCTTGCCTTTTATGTCTCAAGAACAAGATCTCTCAGGACAACACCGAGGCTCTTCATCTGCCACGACCCTGCGGCCGCGGGTCGTCCGGTATCCACTCAGCGCTTTGCACGCTGGATCGTTCAGACCATCACCTTGGCCTATCAACTGGCCAACAAGCCGCTCCCAGGCCCCGTCAAGGCTCACTCCACCAGGGCCATGGCCTCCTCGGCAGCATTCCTTAAGGGCGTCCCCCTGGAACACATCTGCCAAGCGGCTACCTGGGCTACACCAGAGACCTTCGTGAACCACTACAGGCTGGACACCAGAATGAGATCATCCTCAGCCTTCGGGAGGGCCGTGCTTTCCTACGTGACGGCGTGACTCCCCACCAGCCTGTGAGTACTGCTTGCAATCACCCTTTTGTGTGGCTTCACGAAGGCCACGAGGGAGAAGAACCGGTTACTTACCTGTAAAGGTGGTTCTTCGAGTGGACCTTCGTGAAGCCACACAGCACCCGCCCGCCTCCCCTCGGTCCGTCACGCCTGGACTGCGGCTCACCAGTCTAGTGGCGGTCAAGAGGAACTGAGGTTTGGGCGGGAAGGAGCCCTCGCGCAGGCGCGCTGGGCGGGGGCGGAGACTAACAAACTTTCCTATGCTAGGGAAGGCCGACCTCCGGCGCAGGGGCGCCTGGGAAACCCTTTTGTGTGGCTTCACGAAGGTCCACTCGAAGAACCACCTTTACAGGTAAGTAACCGGTTCGTTTGTACTGTGCAGTCATCCAAACTCCAAAAATTCTGTTTGGAATTCAAAGAACTATGTGGTCAAAATCTTACTGCAATTCTATAGCATAAAATGGAAATTGCATTGACTGGTATCAACAATTTTCCAGTTGTATGCCATGCACCCTAGCTATACCCCTGCATGTGTGATGGATCCTAGTCACTTGCATGATTCTTGTTAAATGTGCAGTTTTTTACTATAAGATTTTAGCCACCAAAATGTACTTTTGGTACTTTGAAGCAAATGCCACTGTGCATTTATTTCATCATTTCCTCTGCAAGGTATTGTTTTGTGGAATGAAAAAGAAAGATGTGTGGAAGAAGCACACGAAGAACATAGGAGCAGTACAAGTACAATACAATATTTGGACCACTTGTAAAACTCCATGGTTGAACAGAGCAGTTGCAGGATAAAAAACCTTGTCTGAAAGCATCCCATGAAAAACACTTGATTCCTGTATATATTAAGGCGCAATCTCTCCACTCCCATCCCTGTGCTGCATATGGCAACCCACTTAAGAAACAGTTCCAGTATTAATTTCTGTTGTGGTTGGGAGTCCACTGTTCAAAGGAAATAAAATATTAACCATCCCATTGGTCACACTCAGCCCTTAGGGATACCTAACATACCTCTCCAGATCCTAGCACAAGAAGGTAATGATTGTGATTGCTTGACTTATAACTAATATAAAATATTGCACAGTTAGCATAAGGTTCAAGAATTGCCTTTGAACTTCCTAAAGATGGGTGTAATTAAAACCCAAATTTATTAGAGGATGATTCATGCTGAGGTGTATAGATTTGCAAATGAAATTTTGGCATTGAACTGATGAAGATGTGTATTTTGAAAAAATCCTAACACTGTAGCAGCAATATGTTTGATCAATTGACGTTAAGAGACTGAATGTTAACGAGTCATAAATTTCCACCTACAAGGTATTTTTTTGTCTTCAGCTTGACATATGTAGAGATGAGATATCAAGCAGAAACTATTTCAGTGTAAACTGAGAAACTTTTAAATCTAAACATTTGAGTAGCTGGTAACAGAGATTAGCAAAACTTTCTTGGCAAATGAATAAGAGACAATGGTGCTATCTAAATTTGAGAAAAGCCAAATCAAACCTCTATGAAAATGTAATGGCCTTAAATTAGTAAGTCTGGTAACTAAATTTTAAGAATGTTGGTTGTTGCAACTGCGAGAGACAATAGCTGAGTTTTAATTATTGTTAAGCTTTTCTTAGCCATGTTTTGCAATGAATTAAATGCAATTTTTTCAGCAGCTTAAATTATATTTATTATGTAGTTTTCATACTAACACACCAAATAGATTACTTACATCCCCTAATATTGTTTACTGTGAGTTGTGAAAGGTCTCCTGAATGCTGATTTTGTTTGTGTCACATTTTTCAATTTCATAGCTCCTGCAGCTTTCACTGATTCCTATTGAATGTGATATTAATAATTATTTTAAATCATTAACAGAAATAAGCCAAACACATGAATGTTCTGCCAATAATTATAATTTTTTCTAAAAATCTTCATAAGTGGCCAAGTGCCTTTCCAGTGTTGTACCAAAATGTTGCCAAATCATAATAAAATTATGTTTTGTATGCACCTGGGAATACCCTAGGTATTACAAGACAAAGATGCAGATTCTGATACAGGGGTACAGAAGGAAGTTTTGGTTCTAAAAAGAAATAAAGATCAACATGTTTTTGCATCAAGAGGGATGAGCCAGATGCAAAAGGAATTTAGAAAGCATGTTGTTGCAACTTTATTGCATCAAATATATATACATATTAGAGAAGCTGGATGTCAAATCCATGGTCATTTAGCACAAGCCATTTGAGGGTAGGATGGATACTCAATTCTCACTGTTTTCAATTTGGAAACCCTTAAGTGTCAATGTCAGCAGGATGATTTGTTTATTTAAAATATTTTACCTTACTCTTCTTAAAAGGACCAAAGGTAGCTTACATATTTAATATTTTGAAGCTGAAAGTAGTAGGTACACAACTATTTACCCCCCCATAAGTAGTATATTAAAATGGCAAATAAAATCCATACTAAACACATTTAAATGCAATAGAACACAACAATCTTTTTTTTAAAAAACACCCCCTCCATGACCACTCCAAGACACTAAGGAAAAGCCTGCCAGAGGAAAATGGTATTTGCCTGCTTGCAGAAGGACAACAAAGATGGCGGCAATCTGGCTTCCTGTGGAAGGGAGTTACAGAGGCTGGGATCAGCAACAGAGAAAGCCTTCTTCCATGCCACCATCAAGTGGGGCTGAAAGAAAGGCCTCCCCAATTATCTTAATGCCAGGGCAGGGTCATGAAGGGAGATGCAGACCTTTAGATTGCTTGAACCCAAGCCATTTAGATCTTTATAAGTTAAAATCAGTACTTTGAATTGTGACCAGAAAATGGATCATCAGCAAGTGGAGCTGCTGTAACGGGAGTTATATGTTCCCTGGAACCAGCCCCAGTTAACAATGTGGTGTGGCATTGTGGATCTGCTGGAGATTCCAAACACTTGCTAAAGGCAGCCCAATGTAGAGTGTGTTATACTAGTCTGGCTGAGATGTCACTGGGACATGTGGCACCATGCAAGATCAGACTTCTCAAGAAATGGGCACAGCTAGTGTACTCATTTTAATTGTACAAAAGCCATCCTGGCCACTGTCAAAATATGGGCATGCGGGCTCTGAAATGAATCCAGGAACACAGCAGAAGCTGTACACCTGTGTTTTCAGAGAGAGTATAACCAGCACGGGCTGCATCCCTGTTCCTTTATTTGATTTTGGACTGACCAGGAGCACCTCTGTCTTCTCTGGATTAAGTTTCAGATTATTTGCCTTTATCCAGTCCATTACTGATACCAAACACTGATCCAGAACTGAAAGAGTTTCCTCAGATTTAGATGGAATGGAGATAGAATCGAGTGTAATCTTTGTACTGGTGACACTGAACTCCCTAAACTCTGGGCAACCTCTCCAAACAGGTTCATGTAGGTGTTAAATTCCATCGAGAACAAAACAGAACCCTGTGGGACATAGTCCAACTGTCACCATGTCAAACAGGAGTCTCTATCAGCACCACCTTCTGGGATTCTCCCTTCCAAGAAGGATCATCCTCACTGTAAAACAGTGCTTCCCAGTTCCATCCCAGATAAATGGTCCAGAAGGATACCATGTTTGATGGTACCAAAAGCTGCTGAGAGGTCCAGCAGAAGCAGCAGGTAGAGGCGTCACCTGACCAGTTCCCAGCATAGGTCATTCACCAAGGCAACCAATGATGACCAGGCCTGAAGCTAGAATGAAATAGATCTAGATAATCCATCTCATCCAGGAATCCCTTGAGTGTAGAAGCCATAACCCTCTCTAGCACTTTGCCCAAGAATGAGATATTTGAGACTCTCCATAAATTATCCAGTACTGTGGGGCTTAAGGAGGGCTTTTTCAATAATGGTCTTACTATTGCTTACTTTAAGCAAGCTGGGATCCTACCGTGCTGCAATTAGACATTCACTACTCCTTGGAATCACTCAGCCAATCCCTTTCTGGCAGGTTTTAAAGCCAGGACAGGAAAAGGACCATTAAGTAAGTGGTAACCTTTATTATGATTTGTTTTTATTTATTTCATTTATATACCGCAACCATCTAGCAGAAAGCTACTCTGGGCAGTTTACAAACATAAAGAAAATACAAGAAAACACATTAATCAACTTAAAATAGTAAATAAACAGACTAGTCAATCAAAACCACCATGACTTGTTGTTGTTGTTGTTGTTGCTCTCCAAGAGACAAGGCTACCTAACTCTGGATCTGTCAAGGAGAGGAACTTTACGTTCTTCTGGCAGGGCAAACCATCAAACGAGATCAGGGAATGTGGGGTTGGCTTTGCTGTTAGAAATACTTTACTAGGTCTCATTATCCCACCTGCTGTAGGGAGTGAGAATCCTGTCCATGCAACTACACTCTACAACAGGGTTGGTTACACTTATCAGTGCATACGCACCAACATTATCATCTCAAGCAGAACTCAAAGACAAATTCTATGATGATCTGGCTGCCACTATCAAGAAAATCCCTGAGAAAAGACCAATAGCTATCCTCGTTGACTTTAATGCCAGGGCTGGAGCTGATTATAACTCCTGACCCACCTGCCTAGGTCGGTTCGGCATTGGAAAGATGAATGAAAATGGCCAACGCCTGCTGGAGTTTTGCTGCTATTATGGTCTCTGTGTCAGCAATACATTCTTTAACACAAAGCCCCAGCACAAAGTCTCTTGGAGACATCCAAGATCGAAGCACTGGCATCAGCTCGACCTGATTCTCGTCAGGCGCTCCAGCATTTCTAGCGTTACAATCACACACAGTTATCAGAGTGCCGACTGTGACACAGACCACTCCCTGGTGTATAGCAAAGTAAAACTGAAAGCAAAGAGATTGCACCACCTGAAGAAGGAAAGATCAAAAATTGATACGAGTAAGACCTATAACCAAGGAAAAGTGGAGGAATTCTCCCATGTACTCAAGGAAGCTCTTCCTGGCCCTGCTGAAGATAATGCATCTAAACGTTGGGAACATTTTAAGAATGTTGTTTATAACACTGCTTTATCAGTATTCGGCAAGGAGACTCGAAAGACAGCAGATTGGTTTGAAGCCCACTCAGAAGAGCTGATGCCAGCTATTGAGGAAAAGAGGAAAGCCTTGACTGCATATAAAGCTTGTCCCAGTGAGTGCAACCTACAGGCCCTGCGAGCTGTTCGTAATAAAGTCCAGCAGACTGCCAGGAAATGTGCTAACGATTACTGGCTGCAACTGTGTTCTCGGATTCAGATGGCAGCTGATACAGGTAACATCAAGGGGATGTATGATGGAATTAAACAGGCCTTAGGGCCAACACATAAGAAAACTGCGTCCTTAAAGACTGTTTCAGGTGAGATCATCCAGGATCGTGAGCAGCAGATGGCACGCTGGGTGCAGCACTACTCTGAACTATACTCCAGAGAAAACACAATAACCGAAGAAGTCTTAAATAATATTGAGTGCTTTTCTGTCTTGGAGGAGCTTGACAATGAACCAACACTAAAAGAACTTAATGTGGCTCTGGATTCACTTGCCTCTGGCAAGGCACCCGGGAAAGATAACATCCCTGCTGAAGTTCTGAAGTGCTGCAAAGAGATCATTGCCACTGAACTGTATGAAATCATCTGCCTTTGCTGGAGGGAAGGGGGAGTACCACAGGATATGAAGGACGCTAATATTGTTACGCTTTATAAGAACAAAGGTGACAGGAGTGACTGTAACAACTATCGTGGTATCTCTCTTCTTAGTGTTGTCGGGAAGCTGTTTGCACATGTTATACTGAAGGGGCTCCAGATACTTGCAGAGAGAGTCTACCCAGAATCACAGGGTGGCTTTTGAACCAACAAGTCCACTACTGATATGGTATTTTCCCTCAGGCAGTTGCAGGAGAAATGCAGGGAACAAGGACAGCCACTTTTTGTAGCCTTCATAGATCTCACAAAGACATTTGATATGGTTAGTAGGGACGGATTCTTTAAAATACTCCTCCGGGTTGGATGCCCACCCAAGCTCCTTAACATCATTAGGTCTTTTCATGAGGATATGAAGGGCAATGTAGTTTTCGATGGCCTAGTGTCAGATCCCTTCAACATCCGAAGTGGAGTGAATCCAGGGCTGTGTCCTTGCGCCAACTTTTTTTGGGATCTTCTTTGCTATCATGCTGAAGTATGCTTTTGGAACTTTTAAACAGAGGGTATCTATCTCCGGACCAGATCAGATGGAAAATTCTTTAATCTCTCTAGATTGAGAGCAAAGTCTACAGGTGAAGTGTTTGCAGGATCTCCCCTTCGCTGATGATGCTGCCATTACTGCTCACTCTGCCGAAGATCTCCAACAACTCATGGATCATTTTAGTAAAGCTTGCAAAGATTTTGGGTTAGAAATCAGCCTGAAAAAAACACAAATAATGGGCCAGAATGTGGACTCATCTCCTTGCATTACAATTTCTGCAAAAGAACTGGAAGTTGTCCATGACTTTGTGTATCTTGGCTTAACTATCTCAGGTACACTCTCACTAGAGTCTGAGCTGAATAAACATATAGGTAAAGCAGCTACTATGTTTTCTAGACTAACAAAGAGAGTATGGCTCAATAAGAAGCTGACAGAACATACAAAGATACAGGTCTATAAAGCTTGTGTACTGAGCACACTTTTGTATTGCAGCGAGTCTTGGACCATCCATGCCCGACAGGAAAGAAAGCTTAATACCTTCCATATGAGCTGTCTTAGGCGAATATTCAACATTACCTGACACGACAAAGTTCCAAATAGCATAGTCCTGAATCGAGCCGGAATCCCTAGCATGTACACTTTATTGAAACAGCGACGCCTACGCTGGCTTGGACACGTTGTGAGAATGGATGACGGTCAGATCCCAAAAGATCTTCTATATAGAGAACTAATGAAGGGAAAGCACCCCAGACGGAGACCACAGCTGCTGTATAAGGATATCCGTAAGAGGGACCTGAAGGCCTTGGGAATGGACCTCAACAGATGGGAAACCCTAACCTCCGATCGCACTGTCTGGAGGCAAGAGATACATCATGGTTACATAAATTTGAAGAGGCATTTGTCCAACAGGGAGAGGAAAAGAAGCAGGCACGGAAAGAACGAAACTCGAGGACCGGGCAAGAAACAGAATACATCTGTCCCCAGTGCGGTAGAGACTGCCATTCCCGAATTGGTCTATTTAGTCACACTTGGTGCTGTTTTTAGGATCTCTACTCCAGGCATGATACCATAATCTTTCGAGACTGAAGGATGCCAATGAATAATAATAATAATAATAATAATAATAATAATAATAATAATAATAATAA
>JAHTLZ010000023.1:1547157-1564136 GCA_023846285.1 Phrynocephalus versicolor | reverse complement strand
AATAATAATAATAATAATAATAATAATAATAATAATAATAATAATAAAGTACAAGTAAACACAAATAAATCAAAACCATTTAGCAATTTGAAATAAAAAACAAAATGAAAAAATAAATTGCTGGTTGAGAATTATCATAAGACGGAAAGGAAGAGTAGCATCCTTATAAGGAGGTTGGAACAGAATAGTCGGGGAAGGCCAACCTATAAGGCCAGGTTTTCTGTAATTTCTTAAAGGCTTGTAGCAAGGGTGCCAGGCAAATCTCTTCCGGAACTTGGTTTCACAAGTGGGGTGCAACCACCAAGAAGTCCCAGTTCCTTGTGGTCACTTTCTGGTCGTCCCTTAGGGTTGGTACCTGCTGATGGCATTGAAGGCTGTAAAGGAAAGGAGCCAGGCACAACTTGCTAGGCAGTTTGTTCCATAAGGAGGGTCCAACCATCGAGAAGGCCCGATTACGGGTTTTGACCTTACGGGCCTCCCTGGGGGTGGCTACCCAAAGCGAGAACGCCAGTGAGGCTCTGGTGGGTCTGGCCAGCTCTGACCTTTGGGAGATTTGTTTTTGTAAACCAAAACCAACACCTTGTACCTTATTAGGGAGGCAATGGGCAGCAATGCAGATGAGCCAGAAATGGGGTGATGCAGCCAAATCTGCCCACACCAACCACTAACCTGGCTGCCGCAAAAACCTGACAGGCATTCAAAATTTACACACCAACATGAATTCAAAGACTTTTCCCCACCCCCTGCCCACAAAACCAGGAATTTCTCCAGAGTATTTCTGAAGCCTCTCAAAATAAAAGATCTTTCCATTTTATTAGGGTAAGTGCTTCAGCACGCTCAGTCCGAACCCCACTAACTAGGGACACATGTTCAGGTCTTGTATTGACAACTGTTTCTTCTATAGGAAGTCTCTTTTTTCTGAAACATCTTACCAGGAAAGAAACAAACTTGCCAACTAATAAACTACCTTTCAAAGTTTACTTTTCATAGGCTTTACTAGGTTTTTGTTGCAATCTCACCTCTGCCACTGAAAACGTAATGACTGGGTTTTTAACACTGCCACCATTACAAAAGCATTTGTAACTTATCTAATAAATCAGTGGAGTCTGACACAATGTTGTAACGTTTCAAAATAAGCACGAAGTTTATTGAAATTATAAAAGATAGTCAAAAAATATTTTGCAGTTGTTGTCTTTGTTCCTCAATAAAGCTTTAGTTAACATTACTATTCATTTGTCTTTAAACTTAAACACAGAAATAAATATAAATTAACTTGCAGTTATAACTCTAAGCAGTCCTTAACCAACCTTGTCTAGACCTTGCCCGATCCCTGTTCGTCTTAACAGACATCAGTGCCCTCGCTCACTCATGCTTTTGAACTACCATTCTCTATCTAACAGTCCTGAGAGCACACACCTTCTTTTAGGTACCTTAGACCCATCCATTGACTGTTTGTTTGGTGAGCTAACCCAACGTTAAATATTTATAAGGCACCTTTGCCTGTCTCAGGCTCCCACTTGTCTGCTGCTGTAAGACCTCTATCACAAACCTTTAAAAACAGCTTTTTATTTCTTGAAAAACTGCCTCCAAAAATCTTATCCCTGGCTCAAAAAGAAAAAAAAAGAAAAAGCCTTGATCATGCCCCCTGAAGCATGACCCACTGAGTTTTCCTCTTCCAGGCTCTGGGGTTAGTAATTATTTGAGTCGTATCTAATCAGGAACAGAAGTGGAAGTAAACGGTAATGGGGTCAAGAGGAACCGCTTTTTGTTCCATTGTCTCCCGTTCTGCCTCCTTTTAAAATCTCTTTTTATCTCTTTCTTTTGATGTTGGAAAGGAATCCCCTAGTTGCCGGGGGGGGGGGGAGATGCCAGTGGTGGTGCTGCTGGCGCCAGCAGATCACCCCCGAGAATGACTGTTCCCGGTGATCACGCCCGGTGGCTAGGTGGGGAGGAGAGGCTCTCTGGCTGCCCAGCAAGCCACCTGCAGCCCCGCGTCTAGTGCCCCCAAATCAGGGGCCCCTACACTCCAGACACTCCCAGGCCAATAACTAAGGCAAGGAGGGGAAGTAAAGCCCATTCAGTGGCTCACTGGTGCCGGAGGATTTGCCTTGGCTTGGCCACGCGGTTCACCATAAAAGGGGAGAGGATACAAACCCATTTGATGCGCTATTCAGTAATGGGGTGCAGCAAATGCAGCTTATTAAACTGCTGCCATGGGAACGGAAAATGCACCTCTTTTATCAAGTGCCCTATAGCAGAGAAGAACCACATTTTAATATCAACCACATTTTTGGTCATGTGATAGAGGTCAATGTGAGATTGACACCATCACCTTCATCCTGCCAAGTCTTTGTGTAATGCAAGCCAGATTGGCCAGCTCATCAAAGATCAAGTCCTAGATAGCTATTATTTTCCCATTAATGCCTCAGTAAATGCTTCACTTTCCCAGGAGGATGACCCCCTTCTGCTCCTGCAGCCATGAAAAAGGACCAGCTCACTCCTTGGCAGGTCAATATAGAGCCTGTCACTCTTTTTAGTACAGCTGATCTTATTCAAACTCTTGTAAAGCCAAATATCTGGACAAGACTTTGGACAATTCCTGTTCTCAGGTCTCCCAATGACCCTCTGCCCCTGCCACAGGTCATAGGAAATGTATATGTTGATTAATAATTTTGTAGCATGTCCAATCCTACTTAGCTTGTGACTATCTTTTCTTGCACCCAAGTGTATTTCAGTGTCTCAAAAGTGAATGCTTGTTAAATGGCTTGACAAACTTCATATGCAACTGATGGCAATGCATTCAAAACAGTTTAGACATGTGAGAGACAGTTCTAGAGAGTGCTTTATTTCAGGAGGATTTGTTTTGAAATGCCATTTTAACTGGTTCTGATGAGGTTGTGCATTTACTTACAGGAAATTACAACAGCCGCACATTCTTCTTCAGTCAATTCACGTTCTATTACATTGGGTGCATCACAGTCCCTTGGGAACATCTCTGCAATGACTGGAGGCACAGAAACCAAAAAGCGGAAAGCACCTCCTCCACCCACAGTTGTACCTCAGTTGCTGAGTGAGGAGAAAAATGGACATGAAAAAGTACTGAATCAGGTAAGGGGTGTTTATCAAAATGCAGATCAAATTATAAAAGCTTTAATGAGGTGTCTAGATCAGCAGATGCCTGTTGAATGTATTGGCAAAGGTTGTAATTATACCAGCAAGTGGTGGAGTTAAAATGAACAACTTCAGCTTTTTTTGGAAGAAAATGTTTGATAAGTGATATTAAGACTTGTAATGACTAAAATATGATCAACCATTCTTAATGTGATGAAAGTTTCTCTTTACTTTTCACAATTGGTCCAAATCTACCCCTCCAAGCCATTCTTGTAGATTAATATTGATGCAGCTGGTTCAGGGAAGAGATAGATCTGAAGGCACCTTACAATTTTACTTATGATGTAGCAGCAGGTATAGTATATGTTGTTCCCATGCTGCTCGAGTAACACTTGGCTAGTATCTCTGTGGAAAGAAGGCTTCAGTTTGTCTCTTTCTCACACTTGCTTTGTTCATCTGGTCAACTGGGGCTTTAATGATCTAGGAAGGAATTTTATCAAGAATTTCTTTGCGTGACTTGGATCACCAGATCTTCCCAGAGTGCTTAAAATATACTTCAAAATATTATTAAAGATATAATTAAAGAGTAACATAAGAGGCACTTGCTGCTACCACTTCCAGACTGCTTTGTGTAGGTGTACAAGCAGAAAAGGAGAAAAACAACTGGTCTTACTACAAGATAACTTCTTTTAAGATGCTGTCCGTAATCCTATTGATTCTCACCTAAAGATTGTATACCTTTTATTTAAAAAAAAGCATAAGCAAAGCAATTGAAAGTACAATATCAGAGAGAGACAGTTAATAACCATATAAAGTAAAACATGCCTTCCCACTGAAGATACAACCAGTTCGTAACCAAAGAGTTCAGACAATTAAAATGTGCCCTTCCATAAATTAAATTAGTTATTTGCTGCCTGTACTTACATATTGAAATCATGGGAGCCAAACTTATGTGAACTTGCCTTTTTGCTTTGTGCCTTTTAATATTCTTAATTTATTCATTAGTTTGCTGTGATTTAATTCCAGATCACTTTAAGCCAAATGGAACAAGACACAGCATTATATTTGCAAGGAATCAATGATGTTTAGAAATATCAGCATCCATCCCTTATCTATAGGTTATCTAGTTTGTCATGAAAATAGAATTAAAATCTTGCATTTGCTTCATTTCTCTGGATATAATAAGAATGGAGTTGAATCTATTTTCAAGGAAAAATGTCAGTTCTTCATTAATGAATTTACTTCCATAAAAAGATAAGAAGTTTGTATACAGGCCTTTATTTATATTTATATAATCTTGTAACACATCATGACACTGGACTTATCATAGTTGTAAGTGTGTATAGAACTGCTTCTATTGTGACTGACTTTATTTACATTGAAGGCAATGTGTGCCATTTGCCTATATATTATTCATTATTCCTTAATTCTTAGAATAATGTATTCCTGTATATCCTTATAATGATGTGTTCCTTAGAATATAATTATAATAATTATTTCTTTGAATAATATATCCTTGGTGGCTCTTACTGCTGTCTCCTTACTCAAGAGCAAACTGAGTAAACTAACTTTTTAGTAACTGGGTAAAACTTGCTTTTGAGATCAACCTCAAACAGAGTGGTCTTTGACTAGATAGGCGGTATATAAATCAAATAAATAAAAAATAAATAAACCATGAAGCAAGAAACATATAAACAATAAGTGAGCTCCTGGACTTCTCTGTTTTTATAAATATCTTTTTAAACGTTTTCACAGGAAGGAGTTCAATGTTTGGCCAGAAAGGGTTTAATCGTTTTCTTTAACAGTCATTGAATGGGGTTCTGAATATCAGTCTCAGACGTTCAGTTAATTTAGAATACTAGCAGTTTATAAGAAATCCTAAATTCTCAGAGGGGTGGGATTTTGTTTTGTTTTGCTATAAAATCACTAATTTCAAAGTGTGTTATTAGAGCCATGAATGACTGAATTCCTTCCAATATAATAAAAGGGGGCTGGGACTGGCCATTTTCTTTCCAGGTATGGAAATTTGCTCTTATCAATATATTTGAGCTGTTTTAAATTGGCTGGAGCATAAGGTCTCTTGGTTTTGCATGGGTGGTGGTGGTGGTGGTAAAACAGTGTTGTTGTTGTTTTAAATGATATCATAAAAGCACTTTGGCTGAATGTCCTCAAATTTGGCATACAGCAAAAAAAACTTTCCACTACATCCGAGCGAAATTTGGTACTGGTCTCTTTCTACTTTTGTAGTTATTTTTTGTTTTGTTTTGTTTGGGGCACACCTATTTTTTGAATTGGTTTATGGAATGCTGAATCCTGATGTAGGCACAATATATTGGTTTCCCTCCCAGTCAGCAATAATTATACTGGCTGTTTGTAGACACACTTCAGTTTCTTATTATGTGCAAGTTTGTCTAAACAAATTGGTGTTTGGGCTCAACAGTGGCTGAAATCTTATATTTACAATTGTAGGAAGTATACATTGCTTATTGGTTCATATCAACATTCTTCTTAATCAATACAATATAAATAAAGCCTTATGGTTCAAAGGGTGCAGTTTTTGATTATGTATTTACTGCTACCTCACTTGCTTTGTAAAAACAGAGAACTTTCCATTTCCAGTTTTCTGAAATTATCTTGCCAGGAGAGCTATCTTTACTAATCAGTGGGCCGTATCAATCATCAACAAAGGCTGCCTCATAAAATCCAACTATTTTCATATTTTCCCAATATGATTTTTCAGCCTACTGTACCTTCACAAACTCTACAGGAACAGATAAGAGAGTTACGGAGAGCAACGGGTTCTCTGCCTCCTGCAGGAATGATGATTGGGTTCTATTTGGGATATTTTGCTATTCCAAAGAAGGATGTAAGCCTTTGGCCCATCTCATTCCATACATAGTGAACAACGTTGTTAGCATCCAGGCACTTCCTAATAATTATGGTTACAAATCTCTTTTAGCTGCCTTAGGATCTCAGAAATGCCTGTTTTCATGTCAGCACCCATTTCTAACATAGGGAATGTCCAGTCAGCAACTGCTTGTTTCACTTTTGACTGTAGTCTCTTAGACTGCAACATCAAAGCCATTTATGAGCTGCATATCTGATGCAAGCAAAATTCACCCGAAAATCAATTATAATCATCCGAAATATGGACATTGCCATCAACCTGTGGAACGAAGTCAGGCTTTGTATTAACCTAGAAAAATAAAAGCGAGTCCCTAAAAAAATAATATTTATTGGATTACCAGAACAACTTCTAGGGCTCCTAGCAGTGATTGGATTTTCAAGGAACAAAACTATCAGATTGTCAGCCATGATGTGCAAAATGTGTCAAAAGCAGATGCCAACTTTTGTTTTCTTTTGGGGCTGATGGCTTCAATGATGGCAGCATTACTTTTCACACAATTGGATGTGAGACTAGCACTTGTGAACAATAGCATAGTTACCTATCCAGAAGAAACAGCCTTCCAGCAAACTAGTAGCAGGATTGGTCCAAGGACCTTCCACAATCTGCTGCATTGAATTAGTGCTGCTAAGAAAGCGTGTACAGTAAGCTCCTGTTAATACAAGTTGCCAGTGTTGTATGCCTTCTTATGTCAATTCAACTCTAAAGATCATACTGTCTATCATGTGCTCTTTTCCTCTCAGTGACTGATAAATGCTTACCATATTTTCACTGTATAAGACACACCTAGTTTTTAGAGGAGGAAAAAAAGAAAAATGTTTAGCCTAAGGTTTCATGCCGGGAATCCTGTCTGCAAAAGGGGAGGGCAGAGGCTTCATGGAGGAAACCTCCTTGCAAATGAGGTAGGTTTTGACTGGGGAGTTCAGGCTGCAACAGGGGAGGTTTGCAAATGAAGGTGATTGAGATTGTGGAATCCAAGCTGCAAAAGGGGAGGGTTGCAAACGAGATGATTGGAACTGTGGAATCCAAGCTACAAAAGGGGAGGGTTGCAAACGAAGTTATTGGGACTGTGGAATTCAAGCTGCAAAAGGTGAGGCTTGCAAACAAGATGACATTGTCTCCTTACCTGTGTCATGGTCAGATCACCACCTGTTGTCCTTTTTCCTGTTAATCGCGACCCTTCCCTGCGGGGACCACCGGCCCTTGGTTTGGGCCCGTCACCGGAGGCTTCTGGACCCCTCCCGGTTCCGTGAAGCTTTTGGGGAACTTCCTGGTGGAATGGCTGATGATTCAGCCAAGGCTACGGCGAACCAATAGTTTGAGTCAGCTTCCCGTGCCGCCGACCTAAGCGCCCCTAAGCGCCTCCTCCATTGCAGAGCTCGATCTTCGCCGTGTTTCACGGCGGAGTTAAGAGCGATGAAGCAGGAGCGGAGGAGGCTGGAGAGCAGCTGGAGACGGAGACGGATGGTTATAAATCAGACTGCTGTTGTTATCCAGACTAGGCACTACTCTCAAGCGACCAGGGAGACTAAAAGATCTTATTACTCCCTGAGAATTGATGAGGCCTCGAACCGCCAGGCGGAACTCTTCCGTGTGGTTCGGGACTTCACCAATCCTAGTCTGGCGAGGTCTCCTCCTACTGATTTCAGTAGCGAGAATTTTGCAGTCCATTTTAGAGCTAAAATAGAGGCCATCCGGGCTGGCTTTGAATCCGGTTGTACTAGCCCTTCCTCGTCACCCCCAGTTGCTTCTCCCCCTCGCTCTCCTCGACTGGTCGAGTTTGGGCCTGTTTCCTCTTTGGAGGCCTCCAGGGCAATTGCCCCCTGCCGACCTGCGTCCACCCCCTTCGATCCTTGCCCATCATGGCTCATTAAAGCTGCCAAAGGGAGCATGCCCGAGTGGGCTGCTGTCATCGCCACCACCTCCTTCAGCGAGGGGGTTTTCCCCTCCCACTTGAAGGAGACGGTGATCAAGCCCATTTTGAAAAAACTGGGCTTGGCATCGGAACAATTGGCCAACTATCGTCCAATTGCCAATGTTCCCTTCATGGGCAAGGTCATCGAGCGGGTGGCCGCAGTGCGGATTCAGTCATTCTTGGAGGAACAGCAGTGCCTTGATCCTTGCCAGTCTGGTTTCAAGCCTGGCCGGGGAACCGAGACAGCTCTGGTCGCGCTGCAAGATGACCTGGGGGTTGCTCTACCCTGTTGGTCCTCCTGGATTTGTCAGCGGCCTTCGATACCGTCGACCACGGTATCCTACTGGACCGGCTCTCGGAGGTGGGTATCGGAGGCACTGTTCGCAGTTGGCTCCGGTCCTTCCTTCAGGGTTGGCTCCACTATGTGCAGCATGCTGGAGAGTTGTCGGCCCCGTGGACACTCCCTTGCGGGGTTCCGCAGGGCTCGTCTCTCTCCCCCATGCTGTTTAACATCTGTGTAAGGCCGCTGGCTGGGATCATTCGGAGTTTTGGAGTCTGCTGTCACCAGTACGCTGATGACACGCAGCTCTATCTCTCCTTTTCCACCTCTGCAGTGGAAGCTGTCTGATCCCTCGACCAGTGCCTGGAGACGGTCATGGCTTGGACCAGGGCCAACAGGCTCAAACTGGAGGAAAAATCCATCACAGGTTACAAACCATGATGGAGATGTGTAATCTCCAGTCTTAAAACCGGGGTACTTCAAGGGCCAGATGCCGGGGAGTGATATCACGAAACAGATATCTAGTCTCGTGCACTCCCAGACGCATCTGGTGGGGCCACTGTGAGATACAGGAAGCTGGACTAGATGGGCCTTTGGCCTGATCCAGCATGGCTCTTCTTATGTTCTTATGTTCTTATGTAACTCAACCCCGAGAAGACCGAGGTGATGTTCTTTGGGAGTTCCCCGTCTGGCTATGGAGGCCCTCTCCCCAGCTTGGAGGGTGTTTCTCTCCAGCTGGCGGAGAGGGTTCGGAATCTGGGCGTGGTCCTGGATCCGGCACTATCTCTGGATGCCCAGGTAGCTGCCGTGTCCCGGACCGCGTTTTATCACCTTCGCCAGATTGCCCAGATCCGTCCCTACCTAGACGGTGACTCCCTGAGAACAGTGGTTCAAGCCCTGGTGATCTCGAGGTTGGACTACTGCAACGGCCTCCACATGGGGTTGCCCTTGACTCTCCTCTGGCGACTGCAGCGGGTGCAGAATTCTGTGGCCAGACTGGTGGTGAGCGTGCGTCGTTATGACCGCATCACCCCAGTCTTGGCTCGTCTGCATTGGCTGCCCGTTGCCTCCCGGATCAGATTCAAGGTCCTTGTTTTAGTTTATAAAACCCTCCATGGCTTGGGCCCAGACTACCTGGCAGAGCGGATCGCCCAGCGGTCAACTTTGGCCCGACCAGTTCGGCAGTCGCGAGTGCACTCGCTTCAGGTTGTTACACCCCGAGAGGCCAGACGTTCTTCCACCAGAAATCGGGCCTTCTCGGCTGCTGCCCCATCGTTGTGGAACAACCTTCCCAGCGAAGTGCGCTCTGCAGAGTCCCTGCTGGCCTTTCGTAGAGCCATTAAAACCATTCTATTTCGCGAGGCCTTTGGTGACCTAGTGTAAAGAATTTTTTTTCTTCCCTGGCCATCTGCTGTTCGTTCACCCCACCACCCCCGCTCGATGCCCACGAGCGATAAATACTAATGCAGGGTGTTCGTGATTTTATATTTGTATTTACTGTTTTTAATTTTGCTGTTTGTTGAAGATTGTGATTTGTATATCTTGTGTTTTCTAGTCCTGTAAGCCGCCCAGAGTTCCCTTAGGGAAGATGGGCGGGGTATAAATCTAATAAATAAATAAATAAATAAATAAATAAATAAATAAATAAATGATTGGAACTGGGAAATCCAGGCTTCAGAAGGGGAAGGCAGAGGCTCAGTGGAGGAGACCTGTTTGCAAACAAGGTGATTTTTGACCGGGGAATCTTGGCTGCAGAAGGGGAGGGGTGGGGAGAGGCTGTGCACTTCTTAGGTTCTTGATGTACTCTTGCTTTCTGTGAGGATTACACAACACCTTTCTTAAGTCTCCCAGATTGTTCAACTGCCACTTTAATAATACATGCAATCTTTTCTAACAGCATTTTGTTAAGCAGATAGTTAAAATTATCTCCTTCGGTTATCACTGGCTACGATATTGCTATCTGTTTAAGCCAATGTGTCCGTCATTTAAAAGTGGGGTTTGTTCTGTTGTTTTCCTTAAAGGTGACACTTTACCTTAACTATATTCTTCAGCTACATGGTCTCAGCCTTTTATCTGTTATTATCAATATCTGGCAGGCCACCACTATATTGTGCTTCAGGAGAATTCAACATTCTGCAATCACAAAATAGTAGTGCCCCAAGCACAAAATTAGAGCTATGAAATTTGACCCTGGATCTGCACTATATTTGGCATGGGTGTAGCAGAAAGGCTGCTCTTATTCTCTGCTAAATTTGTGGACATTTGGGCAAAGGGTTTCTGAGATGTAATTTTTAAAACACTGCTTTACCACATATACACCCAGTGCAGAAACATAGCTTCTGTGAATTCTGAAGAACCTATTTGCATAGCATAGCATTCTGGAAAATCAAAATGTGCCTCCACTCAGCCCACACAGCAGGTGTTGTCACTTTTAACCCAGCCATGGTCTTCAGGGTGAAAGGAAGAAGATGTAGTGTGGTGAAGGAGGGTTTCCCATTGTGGGGAGTTATGTCAGAGCTTGGGGAAAATTGGTTCTCTGACCAAAGACTTCCAAAATTCACTCTCCATCATAGCTAACCTTAGGCTTCTACTCAGAAATATGTCTTGAATACCCAGTTTTGTGCCAAAATGAACTGAACCACCTTTTTTGGTTTGGGAAATGAAACAGGGAACCTTCCTCAAGCTCTTCCACTGAAACCCCCATAATTTTGAGAAATTTGGGGTTCAGGTGGCTGGGTTATTCAACTGCAAAGAGCTCCCTGCAGTAATTGGAAAAGTGTGTGCACCTGCCACACCGGCAATAGGTCAATTTATTACTTCCCCTTGCTTAAGCCCAATATTGCCGGTACCTGCCGTACAGCAGTTTTGCAATTAGCTAGGAGCAGGCATGTCCAAACTTTGGCCCTCCAGATGTTTTGGACCACAACTCCCACAGTCCTTTGCCATTGGAAATACAGACTTAGAATTCTGGGAGTTGTGGGTCCAAAACATCGGGGGGGGGGGTGAAGTTTGGACATGCCTGAGGGGAACCCTCTTTGTAGGTTGAATAACTTGGCCCCCTGAACCCCAAACCTCTCCAAATTTGGGGGACTTACAGGGAAGAATTTGAGGAAGATCCCCTGCAATTTCCATGCTGCTACATGCCAGTGATCACTATTTTCGAGTACTCGGAAATAGTGATCGCTGGCATGTAGCAGCATGGAAATCAAAGTGTAGCTTCTTTGGACTGTTCCCTGTAAACCCCCCAAATTTGGAGACGTTTGGGGTTCAGGGGTTTCCTAGGCTCCCCATAGGAGAAAATCATTTCTAATTGAGTCAGGAAGCCACTAATAGCTCCCCCCTGCTGGGGAGCTTCCTCAAGCGGTTTCCTTAATTACAAATGATTTTCTCCTGGGACACCCCCTTTGGAGTTTAATAACTCAGCCTCCTGAGCCCCAAGGAAAGCCATTAACTAATCATTTCATTTTGTTTCATTCTAAAACTTCTTTAATAATTTGTTACTAATGAAAGAAAATGAAACTACTAAAGAAATGAAACACTTTATTTTTGCTTTGTGTCCATTTTTATTAGGATCTCTTTAAATTGGTTCTAATTTAGGATTTTTATAAGGTTTGGCAAAAACCTATTCAATGGTTCTGCTATAGTAGCGGTAGCAGATTTATATAGAACTTAGTTCACAGAATTTTCTACCCTGCTGGTCCCTCTACTGTTGGAGTGGAGAACCTTCAGCATTCCAGATGTTTTGGACCACAACTCCCACAGTCCTTTATCATTGGCAGGATAAGCTCAAAATTCTGGTAATTGCCTCCCCCAGATTTTGGAAATCTCTCCCAAAGGAAGCTAGACTGACCCTATCCATCCATAAGCAGGCTGTTAGTGTTTTTTGATATTGTACTCATTTAGTATTACACACTCATTGTTATTAAACTTAAATGCTATCTTTTCATTGTTGTAAGCCACCTTGGGTCTTTTACCAGCAGACTGGTAAAATCTAGATATAACAGGCTTGTTCATAGTCTGAGGTTTATCCTGACCTTATTAAAAGATGGTGAAGAATAGGAATCAGAGTTACTCCCTCACCTAATAAAATATCATTTAAGGGTATTCTTTACAATTGCTCAGAATTTATTCTTTGTTTTGATTTATTCTGTGGATTTTGCTCTTATGTATTTTGTCTTTTTGTCTTGCCTATCTTTCTGCATTTGGTTAGGTCATGAACAATTTTTTTGGCAAGAACACACTTGAGTGGAAAAGGATGGGTGGTTAAGATTAGTTATCTCTTTTACACCTCATGAAAAAACACAATCACAAGACATCAGGAAGGAAGAGTATGTTTTTGCCTTTCTTCAGAGAGGAAGGGAGTTTTCTTTTTATTTCAAGGTCTTGTGGGTCATATCTTCCTAATATTTCCCTTGTAACACATTTCCTTTGTTTCCTTAACTGAATGGTCCCTCTTTGGCCTCTAATAGTCTCCTGTGAGTAACAGTACACATTTTCCCATTTTCTGGGGAAGGATGTGGTGAATCAGTTTCTCCCATTTGAAACAAGAGGTTTCTCAGAATGTGTATTTCCACCTTATTTTCCAAAACTTGGACTTAGAAAGCAAAGTCTATTCATATTGAAGAAGGCTCAGTTATACCTTGGTGGTGTATAGATAACTGTATCTCTTTGCATCCTGGTTTTGGAAAATGTGAATAGTTAGTTCTGCTTTGAGCAGGCTTCTTGTGCACAATGGAGGGCTACAATGAATCTAATACTGTGTGTACACTTTAATTTTTAAATGTGGAATATGAGAAGTCCATCCAGCAAGTTTGTTATAAAGTATTTGATTTATCTTCGAGTTAAGGTACATCTATCCGCTAAACTGCTTCACTTTCTACTAGAAACTGTTGAAAACATTGTGTTGCCAGATTGTTTAGAATCCTTTGTTAGTCCCTTCAGAAAACTAGTCTCATGGTGATCATGGTTGATCAATTGGGAATCAGAATGATTAAATATGTTTAAATGGCTTAAACGTGTAGTGCAGACATTCCTTCAGCTATTCCTTTAATCATTTTTAATCTTTTTTGCTGGAATATGAAATGCAGTGTACTCAAAGTGCTGTTCAAGCATGAGGTCTGTGAGACAACTGAAAGCATACAAATCCCTTCTGTTGAGTCCTTTCCTAATTTAGATGTACAGTACTTAACTTTGACTAGCCTTGTCCAGGATTAGTCTAATATACATTTAGTACTAACAGCACTATGACTGCAGCATAGAACAACAATTACATATCAAAACTCCTGATTTCAGTTTTTCCAGGCAAGAAAGATCAGCCTAAGAGTCAGCTGTGGCATTGTTACAGCTATCCCTTTGTTTGTTAATAAAAACATGTAACTATATCCTAAGAACTTTTCTTGAAATAGCAGAAGTTGAAACATGACCTTGTCAGGGGACATCAAGAATTTATTGTGATTTATTTAGCTAATAGGTCTGAGAAATGTAATTCTTTTGTCCAAAATCCTATTTTATATTTCCACCAGCTAGTACCCACAGTGTACCTTTCAGAGACGAATTGCCACATGTTGAGAAATTAAGGTAGGTCTCTCCTATCACATATGGAGTCACATGATTGATGTAAAATATAAAATCCCTATACTGACTTCTTAAGAGCCTTTTCACACGACCCCTAAGATCCGCTGGCCACTTGAATTCGAACCAGAGATCTTAGGGGTTTGTCGCTGTTCCTGCTTTCCCACCCCCTCCGCAGTCCTGGCTGCTGGCTGCATGAGGGGAGGGAGAAAAAAAGGAAGAAAAGAATGCTGCTCACCTCCGTTCTGCCATCCCGGCACTGCATTCAGATCTCTTAAAGGGGCGGGGGGCAAAAAAAGAACAAACAGAAGCAAGGGGAGCCTGGCAGTCACTACGTTATATCCACATCAGAAATGTTCACCTCCGGAGAGCAGGTACCTGAAAAGTGCGCTGGGACGCGCTTAGGTGGGCGTGGTCGCACTTAATTATCTGTAAACTCCGGAGCTGGTGGGAAACAATTTTAAGCCTGGAGCTGGGAGCCATTTGCGGCAGAGTTTACGGGTTGTGTACAAATACCCTTGTTGCAATTCACCACAGAAATGTATGCTGCTGGTAGAATGCTTACTGAATTCTGGCCTTCATTAATAAATTTGACTAGTAAAGGTCTAAAAGAAATTAACTAGCAAATATTACTGTCTTGTATCATAAAAGTGAATAAACACTAGCTGCAAAGGTAGACATTGGTGGGTAGCTAAACAGGCATGCACAACCTTCTTGCCTGTATATGTGTCTGATAATATTTCTGTTCTCCCTCGTGGCCTTCGTGAAGCCACACAGATGGGTTTCCTAGGCGCCCCTGCGCCGGAGGTCGGCCTTCCCTAGCATAGGAAAGTTTGTTAGTCTCCGCCCCCGCCCAGCGCGCCTGCGCGAGGGCCTTCCTGCCCAAACCTCAGTTCCTCTTTACCGCCTTTCGCTAGAGGTTCGCCATCGTTAGTCTCCTGATTATTCTTAGCTATTTTTGGATTTCTACGGATTTTCGACCCGGACTGCTTGACTGATGCCTTTTGCCCAACCTTTTAAAAATTGTTCTGATTGCGGAGCCAAGGTTCCGCACTCCGACGGCCACGAAAAGTGCTTGCTGTACCTCGGCGAACAACACTGCCCCGAGGCCTGTGCCATTTGCCAGGGATTCAGCACGCAAGCACTGAAGAACCGCCGCAACCGGCTTGCTTCCTATCTGTTGGAGAAGTCCCTTCAACCACAGCCGATGGAGAAAAGTACCACCGTGGAGCAGCCCCGTAAGTCGGAGGTCCCCGAGCGGGAGGGAAAATCGAAAAAGATCCCCGTACTCCAGACGGTCTCGAAGCAGAAATCTTCGAAGGCGCCCTCTCCCAAGTCCACCAAGGCCACGAAACCGCCGAAACCGCCGGCTTCGCAGGGCTCTGCGACCTCAGGGACCCTCACGGTGGAAACGGAGTTCTCGGGTTCGGGACTGCATCTCTCGTCCCGACCCGAATTCGATCCTTTGCTCCGTTCCGACTCCGACCAGTCATCCGATGATGACTATGACCAAGCAACCAGCTCTGCCCTGTTCGGGAGGGAGTGTAAGGAACCGTCGGACTCAGGGCCCCGTAGGTCTACCTCCGAACCCGGGACCCGTCGGTCCCCAGTGCGTAAGGCACTCTTGTAGCCGGCTTCGTTGCCCGCAAGACTCTCCTCCTCGGCCGCCGAACCCGACGGGAAGTCGAGACCGGCTCTTACCCAGCCAGCGGCTACGGCTACGGCCGTCACAGCTCCGGACCCGCCGGTACAGAAGACCGAGGAAAAGGGTCCCAAGCCGGGGAAGAAGACGGACAAGCACCGTAAGCGCCACCGATCCCCATCGGGTTCGCGCCACACGGTACTGACGGCAGCCCTACCTTCCATTACGGAGGTTGATACGCCGGATGTGTCCTCGGGTTCGACCGCGCCAGTAGCGGTCGCTGTAGCCACAGCCTTGACTCCACCGAAGAAGCAGCGCCCCCCGGCTAAGAAACAGCGCTCCGAAACCGACGCGCCCTCGGTCTCGGCCATGACCGTCCCACCGATCCCGGCTTTCTCCCTCAAGTTCGATGGGCGGCAATGGTCGATCCAGACGGCCGACTCCGAGGAGCAGCAGGAGCACCGACAACACTCTCCACCTGCTTCCTCCGATGACTCTGGTGACTCCGACATCGAATCCGAGGCTTCGGATTCGATACAGCTCGTCACGTCGCCCTCCTCTGACCTTGAGGAGAAGCTCCCACCGTCCTCGTCAGAGTCGATGCGGAATTATACCGCATTCGTGGTAAGGATGGCCAACACCATTGATCTACCGGTGCACCAGCCAAAGCCCAAGAGGCCGTGCCATATCTTCGAACGCCTGTCAGCCGAGGAGACGGCACCCGTGCACCTCACCATGATCCCATCGTTCCTTACGATGGCCGAGGACGCGTTCCAGAGCCCGGCGGTCACTCCAGTCTCCAGAAGACTGGAGGCACTCTATAGATTACACGACGAGAGTGCCCCGTACTTGGACAAGCACCCGCCGCCGAACTCAGTAGTCGTCGCTGACTCGCAGGTCCAGTCCAGGACCAACCAGACACCCATTCCACCCTCCAAAGAGGGCCGCAAATTGGACACCATCGGCAGGCACCTCTACTCCTGCTCAACCCTCATCCACAAGGCGTGCAACTACCAGGGAGCCATGGGAGCCTACCAAAGAGATCTCCTCACCCATCTGCACCCTTTCCTCGAGAAAATCCCTGAGGACCACAGAGCAGAAGCCCTCGCCCTTTACGAGGAGTCCATGGCCCTCGCCGGGCAACAAATGAGAGCGGCCAAACACGTTTGACTGCGCAGCCAAGGTGATCAATACTGCCATCACCCTGAGAAGGCACGCATGGCTTCGTACCACCGGCCTAACTGACAACCATAAGGCCCAGATCGAAGCCCTGCCATTTGATGGTTCCGGCCTCTTCCACTCCACGACGGACAACCTAATGGAGGAGAAACATAAGAGACACGACACAGCCAAAAAGCTGAATGTCATCCCCTCCAGAACGTCTCATTCCTTTCGTACCCAACATAGATGTCGATATTGGCCACCAGCCCCCCCATCCACGTCTAGGGGACACCGAGATAAACCAGCCAAGCCGTCTCCATTCGCCCCCCCTTGGGCCGAAATCCAGAAAGCCCAAGTCCTCTGCCCCTCCCTCGAAGTCCAGAGAGAGGAGGCA
>JAHTLZ010000023.1:1531301-1546657 GCA_023846285.1 Phrynocephalus versicolor | reverse complement strand
CTGTGTGGCTTCACGAAGGTCCACTCGAAGAACCACCTTTACAGGTAAGTAACCAGTTCTTTTGCTGGCTCTATGAAAGATCAGGGTGGTCAAGCACTAGACAGGCCACAGCATGTGAACTAGTAAACTTTACTTAGCTCGCAGAGTCACAAGCTGTGCAGACATGTTCTTTGGGGTCCATATCCCCACTACTTTTTCTTGAACAGTTACCATCGTGCAAAGGGAAAAGAAGACTCAGTGAAGTGTCTATGAAAAAGACATCAAACACTCACTATTCTATAGAAAATATATGACCCCAACAACTTTGCTTTTGTTTTCCCTCAGGTTAAACTGTTTTACTCGCATCAGTGTTTATTTGCTTTTTACCATAGAATTGTACCAGTTTAATTTATTTATAGAAGCTTCTTAAAGCTAACAATGTGCATTTTTTTTCACCTTCAGTATATGTCCATTTATAATATACCTCTGTGTATTGAGTGAAACAATATGGCTCCCTCTTCCTAATTTGGACTTTTGCTATTAACATGGGAGATAGCCCCCTTTGGTCTATTCACGTGATCTATCACCCCCATATTACAGGGATCTTCTTTACTCTGTGGCAACTTTACAGTTTAATCCCTATAGCGGGGGGGGGGGGTCGCGGCGGCGGCGGCGGCGGCGGCGGGGAAAACACCCAGGCCGGCCTGCGCCCCCCCTCCACTCACCTCAACACAGGCGCGGCGGCGGCAGGGAAAACAATGAGCTGTGATGCAGTTATTAAAGGGCGTATAGATAATTTGTGTGCCCATTGTAAGGAAACGAAAGACATTTGTGAAGTGCCATGCAGGTTTATAAGTCACATAACTGTTTATAAGTCACATAACTGAAATGGAGGCAAAGCAGTTACCATGAAACTCCAAGCAAAAGCAGATGAAATTTTCTGATAGGTGTATGTGTGTGTGAGAGAGAACTGTACACGTCTGCATGCACTTGCGCTCACTCGCACAGAGTTTACCTTATGTAGAAAAAGAATGTAAGCATCAACAAAAATGCTAGAGCCTGGATCTGTCAACTGGTATATTCATTACTGCTATTATTGTGAAATGACTTCAATTGGAAAAGTATCAGTTCAGGAGATTTTATGACTTGGACATTCTGTAATGTGTTGACGGTGCACCTTCAGTTATTCAGATAATGCTTCATGTGCCACTTTTCTCCTTTATGAAGTTCACCATTATTGTTGTACCATCAATGTGACATTTATTAAAAAATCAGATTGCAAATGAGTTATAACAATATTTTCCATCACAATCAACCCCTCCCCTGTTCCTAATAATTATTTATATTAATTTTATTCATAATGTTCAAACTAGTGTGTATGTTCATCTATCCCCAAAACTAAATCTGTTGCATTACTTTTGAAAAATAATTACACTGATAATGTTATTATCAAGAAAGAAATCTGTTAACTGACTTTGGATTGGATTTCACTCTGTATTGGATGGGGTTATACTCCCCTTGAAAGGTAAGTTTTATATTTTATAGGATTCCTTGATACAGCATTGTTCATGTATTCAAATCATGTCAGTTGGGATTCCTTTTTCCATTTCAGGTGGCTTGACTCCCCGCTCCCATTAATTCACACCCTACCTACCTTCAGTTAAGGATATTTTATTTATTTATTTATTTTATTTACAAGATTTTTTTTAGCCGCCCCACTACCAGATGGTCTCTGGGCGGCGTATAACAGTATATTAAAACTATAAAGCAATAAAACAACAGGACTGTTAAAACTATAAAATACAATATCGATTAAAACAATTGCTATACAGTGCAAATTATAAAACCCTGCTGCTCATGAGTCCAGCTAAAACACTGTCTAATTAAAATGTTGGCTGAACAAGAGGGTCTTTGCCTGGCACCAAAAAGCCAAAAGTGTCAGCACCAGGCGGATCTCCATAGGGAGGGCATTCAAAAGTTGGGGGGAAACCACTGCGAAGGTCTGGTTTCTGCATGCCACTCCCCTCACCTCTTTGAGGGATGGCACCTTCAGCTGGGCCTCCTGGCTTGATCTTAGAGTACGGGCAGGCTCATATAGAAGAAGGCGATCCTTTAGGTACCCAGGTCCTAAGCCATTTAGGGCTTTATATGTGAGCATGAGCACTTTGAATTGGACCCAGACGGCAACTGGCAGCCAGTGTAAATGTTTTAGTATTGGTGTGATATGAGTCCGTGCTGCAACACCACTCACTAGCCGCACGGCCCAATTCTGTACCAGTTGCAATTGCCGGACCATCTTCAAAGGCAGCCCCATGTACAGCACATTACAGTAGTCCAATCTGGTTTTTTTCACCTTTATTGGCATAAAATATATTAGCAAATGTACAGATATACTTTGGTGGATCAATATAAATATAAAAGAAGCTGTCTAAAATTACTCTACACTTAAAACGGATCTAACCTGGGAAACAGAGTGTTTTTTCTGATAGACAAGTAATAAATATTTAGCCACTGAATCTGTCAAGTGAGGATTTTTATCTGCCAAAAGACGTGTAGTAATAATCTCTGGTACTGGTGGTATTTTAGAAATGAAGGCTCCAAGAAATTGTTGTCGGATGGTCTGATGTGCCGGAGAACTTATCAGGATATGGAAGATCGAGTCAGGTTCTAACTGGCAGAACCAACACAACCTACTCTTATAAGGAATTCTACAATATCTGCCGGAAGACACTGCAGAAGGAAAAATATTTAGTCGGGCCAACATAAAGGCCCGACGCTCCTGTGGATCCAAAAGATTTCTAAAATAATTAGCTCCCTGCTCAAAACCACAAAGTAGAACATGATTTAAAGGGGAGCAAATAGAGTTACTTCCCTCACTGATAATTTGTCTTTCTATATCCCAAATTCCTTGGCAAATAACATTATATAAATACTTTTCACTACAGACCGATAAGGATTCTAAATCTATTCCCATGGATGCTATTTTGGTGGTGATAATCTGATGCCATTTTGAAGTGTAAGCATCTCTCAGTAAATCATTTAACAAAGAATTGCAGCGTATATGAAAGTGGAGGCGCAGCCAGTACTTAACCATAGCTGTCCAGGCTACAGTTGATGGGAAATGTAGTCCCAGTTCGCCACATATTGTTGATAAACTGATCGTATTCGGAAGACCCAAAATTCGACACCAAAAATAGCTGCAATTCGATCCACCTCAAAGTTAGCAGCCTTGATCCAAATTGGAACTCCATAAAGGAGATGATTAGTTATTTTTACTTTAAAAACCTGGATTGCAGCTGGCACATACTGATTCCCTTAATGATAGTGGAATCTGGAGATTGCAATCTGGTTGTTACTAGTGCATGTGTGACTGTTGCCAAGCTCCGCTCATCCAGGCAATGGCGGAGTTTATATATTCTCTGCAGCTGTAAGAAGGCACCCCTGGCCACCAAGTCCACTTGGTCTTCCAGGGTAAGACCCAGGTCCAGATGTACCCCCAGGCTGCAGACCCTGTCCCTTAGGCCGGGGGAGTGCAACCCCATCCAGGTTGCACCCTCTAACCTGTCAGGCAGAACACCCACTAACTGCACTTCCAACTTATCTTTATTAAGCTTCAGTTTATTGACCCTCATCCAGTCCATTATCGAGTTCAAGCATGAGTTCAGAACAGAGATCGCCACACCTGGATTGGTGGAAAAAGAGAGGTAGAGCTGAATATTGTCAGCATATTGTTGACTCCTCAAACCAAACCTCCTAACAACCTCTCCCCGCAGTTTCATGTGTATATTAAATAGCATGAGGGACAGTATGGAGCCCTGGGGAACCCTATGATGTAACCACCATAAGCAGAGCACCTGTCCCCCAGCACCACCTTCTGGTAGGAGTGGAACCACCATAAAACAGTGCCTCCAGCTCCCATCCCAGCCAATCTGTCCAGAAGGACACCATGGTTGATGGTGTCGAAAGCCGCTGAGAGATCCAAGAAGATCAACAGGAACACCTCCTTTAACGGGGCAGGGACCACTCCCTCTCTTAATGAGGAGTTGATGGCCTCCTGGACCCAGGTGCGACCCCCCCCCCAGCAGATTGCTTTATTAGCCATGATGGGCAACGGTCAAGTTGCATAGCGGTGGCACAGACAGATCAAAGCACCCTGTCCACATCATCGTGTCACAACAACTGAAACTCACCTAATAAATTATGACTACCAACTCACACCTCTCTGTATTTTGTACTCCCCCCTTTTTGTTTCCCTATTCCCTTCCACCAGTTTGTTTGTATCAGAAATAATAAAACGTGGTGGTGGGGGGGAACAGTGGAGTCTAACTCCGTGTGAATCTGAGTTATTTTTCCCTCAAAGTGGGTGGCAAATTCATCACAATGGACCACTGAGTTGTCCAGGACCTCCACAGGATTACCTGGTTGAAGAAGATCTCAGACCACTTGAAATAGCTCTGCTGGGCAGCACACTGAGGAAGCAATATGACTGGAGAAATACTGCCATTTCACTAGCCGTATCACCACAGAATAGGCCTGATAATGGGCTGTAAGCTGAGTTTGGTCAGAGTTGCAGTGATACTTTCTCCACCTGAGCTCAAGTTGTCTCCGGACCCACTTCATTGCCTGAAGCTTCTCTGTATACCATGGAGCCTTATAGGCTCTGCGGGTTGGGGGAGGACGCTTAGGGCCATCTCCTTGTTGCCCAAGGCGATCTGGGCTTCGACAGGAGCACCGACCATATCAGCTGTTGTAACATCCTATATGTGGCGTTGCTCTTGGAAAGCATTCAGAAACTCAATTCATAAAAGCTACAATGTTAATTTCAAAATAGTTGTAAGCAAACTCATTCTTCCTTCTTCATATCTAATGACTTTTACAATATTAGCTGTTTATGGTTACCAATTTATGGAGCAGCTGCCAGGTGTTTCTCAACTGATTCTGCAGACTCCCTTGGGAATAATACCATAATTACCATCTGGCTGAGATCAAGCGCTTGACCTTGACATATAGTTCCCATCAAATGTTTCATTCAGAGCTGGCAGGAAGATCAGTACCCAAACACAGTGTTCTGTGATTTTTTTTTCCTTGTAGAGCACTGTTCTGTAAATAAAGTGGCTTCCACCAGGCTTTTTAGACAGATAGGGCATACAAAGATCTCTCTAGGCTGGCTTAGAAGGCAATGAAATGGACTGACATGCAGATTGTGCCAAAGTTTTTAACCCACATAAAGGGAGGTCCCATTTTGCCCCTATAATTAGTTATAAGTTGCTTTCTTCCTCAAGAGCAAGTACGGAAATTAAAAATAACAATACAATAATTAACTCAGGTGTTTTTCAAGGTTTCCCTTCATCAGGGATGATCTCTTAATTGAAAGGAACAGAAGTAAATGGGTCAGAGAAATGAAACTATTAAGATTCATAACTGAAATTTTGAATCCAAGTCCCCTCAAAAAGCCTACTCTAAAACTGAAAATTTAACACATACAGACACCTTAAATGGAGTATGTAATTTAGCTACATTCATATAAAGCAAGAGGGCTTATTTTCTACCATGTATCACTTCCATTTTTGCTAAATATTACTAGGTTTGATCTGTACGTAGAATAACTGCCAAGAGACCCCCTTGAATTGCATATAGAAAGGTGAGATTTTAAAAAACCCAACATATATCCCATTTATTTTCAATCACCATCAGATATTGTTAGGAACATTTTAATGCAAAATATGAACTAAATATAATGCGCGTTCAAAGTTTGTGCTCATGTTTGGAGCTTCTTCTCTCCCCCCTCTCCACGTTATCATGGGGGGGGGGGAAGGATTACATTGTGTTTAGAGAAACAGAGGAAGTCAATTTTGTTTCCTGCCAAAGCAAATATCCGCAGGATGGTGTAGTCTACCCATTTCAATGCATGTGAAAATATTTGGTGTCGCAAAGTGACTTCCTTGGGTGGAAATAATCTTGATTTAATAATGAGATTGTGCAGAAAAAGGAAATCACAACTATTTTAGTAATTGAACACAAGCAATTTGTTTATAGATATCGTTTCCCATCTACACATTCAGCCCAAGAGTAAGTGTGGAGGAAGGGTAGAGGATAGAAGATGAAGAAAGTTACGCTGAGTCTATTAATCCATCTGAAGCAATGTTGTCTGCTCTTAGGGACAGTGGTTTGCCAACATGTTTGACTATATCAAGCAGCACACTTCAGCAACAATACATAGTAAAAGCTAGCATTACAAGGGGGTATATTGGCCTTGACTTGGGCTAGAAGACCCCTGCGGTCTCTTCAAACTTTACAATTCTATGAACAGAAAGAAATTTCCTACCCAATTACATAATAGCTTATATACTGATACAAAGTAACTCAAGATGTGTATGCTTGTGGTTGCTGACTGTCACCCCTGTTCAAGATCTGAGTGGCTGGGGGAGTTTCCTCAACATGTGGATACATTATCTGGTTGGGCACCATGAGTCTTCTGTCTCAGGAGCCCACAGAGGGGTTTCGTTTTCTTCACTAGCCTCCTCCCCATTCCCCACTGTCCTCAGCTAGGGCCTACTTCCCTTCACTGATCTTCCAGAGTCCCCAGCTGAGTTTGCAGCACTGACACCATCCAGCCAAAACTCTTTAGGGAGGGGTGGTAATGTCAGGCTGATTTGTCTTTAAACACCAGTAAGGTGAAAGAGATGGTGATTGACTTCCGGAGAAAAACACTACCTTTTACACCAGTGAACATCCGGGGATGTTGAGGTAAGTTGAAGGTTTGGAGAGTGAGTGCTGGGAGAGAGCACTGCTCTGTGAGAGTTCTGTCAGGCAGTGAGGGCTATACTGTTTACTAGTGATTGAAGACAGGGAGGCTTGTAGAGCTGATTAAATCTATTACAGTATATGTTAAAGGCAACACATACCATCCTCAGATATTGTTATATTTATTATTTTCTCAATAAACTTTGTTATTATTTTTATATTATTCATCTGAGTCGGTCCCAATTCATGAGGCGACGAGTTTAAAAGGTGACAGCATTATTAAGTGAATAAAAGGTGGCAGCAGTACCATTTCCGTCACAGAATTCTGTGAGCAAAAGGGAGGTGTCATCACAATTTAGTGCGACAGCAGTGGGATGTCGAAATAAACCTGGTTGTGCCTCTGAAAACTCAGTCTGTGAAAGGGGTGACGTCACAGGCAGTGTATATAAGTTGCATAAATTAAAAAATAAAATGGAACAAAAGAATCTGAAAATGCTAATCCCTTTCATGTTTACACAAAAGACCTAAAAGAGTATACCTGCTTGTGCTGGAAAGAACCCAAAATGAGTCAAATATTGGAGTTTTCACTGTGCACATAGCTAGCTTTTACTGGTAATCACACTGATGTTCCCATGTATGCTTCTTAATCTGATACAGGCCAAATTTTATGGTTATAACAGGATTTGTAGCTCAAAACTACCAACCAACTCAGCTCTTCTTCTATTTGATATACTCTTGAAATTTGTCCCAGTAGGCAAAGTTGACTGATTTTCAAGAAACATTTGGTGGGTTTTAAAGCCATTCAGAAACAACTATCACTTGTAAAAACTGAATTAGTCATGATTACCCTAAAATACCAGTTTGTATATTTTGAGCAGTGTTCTCCTTCCTCTCTTTGGCAGACGGCTCGAGATTCATCACAGAATGATTTACAGAAGAAAAAAAGACGTGCTCCACCTCCACCAATTCCTATAATGCCAGAGAGAAGAGAAGAAATAGAAGATAAGAGGAAAAGCACAGTTGGTAAGAACAGTTTACTTGAAACTAAATGCATGTTCTGACCTGCAAGTGTTGTGCTGCATTGCTATTAGTGCTGGAACATTCCCCCATGAATAAGAAACTATGTAATCTGGATTTTTTTTCAGTAGGACAGAAGGAAAGTCTGAAAATAATGAAGCATATGATATTCTATTGAGTGTCACCAGAGTGGCCAGTTGCTTATTGTAGTTTTAAAATATATAAAATGTTAGGTCACATTACAAATTTGTTTTTCCCTCTATGTCACAAAACTGGTATATAATCCAAATGGAATTAAGTATTTTTAAATCCCACTGTGTACAAAGCAATTTTATGCATGCCTCCTTAGAAGTAAGTTCTGTTGAGTTCATTCAGCTTTAACACCTGAATAGCTGCAGATATAAAAACTACTAGAGATGGACATGAAATGAACTTTTGGTCCATTTTGTTATTCATTATTCATTTCATTACGTAATGAAATGAATAACAAACTGCCCCCTCTAAGAAAAACAAAATGAAACAAAATGTTTTGTTTCTGTTCACTTTTCGTTCTGCCAGTGTCTCCTACCTGGTGGTCCGGTCCGTCCTGACTTCCATCCCCACCCTCCAGGGAGGGGCCTTTCATAAAAATAAAATTTTAAAAGCTGACCAGCCTGTGCTACAGCTGGTAGGCAGGCCACATGGTCAGCAGTTTAAATAAAATAAAATAAAATAAAATAAAATAAAATAAAATAAAATAAAATAAAAATAATCTGAACCAGCCCGCAAGCACTGGACATGACCCACGCGCCACCAAACTGGCCTGCCTACCAGCTGAAGGAAAAATATTTTTTTTAATTTTTTTTAAAACAACCACCTATCCAGCCCATGGACCTTGGAACTGGTCCATGAGCACCGGATCCGACCCGTGGGCCACCAACCTGACCAGCAGGCCACGGAACTGACCTGTGAGTACCAGACCTGACCCATGGGCCACTGACCCGACCCACAGGCTGTCGAACCAGCCTGCGGGCCGGCAGAAGAAGAAGAAAAATAAAATTTAAAAAGGCTGATCCGACCCGCGGGTCGCAGAACTGGCCCATGAGCACTGGACCAGACCCGTGGGCCGCCGACCCAACCCACGGGTCCCCAAACCGGCCTGCGAGCTGGCAGAAGGGGGAAAAAGCCAACTGGCCCACACTATAGCTGGTAGGCGGGCCACATGGTTGGCAGGTTAAAAATTAAATTAAATTTAATTAAATTTTTAAAAATCCAATCTGGCCTGCGGGTCGGCAGGATTAAAAATAAAATAAAAATAATAAAAAATAATTTTAAAAAACCCAACGAGTGGGGTTCAAAAAAAGAAAAGAAAAGAAACCTGAACTAAAACAAATTACAAAATGAATTTTTTAAAATAAAAATTCCTTTGGTAATTAACAAAACGAAACGGGTGAGGGAACGAATTATGAAATGAAACAACATTTTGGCACTTTGTGCCCATCTCTAATAGCTGCCTCATATATAATTGACTATTTGCTTAAAATTAGTAGGACTTCAAAATGTTTAATTCAGCTGGACCATCCCTTGGCTTTGAACAGTTGAGCTAAGTAGATTTGCAGACTGTACCCACAGAAAAACACTTTGAAATCCCTTGTATTTTTTTTTTTACAAAATTTAATCAAAAAGTAACAGTATTCCTCTGGTGCTCTCTGTTTCTTCTTCTACAAAATTTAACTCTGCATAAAACACTCACTCATAGTTGACTGGCGTGTTTCTATATATTGGCAGCATTATAAATATCTGATGTTTAGAAATCATAATCCATAGATAACTTCATAGCAGCAAAAATATATAGGCCTTCAAAATAAAACAAATTTGGACAGTTAAAAATCTCACTAAAGTCAGTTTGAGCTATACATGTTCATATCCATAGTAATATGATTTAATGTATTATTAAAAAGCTATGGCATACATCATAGACAGCAGAAATAATTAATTATAGCATTAAAGCAAAAATGTGTTAAAGGTTCTATGAGACATTGGAGATTTTCTCTGATGTCCTTAGCCTCATATTTTTCAGGAAACCCAATCGTGCAGAATTATGTAAGTCAGCTGTCTGTCATATCTAATTGCTTACACTAAAGATGCTTCTTACTTCAGAAGACATCTCTTGACTTTATTTCTACATTTATGTTCAGAAAATGTCTCACATTCTATATCTTCATACTTAATAGCAACATATGTCCGTTATATGGTGATCACTGACATTTTATGTCCTCTCAGAAGAATGTTACGGTACGGTGATGAATAACAATTTTCAGCAATGCATTATCTGTTTGATGTCTTTGGATATAATCACCCATTCCCACTTGGAAATTTAAAAGTGGTCTGTATGTATGTTTTGAGGGTTTCAATTTTCATGATAAATGTAATGAAACCTGCTAATTGGTTTTTCTTTGGAATAGTCTTTTCCAATAAATAAGCAAATAAGCTGTTGATTATGATTTGGAAATGGTAACTATTGCTCCTTGACAAGAGAACCAAACAGTAAATGTTTGACTTGATCATAAAAGTAACTAGTGAATTCCAATTGATTCCCCCTATAGGTAATGGACAACATGTGCCACAAAAGCCTCCTAGAGGCAATACACGTGGTCCACCCCAATTAATGATACCCCCACCCCCACCATACCCTCCTCCTGACAGAGACACTATGGACCCAACTGTACTGTACAGTGAAGCAGATGTGACAGACTCAACCAAGCTGGTACCTCAACGTATGTGTCAATCATAGTATCTCTCTTTCTCTTCACTTCTCTGATGCCAAAAGGAGTCAGACTTTCCAGACTTTCCTCTGTTCTCTATCCAGCTTTACACGTGTTTTACATTCCACTTTTTATCCTCTTTAAATGTGCAATATGTTATATGTTATGTTAACTTGACTAATATGCTGAATGCAACTGTGTCAACTTTTTTCTGACAGTATTTATTATCATGAAAAGATAATGGTTGCCGTTACAGAGTTTTTTGTATTTGAATGTTTAAAATTATAGTGTTCATTATTAGGTTTTTAACAACATATATTTCTCCCTTTTCCTGATTTTGAAGGCCAATTCTTATGAAGATTATTATAGCATGTTAGTTCAAAAGTAGGCCCATTGAATTAGTGAGGGTATGGTGAATCAACACCTATGTAAGTTCCATTGGTGTACAATGGACTACTTGCATGATTGAAGGAATTGTAACAGCAGTGAGAACTTGGCTCCCCCCAAAAAGCAAAAGCAAAGTGTTTTGCTTATATACCACCCCATAGTGCTTACAGTACTTTCTGGGTGGTTTACAGTTTAATTTTGCAGGCTACACATTTCCTCCCCTCCGCAAGCTGGGTACTCATTTTACCAACCTCGGAAGGATGGAAGGCCAAGTCAACCATGAGCAGGCTACCCAAGATTGAATTCCAGGTTGTGAGCAGTTTTCGCTGCAGTTCAGGCATTTAAACTCTGCACCACAAGGCACAAAGTAACGAGTCATGCAAGAATTTCATTTAGAAAGTAACACTACCCTCAAGCTTTGATTTTCACCTAAGCCAGGGGTACCCAAACTTTTTGTAAGGAGGGCCAGATTTAGTGGCTGAGAATGTGTCAGGGGCCGGTTGCTCCCCAACCCTGCCACCCCACTGCAAGCCCCACCCACTTTCTTTAAAAAACCATGAGGTGAAGGAGGGGGAGGGAGGGGCGGGCCAGCCAGCCGCGGGCCACTCAGAATGGCCTGATGGACCGGATTTGGCCCCCGGGCCGGACTTTGGGCAGGCCTGGCCTAAACCAAACTGAAATCTTGGTATTACAGCTGCTTGCCACTGGTGGGTGCTAGAAGCAAGAAACCTGTCAAGGGCATGTTCAGATATAAATTGGGACAGAAATGATTTATTAAACAGTTCATATTTCTACTAGATATGCATGGATAGTATGTAGAATGTATTGTATTGAGATAATCACAGCATAGTTGCTATTCACAGTATAGTGCATAAGACGCTGCTCCCTTTCTCCTGTGATGAAAGTGGAGGTATTTTCTTTTTAGCAAGTAATATTGTCAAATGTCCTAGGATCTGGATTCTAGATAGTGGGAAAATTCCTCTTATGTTCTCCTTCTCAAATATATGAGAACTACTGATTTTAACCCTTTAACAGAGATGCAAATAATAGCATTTAAAATTTTGATATGTATGAAAAATCAGAATTCTTTTTGATGTTTCCAAATCGAAAACAGTCCTGCTTAGAAAACAACTTTGAAAAGAACCTTCAAAGAAACTGTAATAGGATTATCATTATATTCTTCACTCTTAATTGACACCTATGAATAGTTCCTGTGAGGCAAATGGCAAGGATTATTTTTCCTAACAGAGTTGTCTCTCTGATGATGTGCCACAAAGGATTGCCCCTCAACAAAGTAAACATGTCTGGGCTGCATCACTTCAGCATATAGGTGGAGAATGTGACTAAGAAGGCCACAAAAGACTTTCCAAAGTCTCCCCTTCACCCACCATTCATTATCACAGAGCTCTATGAAGAGCTAGGTTTATCCAGAATTTAGCAGAATTTAGCAGAATTCATGTACAATATATAAAACTGAGGTTTTCATGGAAAAATAACTGACTATAGTGTGCAAAAACTCAAAGCACCTCAGTTCTGAGGCACGTTGGCTAACTGGTGTAATCTGGCCATTCTGCATTGTTACAGGTTTTTTACATACATGCTTCTTTGCATATATGGTTAATCGGTTGTTTTTGTAAAATGACAATAGTGTTTCATTTCTCCTTATAAAGTACTTTGTGGCTGGAAAAAAAACCCAGGAATTTGAAGTCCAGAACATCTGGAGGGCATCAAGCTGGAGGAAGCTGCTTTTTCCCCAATTGCTCATTATTTGGATTTTTTAATGTATCCACCAGAGGTTCCTGAAAATGGACTCAGTCACTCCCTCTTTCTTTACGCTTCTTCCCTCCTGCCCTGCTTTAATGACAGATGCATGTTGTGTGTAGTGCCACATTACTAATTCATGCATGACATTTTCTTCTTTGGTACACTAATAGAATTTTGTCCTACTATTCTGACTTCAATTTAGCTTTCATTAATTGGATGCCTTAAACCAATGATGGCTTGCGTGTAATTCTTTGGAAAAATTATAGTAGTGTAATTTCCACTTCAAAACACATTTGTTGGAAGTAATTCCCACAAGATTCAGTAATTCCCACAAGTTTTTAAAGTGTGTTTAGGATGTAGCCAAGCAATGCAGTGCTATGCGTTTCAATTTAGGCGTTCCATCAAACTCAGTGGGACTAGATTAGTAGGTATAAGGTTGCAGGCTGAACATTGCACTATCAGTACATTTGGCACTTCAGATATTATGGTCTTGTTTAGACCAAACAAACATGGTCTTTCCACTTAGGATGAGATTCTGTGGTGTCTGGAATGTCATCCAAATGTGGCATCTGCTAAAATCTGCTTTTGGTGTCATCCAGTGACTTTAGAGATGAGTCATAAAAAATATCTCTTTCTACAGTGCACTATGTTATTCCATGCTGTGAATTTTCCCTTTGTGGACCATTCAAGAATGAGATCACCCTAAATAAACCAACAGTGTTGCTATACTAGGGGTGAACAAATAAGGCTTATAAATCTACATCATTTTCATTAAACCCATGAAATCCACCTACTGCTGAATAGCTTTGTGGCTTAGATCTCTGGGTGCAGAGCCAGAGGGTGGAAGTTCAGTTCCCACTGTGTCCCCTTGACAGGGGCTGGACTTGATCATAGAATCATAAAATTATAGAGTTGGAAGAGACCTCGAAGGCTATCCAGTCCAACCCCCTGCCATGCAGGAACCCCCATCACAGTATTTTTGACAGATGGCCATCCAGCCTCTGCTTAAAAACCTCCAAAGGAGACCCCACCACCCTCCGTGGCAGCTTATTCCACTGTCAAACAGCTCTAATCATCAGGAAGTTCTTCTTAATGTTTAAATTGAATCTCATGGAAAACAAACCTGTCCCCTCTTCAATATGACATCCTTTCAGATATTTAAACATAGTCATTATATCCCCTCTCAGCCGTCTTTTTGTAAGGCTAAACATTCCCAGCTCTCTAAGCCACTCCCTGTAAAACATTTCTTCCAGACCTTCAACCATCCTGGTTGCCCTCCTCTGGACCCATTCAAGGTTGTCAACATATTTTTTAAATTGAAGTGTGCAGAACTGAACACAGTACTCCAGGTGAGGTCTGACCAGAGCAGAATAGAGTGGTACTATCACTTCCCTTGATCTAGACACTATGGTTCTGTTGATGCAACCAAGAATCACATTGGCTTTCTTGGCCGCCGCATCACACTGCTGACTCGTATTCAATTTGTGGTCCACCAAGATTCCTAGATCCTTTCACATGTACTATTTTTCAGCCAGGTGCCTCCCATCCTATATCTGTGCAATTCATTTTTTTTACCTAGATGCACCACCCCATATTTCTCTCTGTTGAAATCCATTCTGTTAGCTTTGGCACAGCATTCTAATCTGTCAAGGTTGGTTTGGATTTCCATCCTATCCTCTAGGGCAGTGGTCCCCAACCCCCGGTCCGCGGACCGGTGCCGGTCCGTGGACTGGTCGGCACCGGGCCGCCTGGGGAGGCCGGGGAGGCTCCTCCCCTTTTCCTCCACCGCCCTCCTCCTCCTCCTCTTCTCTCCCTCGGGCGGCCGGTGGAGGAGGAAGGCTAGAGGAGCGCAGGAGGAGCCGCCGCCGCTGCCTTTGCCTTCCTCCTCTGCCCGCCGGCGGCGGCGGCACATCCTCCTCCGCCGCCGCCCTCCTCCTCCTCGCCCTCCACCAGCAGCAGCAGCAGCAGCCACGGCGGCGGCGGCGCGTCCTCCTCCTCCGCCCTCTTCCTCCTCGCCCTCCACTAGCAGCAGAAGCAGCAGCAGGAACCCCGTTTGGCCCGCTTGCCCTGGGGGCCGGGCGCGCGGGGGCCGGCGGGGAGGAGGGGGTGCGCGCGGGAGGCGCTGGCGAGCCCCCCCACGCGCGCGCACCGCCGCCGCAGCGTGGGGGGCCCCTCAGTCGGAAGAGGAGGTGGGTGCCCCTCCTCCTCCTCCTCCTCCCCCGGGGGGCGTGCCCTTTGGCCCCTCCCTGCGGCCGCGCTCCAGGGCGGAGCCCCCCCGCTGCCGCCGGACCACGCCTGTGTTGGGGGCGGGCGGGGGGGCGTCGCGTGCCGGCCCGGGTGTTTTTGCCGCCGCGACCCCCCCCGCTGTCGCCCCCGCCCTGCCACCGCGACCCCCGCCGCAATCGCCCCCGCTGCTGCTGCTGCTCCTCCGGCGGCGGCGGCGGCAGGAGGAGGAGGAGGAGGCGCTACCGCCAGTCCCCAGCGGCCGCCTCGCCGCCTCCCCGGGAGAGTTTCGCACCTGGCCGGAGCTCGGGCTCCCTGCCCAGCAGCAGGTGAGAGAGGCGGCGGCGGGAGGCGCTCGGGCTCCCCCTTCTTGGCCCGGAGACCTGGCGGGAGGGGGAGCAAGTCTTGGTGGCGGGGGAGCGCGCGCGGAGCTGGGCGGGGGCTCCAGAAGCTCTGAGAGAGAGAGAGAGAGAGAGAGAGAGAGAGAGAGAGAGAGAG
>JAHTLZ010000023.1:1493787-1531291 GCA_023846285.1 Phrynocephalus versicolor | reverse complement strand
AGGCGGGGGCCCGCCTGCCCAGGAGCCCCGGGCTCCCCCCCCACCCCGCCCGTGCGCGGGGGGGGAGCAGCAAGCCTGACGCCCCCAGCCGGCAAGCGCCGCCGCCGCTCCCGTGGCTCCCCCGCAAGGCACACACTCCAAGTCCCCCCCTCCTCCCCCTCCTCCCTCCCCCATCCCCCGCCCCCGGGCCACGGAAAAATCATCAAATATTTTCCGGTCCGTGGGGTCAAAAAGGTTGGGGAGCACTGCTCTAGGGAATAAGCAACTCCTCCCAATTTGGTATCATCTGCAAATTTAATCAGCATACTGTCTATTCCTTCGTCCAAGTCATTAATAAAGATATTGAATAGCACTGGACCCCGAAGGAGAACCCAAGGGGCACCCCACTAGTCACCTCTCTTCACGCTGAGGAGAAGCCCTTTACGATCACTCTTTGGGTACGATCAGTCAACCAATTACAAATCCACCTAACAGTAGCACTATCTATCCCACATTCTACTAACTTCTTTGCAAGTATACCATGAGGAACCTTATCAAAGGCCTTACTGAAATCTTGATGATTTCATATGATGATCCATAGGGTCCCTTCTAGCTCTGCAGTTCAAAGATTATTATATTTAACAACTACCTCCAATGTCAATGCACCCTGGATGTGCTAGCATGGGCTATACTTAGTGGTTAGACTGATGAAAGCTCTACCATTGGCATATGTTTAATACAGTGATACCTCAGTTTAAGAATTCCTTGGTTAACATAAAAATATCAGCTTAAGAAAAGAAATTATTGGAAATGGGTATGCCTTGGTTTAAGAAAATTTTTCAGTGGAATGTCCAAGTTTCAGGTTTTTTTTGCAAGGCATTAAAAGTTGATGCACGATGAAAAGAATGGGAATACCTCAGTTTAAGAAACTTTTAAATGGAATGCCCTAGTTTGCCTTTTTTCCTGACCTCTGGAATGGATTAATAAGTTTTCAATGCATTCCCATGGGAAACCGCATTTCGGTTTAAGAATTTTTCGCAATACAGAACAGTCCAAAGAATGAATGAATTACTTAAACCAAGGCGCCACTGTATATGTATCCCAGAAAACAACTCCCCCACTGATGCTACCAATGGGTTTCTCCCAAATGTAGGAATGTCCCCTCCCCCTAGGCTGGCATGGCTTTTTGAGTTTCTCTTCCTGTCCAAAAGAAAGTGTACTCTGGAGGTTTTTAAATACCTCTGGAGGTTTTCAAATGTACACTGGAGGTTTTTAAATAACAGTTTGATACCTACCTACCAGTTTGATACCTACCATAACAGTTTGATACCTACCTACCAGAGGTTCTTCACCTTTGGTTTTCCCAGTTTTGCAGAGGGGTTGGATTTAATGAGAGATTTATTGAATAGTGTGGCTACTGACTATATAAAAATGGATAATTTTTGTGTCTTGTTACACATTATGTTTCTTTTAAAATAATTAGTTTAGTTTGTCCATACCAGATGCAAGTGTAAATAAATATATTCATGTGCACTGCAACCCTATATATACCTACTTAGAACTGTCAGTGGAACTTGCTTCCAATTGTTTATTCTGCAAATTACTTCCAGAGTATATGATAGCAACCTAAAATAATTTTCTCCATTTTAAATGTGCTATTTGTTTTGTTCTCTCTCCCAACAGTTTATTGTTGTGCATCATTCCCTTCACGTTCCAAGCTCATCTGATACAGCTTTCCAATTCCTACGGTCTCCATACCTCTGAAACCTGTCGCTTCTCTTACCTTAATTTTCTTCATGTTTCCTTTTCCTTTTCAAAAAGTTATCTTGTTTGAGTGGAATCTTTCTCTTTCTTTTTTCCTTATAAACAGGCGCTTCATCATTTATCAAATAGAGAGTATTTTTAGTCATATTTGTCATATCCATTCTGTCCAAGGTTACAAAGAAACACTGAAACTTTGTTTAGTATTATGCTGATTCAGATATACTGTTTATTTGCCACTTTGGAGCTAGTATGTAGTTAAATGCACATTTTTTTCATACATACATTTTGTTGAAAATTTAATAGTTTTTGAATAATATTTAATTTTTCATTTTTGTTCATATCAGAAACTTTTTCTAATACTTGCTCTGCCCTTGTTAATTTTTGCTGTTTCAGTGGACTAGCAATTAAATGTGCCTTAACAGGAGCTAAAACATTAAGTTGGCTTTTCATTAATTTTCCCATAAGTTATTGAATAAACAGTGTACTTTACAGTCCTATGCATCTTCACTCAGTGGCATCTGCTCCACTGGATTCAGTGTCTCTTACATCTGAGTAGACATGTAGAAAATTGCATCATAATGCTTCAGTACTATACACACGTACTTGGTAGTAAAGTCTGTCAAATGTAACAGAAACCTGTACACAAAGCACATTTAAATAACAGTTTTTGTCCTTTTTCTACTTTTCATACTATTGCTACCTTGAACTCTTTTATTGTCATTTTATGAGTAGGCTGCAATTCTTTAATTTTTCTGTACTAAATAATTCTGAATCACCATTTAATATGTCTTAATTCAACAAAATTCCTTTCAGCATTTTCAATAATAATACACATTCAATACAGTATATTGAAACCAGAATTATATTTAACTGAATTACAGTAATACCTTGTAAGATGAATGCCCCTTTAAATGAAAAACTTGTAAGATGAAGGTAATTTCTGGGTATAGGAAAAACTTGTAAGATGATTTTTTTTCCTTCTGGTTTTTATTCGTCTTACAAAGTACCGTTGATCCTGACCGCTGTTTTGCAAGGGAACAGCCCAGGCTGGGTAACGATCTCTGGGTCCCTGCTTTGCCCACAGATTGGTGGGCAAATCAGGGTCCCCTTGATCTTTGCCCAGCCTGTGCAGCTTGAAAGGGAAGTGGGGGTAGCGATCTGCTGCCACTGCTTGCCTTGCAGCTGTCCCAGGCTGGGAGAAGATCCATGGTTCTGTGCTCTGCTCAGATCCCTCTGATCCCGGGGACATGTGCAAGTTCGGACAGCTTGGGTGGGTTGGAAGGGAGGCGCGCCTCCTCCTCCTCCTCCTTCTCCTTCTCCTCCTCTTCACTGGAGCCTCGGCATCCGGGTGAAGAGGAGGAGGAGGAGGGCTGGATCCTTTTGAATTTCCTACCGCACAAGCACTCTCGCTGGTGCAGTAGGAAATTCAAAAGGATCCGGCTCTCTACCAATTTCCTTCTCAGCCAGGCAAGTATCAGTGGTCAGATGCTTGCCTGGCTGAGAAGGAGATTGGTGGAGGTCTCCCCCTGAATCAAGGGCAGCTGAAGGCTGCTCCCTACAACCCTCCCCCAGGACTGGTTTTGACAGGTCCATCCTGTCAGTCAGCTGTCTGGCAGGATTGCGAAAAGCAGCCTTCGGCTGCCCTTCATAGCGTGAGGGGTTGAGGCAGCCTTCCCATAGGAATGGATTGAAAATCTATTAATCCATTCCCTCCAGAATGGATTAATTGGTTTTCAATTCATTCCTATGGAAAACAGTGTCTCGTACGATGATTTTTTTGTAAGACAAATTGTCCCATAGAACGAATTAAATTCATCTTACGAGGTACGACTGTGTATGTCTTTTGGCAGTGGTGAGAACATTATCATGTGAAAAGCTCACAGGTATATATATATATCTTGCCCATGCAGGATGATTCAATATAATTTTTGTGTTGGAATGATATTCATGCCCATAGCCATATGAAGTTCTCAGTTGTTCAATTTACAGTATTACATATTTTTTCATATAATTTGTTTGAGTTGCATCCATTTTGGATTATTTCTATTACACAAACATTTGCATAGAAAACACCAAGTAGTAATACAAGCTGAATGAGAAATACCAAACATAAATTATATTTTGATTGCATGCATCATAATAATTTACATAGCCTTTCAGAGCAGAAATCTGTCCCACCTTACTATTTATTTATTTTAAACTAATTATTGAAATTAAAGGCATTTAATGTTTACTCCCAACATATTATTCCAAGCATTTTAATACACCTAACAATTAAAGTTTCCTGTTAAATTTCATAATTCAAAACAAGTCTGCTGTTCTTTTCATGAGATCAGTTGCTGAACTAAAATCTGATCCTAAAATTGAAGTCAGTTGATTGGGACATCAATGTACCATCAGGAACTGTATGATTATTGCAATGCTAGTTGTCTATTGAGGGCACACTGGTGTCTAAGTCTCCCTCTCCCTCTCCCTCCCTCTACTGCATATTTCTGTGCATGTTTACTGAGAAATAAATTTCACTATGTTAAATGGGACTAATGTCCGTGTAGTGATGCACACAACCATGTCTAGAGAATGCCAGTGAAGAAAGAATATTCTCTCTGAACTAGGTAAGAGAGAACATCTAGCTGTTTCAAAGTTGCAGTGAACTTAACAGCAATAAAAGTAATTGCTGGAAGAACAAAAATCATATACACTGTTGTGCATCATTAGAGTGGCAGTTAGAATTTTGTGGACATGGTCACTGTCTAGGCATTTTTATTTACTTCTCTTCACATCCTGGTCCAGCTGAATTGGTAAAGAATTTATTTAATGGCTCTTACTGAAAACAGGCCAGAACTATAGAGCAGAAAGACAGACATGCACACACATCTCCCATTTGTTATCATGCATGATCCCTGTTTTCTTATTCTCTTTCTGGCATATCCTTTATTTGACTCTCTTTTTGTATTTGGAAGCTGTTATTATCGGCCATCAAGTCACTTCTGATTTATGGTGACCATTGCAAGCTTTTGGAAGTATTGGAGATATTCAATGAGTTGTTTACCATGGCTATCACACAATGACTTTTCCATAGCCAAAAGGGAATTTGAACCTAGGTTTCCTGAGTCCTAATCTGTTCCATACACTTCACTGGATTTTAGTGTAAGGGCTATTTCTCATTGTATTGTTGCCAGTGAGAACTGCCTCTATTGTTCTCTCAGCAAGGTCTCTATGTGAGGAAAAAGTGCACTTTAGTGTCTTGAAAATGTTGCCAAGTCTTGTGGCTTGCGTCCCAAGTCTGAATGAGAGTTTTTCAGCCCAAGTCCTTAGTCCCAAGACTTGAGGCCAACTCTCAGGTTGCTTGCCCTCCCCAAAGTCTTGGTACACAGAAATGGGACACAAAGACTCAGGCCTCTTGCCACCCCCGTGTGCTCCCCATATGCCCCCTGCCCTCACTGCCATCTGCCTAGCTGCCACCATCACCCTCTTCAAATGTAATGGGCATCGCTTCCATTCCCAGAGCTGCTGCATGTCCAGTGTCATGTACACAGCCCACCACTTCATATGCTGCAGCTGCTGAGGCATATTTTAATCTATTCAACTACTATAAGGAAGTTAGAGTCTTTAATGGAAACTTGTTTTTACAACGCAAACAGAAAAAGTAGTTGAATGATCCACTAAACATAGGCTTGGTTTGGGTAATATGTTTATTTGATTGCTAAATACTTCCAAATAAACTAAGCTTTTGATTTCTCCCAGGCTCTTCATCAGGCAAAGTTGGTATTTGTGGGCTAACATATGACTTCATCCATTGAATTACAGGAAATGCCCACAGCTCTTGTTGCCAGATATTAACAAGGCCATATGTGCTTCTGAAGTCCAACATATACAGTAGGGCCACCATATCCAAGAGGGGATTGGTTTCCACAGATACAGAAACCCACGGATAAGAGTGAACACTCTTCTCCCCTCTCATTTCTACTGTTGCTTCCCAGTTGCCTGGCTCTCTGTCTGGCAGGGACTGAAAGAGTCAAGCACATATCTTCCTCTGGAATATGGAGAAGGAGGGCAGCAACCAGGTGCTGCCTGAAGTGGAATTAGTTTGCCATTCTTTTACAGATTCTTAATACAATAATACCCTTTACACTCTAACTTTTTCCATAAACCTTCCTCAAATAAGTCTCCCTCCTTTCTTAGGCTTTCTAAAAGTTAACCCTCTACAAATCATCCTTTCCATTTAGCTTGCCATTTCCCCATATCTTAAAGGCCACCTGTCTAGGGCCAGTTGTTATTTTATGAGTACTTTGCTCCCTACCTGTATAGATACCAAATTTGCCAATTCCATTATTTATTTCATCCTCAATTCTTGCCCATTTATTTTTGTTTCTTCCATCAAGCTCTAGTAGATATTTCAATTGAAATGATTCATAGTAATATTCCAATCGTGGCACACCCCATCCCAGATCCTCCTGCAGCATATAAATCAATCTTTGGACTTCCCTTGCCGTCTTTTCCCCAAATACCCAAGTTCTTAATTCCTTATCCCATCCTCTCAAGACTTTTTTTGGAATCCATATAGGTAGCACTTGAAAAAGATACAATATTCTAGAAACTATTAATGTCTTAAATTGTTCTAATTCTACCCAAAACTCCTAATACTATATTCTTCCATTCCCCCAGTTGCTTTTGTATCTTTTTCCATACCATCTTAAAATTTGTTACTGATAGTTGATTTAAATTTTTAGTTATAATAACTCCCAATATTTAATTTTTCCCCCATTGTCATCCCCATTAATTTCCTTTTTTCCTCTTGTTCCCTATATTTAACATTGTAAAGCATTATTTCTGGTTTTTTAATATTCACGCCTAATCCTGTACCGTTTCTAAAGTCTTCTAGTATAATCATGATATCCTTCAATCCCTCCAATGGGTTCCATAAAACTAGTAAGACATCATCAGCAAAAAGGTTAACTTTTACTTCTTCCTTCCCTAATTTATACCCTTGTATCCTTACTGCATTTCTAATTTTATCCGCCAAAGGCTCCATTGCTAGAATAAATAACCACGGAGATAAGCGACAGCCCTGCTTAACCCCTCTTTGTATTAAGATTTCATTTGTCCAACCTTCATTAACCCTGACAACAGCTTTGCTATTACTATAAATTTCTTTTATTGCCTGCACTATTTCCCCCTTGAATCCACATTCCTCTAGAATTTGATTTATATATTCATGACTTACTGTGTCAAATGCCTTATAAACATCCAGTTTTAGTAATGCCAATTTTTCCTGATGTTTTGATTCTCTTCTATGTGTTAAAATATTGATTATGTATCTTAAGGGGTGTCCTATTAATCGCCCTTTAACAAATCCATATTCATCTTCATTCACTAGCTTTGGTAGGAGAGTTGCTAACCTCTTTGCTAATATTCTAGTAAAGATTTTATAATCCTGATTTGCCAAACTTATAGGCCTATAAGAGTTACAATCCATGGGATTCTTTTTGCTTTTTAATATAAGCACTATCTCACTTTTTCTCCATGAGTCTGGGGCTTTACCACTCTTCAGAATATCGTTAAACAACGTTCCCATTTCTGGTATTGTTTCCCCGCCATTTTGTAATACTCAGGAGTATAACCGTCTATCCCCAGAGATTTCCCTTTCTTTAATTCATTAATTACTGATTGAATTTCTATATCTGTTATTTCCCAGTTGATACTCTCCAAATCCTCTTCTTTAATTGGGTCTCTATATAAAGCTATCTTGGACTCTTGCTTTTCCTGGTTATACAATTTTTGATAAAAACGTGGCAAATTCCTCTTTTATTTTTCTGGGAGTTGAGTCATGGCTACTGGACTTCTTTTTGAGAGATAGAAACGTTTCGCTGTTCATCCAAACAGCTTCATCGGTCTAAATACAGCTAGTGCAAGAGACCTTCTTATAGTCAGCTTGACCTCTTGTCCCCTGGTCTGATTGGCTCATAAGATGAACAAAGCCTGAATAGGCTCGTTAGGGAGACATTAGTGTCCATGGCCTTAAGGTAAACAATGGCCTAAGGTGCTGAAACCCATCAAGAATGGGTTGTTAGCTGTGACCTGGTGGTCACAGAAGAGACCCCACCAGCAATTACAAGAAGAGAGTAATAGAATGCTTAAAACTCTTGGAGCAGGAAAACGCAATTGACAGGGTGACCTACCACCGGTTATATCCCGGAGAGACAGTCCCCTGCTTTTATGGACTTCCCAAGATACACAAGCAAGGAATCCCCCTCAGACCGATTGTCAGCAGTATAAATTCAGTGACTTATAACATCGCAAAATACCTGGCAACTATCCTAGCCTCACTGGTTGGACACACGGACCACCACGTACACAACTCAGAAGAGTTTGTTTCTAAAGTCAGGGAGCTCAAACTGGATACAGAGGAAACCATGGTATCCTTTGATGTTACATCACTCTTTACCAGCATACCCACCACTGATGCGCTAATAATGGTAAAGAGAAGATTAAGAGAAGACAGCACCCTCACCTCCAGAAGCCGCCTCAACCCAGACCAGATAGGTCTGCTCCTGGACCTGTGTCTGAACACCACATATTTCATGTACAGAGGGGACTTCTACAGACAGAAGCATGGCTGTGCCATGGGTTCCCCAGTGTCACCAATTGTAGCAAACCTATACATGGAAGAAGTGGAGAAGAAGGCACTCAACACCTTCCCAGGGACAACACCATCCCACTGGTTCAGGTATGTAGATGATACCTGGGTTAAAATAAAGACGCAGGAAGTACAGGCCTTTACAGACCACATCAACGCAGTGGATCCTAATATTAAGTTCACTAGGGAAGACACCCAAGACAACAGGCTGGCTTTCCTGGATTGTGCAGTCATCATCAGACCTGACCGTGGCCCAGGAGTAGAAGTTTACAGGAAACCCACCCACACAGATCAATACTTACTGTTTGACTCCCACCATCCATTACAACACAAACTAGGAGTCATCAGGACCCTAAGCCACAGAGCAGAGAGCATCCCCACCTCCTCAGAAGCCAAGAAGAAGGAAGACAGGCACCTGAAGACAGCACTTAAGGCCTGTGGATATCCAAGGTGGGCCTTCAACAAAGCAGTGGGCCATCCCAGAAGAACAAGGGATCAGTCTGAGACCCAGACCCGACGGAAGAACCTGGTCATTCCCTCCATGGCGGGAGTGTCGGAGAAGCTTAAAAGGATTTTTGGCAAACACCACATCCCTGTTTATTTCAAACCCATGAACACACTAAGGCAGAGACTTGTCCACCCAAAGGATCCGATACCAAACCATAAAAGGAGCAATATAGTATATGCAGTCCAATGCAGTGAAGAGTGTTCAGACCTCTACATTGGAGAAACTAAACAGCCATTAAACAGAAGAATGGCCCAACATAGGAGGGGTAACAGCTCAGGACCAGAATCAGCAGTACACCTCCATTTGAAGGACAAAGGCCACTCTTTCAAGGATGAGGATGTACACATATTAGACAAAGAAGAGAGGTGGTTTGAGAGAGGAGTAAGGGAAGCCATTCATGTTAGCATTGAAAATCCCTCCCTCAACAGAGGTGGGGGGCTCCGGCATAGTCTATCTGCTACTTATCAGGCTGTACTTTCCACAGTACCCAGGCAAATCAAGGAGCCTTCACCACCAGGTCACAGCTAACGACCCATTCTTGATGGGTTTCAGCACCTTAGGCCATTGTTTACCTTAAGGCCATGGACACTAATGTCTCCCTAACGAGCCTATTCAGGCTTTGTTCATCTTATGAGCCAATCAGACCAGGGGACAAGAGGTCAAGCTGACTATAAGAAGGTCTCTTGCACTAGCTGTATTCAGACCGATGAAGCTGTTTGGATGAACAGCGAAACGTTTCTATCTCTCAAAAAGAAGTCCAGTAGCCATGACTCAACTCCCAGATAAACACACCTGGATGACTGAGAATCTTCACAGACGAAGTCCTCTTTTATTTGTTTATCCCCATATAATTTTACGCCTCCTCCTCCTTTAATTACACCTATAGTTTGTTTATCTTTTTTCTTTTTCAAATAATTGGATAACCTACTTACAGTATTTATATTAATGCGTTGGAAGTCATTTTTACCAGTAAATCTCGTTTCCAAACCCATATCCAATCCAACTCATATAGTTCCTTTTTAGCCCTCTCTAACTGATCACTAACTTGTTTACTATACTTTCTTTGTAATTGTTTCTGCAATTCTCCAATTTCCTGAAGTTTCAATTGTCTTCCCTCTCTCATCTTTTTCCTGAATTCGATTTCCTTTGTTATAACCGTTGATAATTAATCATCACCACCTGGGTCAGTTAGGAATATAGTCTAGGATTATATCTCATTCAGAAAAGCTTATGCTGTGATAAATGTGTTAATCTTTAACAGACTCCTTTAACACACTCACCTTATGGAAAGCATGATCAGATGCTAGTGTAAAAATAAGCTCGCAATTAATTTCTCAGCTCACCCTAGAATTCACTAGCCAGCCTCCAGCAATCTTTAAAGTTTTGATACGTCTTCTGCAAACTGTCAATAACAGTGAACAGTTGTATGGGATTGCTGTAAAGCAAAGGTGGGCAAAGGGCAGCCTGTGGGACATTGTGGCCCTCCAGGAACAGTTTTATATCACCCAGGCACCTCGAAAAGTATCCTGTCAACTGCAAAAAAGTAGGATATTCAGCTTCAGGGCTCAAGGAACTTTGGTTTTCACTGTATATGCTGTTTGGTGGTAAAATCCACTTACCTGGCAAAGTGGTCATTTTCAAACTCTGCACAGCCAGCAAAAGGAGCTGGGAAATCTATCTCCCACTCCCTTGACCTTGCCCACCTCTGCTGTGAGCTACTGGTGGGCAGCTTGTAACCCTGATCTGAACATATGCCTCTTTCACTTACCTTCTGTCTCCAACCCTGCCCACAGCTTGCATGATATGCCTGGCAGATAAACCCCCAGGAGAATGGAGCCCTCAGCAGAAAAAGTACAAACCACACTGACTGTAAGATGTACTAAGACTACACACACAAACTCATGTGCATATACACATTGGCACTAATGTCATGCCTGTTTTAGGTAAGGGCTTTTTTGTTCTCTAACGCTAACAGGAAGTGACCAGTTGTTATCTTCTAGTTCACACAGAGCAAATGAACCCCCAACTAATGTCAAGTCCCATGCCTTCCAGTAGTGGCAAGTCTTATTTATGCCTAGAACTTAAAAACAACCTTGAGGCCCATGTGATCCTCACCTTGTCTGCAACTTCACTTGAGAAGCAGCATACAGTTTTCTAGCTTCCATATGGATTTCAGTTCCAAGACTGAGTCAAGAGTAAAATTATAACACACAAGAGCAGTAGATACTGAATCCTACAAATTTTAGCTATCAGAGCTTGCTGGTTGTACAGGATGTTGTGCATTGCCTGTTTCATGCAGCAGCCACACAACTCTGATCTATTTTGCCCAATACAGAATATGAGCCATGGTCCTCAGGAACACCTACCCCAAGTTTTCCCCTCACCCAGTTGTCCCCAAATATTATTTTTAAGTTTTTACATAAATGAGTTTAGTTTTAGATGGCTTCATTACTAGTATTGATATATTAATTTTGCACTAGATCATTTCTGGATGAGAAAAATGTTTTCTTTTTAAAAAATTACAACCAAAACAGAAATAAAAGATGTTCCTGTGATATGTGTTATTTTCATAAACATTAAGAACAACTTTGGAACACTGCCACCTTTTGTAGAACACTGTACAACACTTTCAGAGTCAAATAGCTTGACTGTGAACCACAAAAAGATCAGCAGAGATGGGACCAGAAGAAGGAAGGAAAGGAGGACGGGCTATAGGTCCAAATGCTAATTGCATTATATCCAGTATAAATTGTTAACTAAATTAATCTGCAGCCCTTGTGTGATCACTGACAATGAATTCAACTGTTGTGCAAGCTGTGAAGTGAACTCACAGAGCAAAACTGAATCATTACAAAATTGAATTACAGCAAAACCTTATGTACACTGAAAGCCTAATTTATTTAACCATAACTCATTTCAGCTTGATGGCACATAAAATATGTTCATGTTAAGACTTAATTTTGACCACCAGATGGTGTACATGGAACCATGTGCCTATAGCCATTGCTCATCAGGAATAAGGAAAAAGTTTGCAGCCAGGCATTGTTGGAAGAGAAGGTATGCTACGACTTTGACCAGAGTAAGATCCCCTTGCAGAAACTTATGAGTCAAGAGGTTTTAGAAACTGAAAACATTCCAGAGGGGATGGTATGGGCGAATCTGGTTGATAAGCCTAAGTTGGTAGAAGGCCACCTTGGAAACAATTGCCACCTGGGCTTCCACGGACAAAGCAGGATCCAAAACGACACCCACACTCCTCAATCTGTCAACCAGCTGGAGGGCAGTAGCCCTCAAGCTGGGAAGAGGGCAACTATACCCATCTCCCACCCAGGAACAGAACCTCAATTTTCTCCAGGTTGAGCCTAAGCCTGTTAGTCCTCGTTCACTCCATGACTGCAGCCAGGCAGTGATCAAGGGTCCGCACAGCCTCCGTTGCTGTGGTAGAGAAGGAGAGAGAGAGCTGCATGTCATCAGCATACTGATGAGAGCAGACACCATGTGTCTGAATGACCTCAGCCAGCGACCTCATATAAATGTTAAAGAATATAGGAGAGATCGCCAACCCCAGGGGCACCCCACAAAAGAGTGTCCAAGGGGCCGACACCCCCCCAGCCTTACTCGCATTTATAAATATTCCCAGTGAAGAGAAAAATGACTGTGAGACAATTTTGTATGGTAGATATTATAGTTTTTTAGTGACACAGATTGCATGCACACAGTGTCACTCTAAGTGTGTAATAATGTTATGAAATAGCTTGGCTTTAAAGGCCAAACAAGATATACTATGATATGTCAGATAGCATGCACATTTCTTTGGCTTCCTATAGCAAGTTAATGCATCCCATGTTATGTCTTCTTCTTAGAAATAATATTGCTATGTACAAGAAGTTATGCCTCCCATGGCTGGGATGCACTGTTAAAATGAACCTGCTACTGAAATTAATCTCTCTCTTTAAAGCAAATCCAGTACTGCTTATTTCCAAATATATCTAAAATCTCCCCTCCCAAAATGATTAAGAAATAACAGTAATACCGTGGTTTAAGAGTAATTTGGTTTAAGAGTGTTTTGCAAGACAAGCAAACATTTCTTCTAAATTTTGCCTTGTTAACAATTTTTGCCTTGTTAACAAGCTCATTGGCATCCTTCAGTCTCGAAAGACTATGGTATCATGCCTGGAGTAGAAATCCTAAAAACAACACCTAGTGTGACTAAATAGACCAATTCGGGAATGGCAGTCTCTACCACACTGGGGCAGATGTATTCTGTTTCTTGCCTAGTCCTCGAGTTTCGTTCTTTCCGTGCCTGCCTCTTTTCCTCTGCCTGTTGGACAAACGCCTCTTCAAATTTATGTAGACCATGCTGTATCTCTAGCCTCCAGACAGTGCGATCGGAGGTCAGGGTTTCCCAACTGTTGAGGTCCATTCCCAAGGCCTTCAGGTCCCTCTTACAGATATCCTTATACCGCAGCTGTGGTCTCCCTCTGGGGTGCTTTCCCTTCATTAGTTCTCCATATAGAAGATCTTTTGGGATCCGACCGTCATCCATTCTCACAACGTGTCCAAGCCAGCGTAGGCGTCGCTGTTTCAATAAAGTGTACATGCTAGGGATTCCAGCTTGATTCAGGACTATGCTATTTGGAACTTTGTCATGCCAGGTAATGTTGAATATTCGCCTAAGACAGCTCATATGGAAGGTATTAAGCTTTCTTTCCTGTTGAGCATGGATGGTCCAAGACTCGCTGCAATACAAAAGTGTGCTCAGTACACAAGCTTTATAGAACTGTATCTTTGTATGTTCTGTCAGCTTCTTATTGAGCCATACTCTCTTTATTAGTCTGGAAAACATAGTTGCTGCTTTACCTATACGTTTATTCAGCTCAGACTCTAGTGAGAGTGTACCTGAGATAGTTGAGCCAAGATACACAAAGTCATGGACAACTTCCAGTTCTTTTGCAGAAATTGTAATGCGAGGAGGAGAGTCCACATTCTGGCCCATTATTTGTGTTTTTTTCAGGCTGATTTCTAGCCCTAAATCTTTGCAAGCTTTACTAAAATGGTCCATGAGTTGTTGGAGATCTTCAGTAGAGTGAGCAGTAATGGCGGCATCATCAGCAAAGAGGAGATCCCGCAAACACTTCACCTGTACCTTAGACTTTGCTCTCAATATAGAGAGATTAAAGAGTTTTCCATCTGATCTGGTCCGGAGATAGATACCCTCTGTTGAAGTTCCAAAAGCATACTTCAGCATGGTAGCAAAGAAGATCCCAAAAAAGGTTGGCGCAAGGATATAGCCCTGCTTCACGCCGCTTCGGATGTTGAAGGGATCTGACACGAGGCCATCGAAAACTACATTGCCCTTCATATCCTCATGAAAAGACCTAATGATGTTAAGGAGCTTGGGTGGGCATACCACGATAGTTGTTACAGTCACTCCTGTCACCTTTGTTCTTATAAAGCGTAACAATATTAGCGTCCTTCATATCCTGTGGTACTCCCCCTTCCCTCCAGCAAAGGCAGAGGATTTCGTACAGTTCAGTGGCGATTATCTCTTTGCAGCACTTCAGAACTTCAGCAGGGATGTTATCTTTCACAGGTGCCTTGCCAGAGGCAAGTGAATCCAGAGCTACATTTAGTTCTTTTAGTGTTGGTTCATTGTCAAGCTCCTCCAAGACAGACAAGCACTCAATATTATTTAAGACTTCTTCGGTTATTGTGTTTTCTCTGGAATATAGTTCAGAGTAGTGCTGCACCCTGCGTGCCATCTGCTGCTCACGATCCTGGATGATCTCACCTGAAACAGTCTTTAAGGACGCAGTTTTCTTATGTATTGGCCCTAAGGCCTGTTTAATTCCATCATACATCCCCTTGATGTTACCTGTATCAGCTGCCATCTGAATCCGAGAACACAGTTGCAGCCAGTAATCATTAGCACATTTCCTGGCAGTCTGCTGGACTTTATTACGAACAGCTCGCAGGGCCTGTAGGTTGTGCTCGCTGGGACAAGCTTTATATGCAGTCAAGGCTCTCCTCTTTTCCTCAATAGCTGGCATCAGCTCTTCTGAGTGGGCTTCAAACCAATCTGCTGTCTTTCGAGTCTCCTTGCCAAATACTGATAAAGCAGTGTTATAAACAACATTCTTAAAGTGTTCCCAACGTTTAGATGCATTATCTTCAGCAGGGCCAGGAAGAGCTTCCTTGAGTACATGGGAGAATTCCTCCACTTTTCCTTGGTTATAGGTGTTACTGGTATCAATTTTTGATCTTCTTTCCTTCTTCAGGTGGTGCAATCTCTTTGTTTTCAGTTTTACTTTGCTCTACACCAGGGAGTGGTCTGTGTCACAGTCGGCACTCTGATAACTACGTGTGATTGTAACACTAGAAATGCTGGAGCGCCTGATGAGAATCAGGTCGAGCTGATGCCAGTGCTTCGATCTTGGATGTCTCCAAGAGACTTTGTGCTGGAGCTTTGTGTTAAAGAATGTATTGCTGACACAGAGACCATAATAGCAGCAAAATTCCAGCAGACGTTGGCCATTTTCATTCATCTTTCCAATGCCGAACCGACCTAGGCAGGTGGGCCAGGAGTTATAATCAGCTCCAGCCCTGGCATTAAAGTCACCGAGGATAGCTATTGGTCTTTTCTCAGGGATTTTCTTGATAGTGGCAGCTAGATCATCATAGAATTTGTCTTTAAGTTCTGCTGATAATGTTGGTGCGTATGCACTGATAAGTGTAACCAACCCTGCTGTAGAGTGTAGTTGCATGGACAGGATTCTCTCACTTCCTACAGCAGGTGGGATAATGAGACCTAGTAAAGTATTTCTAACAGCAAAGCCAACCCCACATTCCCTGATCTCGTTTGATGGTTTTCCCTGCCAGAAGAATGTAAAGTTCCTCTCCTTGACAGATCCAGAGTCAGGTAGCCTTGTCTCTTGGAGAGCAACAATGTCCATCCGCAGTCTGCACAGTTCCCTGTCGATGACAGCTGTCTTTCGTATAGTGTCCATTTCTTGGAGATAGTCTGAACAGCCAGGGTTCATTGTCCTAACATTCCATGTGCCTAACTTTAGGCTTGAGATTTTTTTATGTTTATTGCATGGTGCGGAGTCAACGATTTGTTTGCTGGTTTCCATCCTGATCTGCCTACACCCAGGTAGCTGCCGCTTCCTGTGTTGTTCCCCCACTATTTGCTGTATGTGGTCCTCTCCAGGGCACAAGGCCTGGGTAATTCAATATGGAGGTTAGGCTCTTACCCAGGCAGCGAAACCCCCCTCTCCACGTAGCTGGAGTGGTCCAATGGAACGGCAAAGCTGATACTATTAGTTCCAGCTGCGTCGCAGGAGTTGCCAGAACATGATTGTATACAGTCATGAACTGTCTCCGGGACTTCGGCTCTGTTTTTTTCCTCAAGGTTGACTCCTGAAGCCTTTTCTAATGATGGATATAGCCACAAGGCAGTGGAGGTATGAAAGAGTTTCCTTCTCCTAAAGGTAATTCTTCCGCTTTTTCTGCCGTTAGGGCAATGAGAGCCCTCTTCCGCCTTCAAAACCGTTGACCATCCTCTCCTGTAACCCCAGATGGGGGCCCTTACAAAGTACTACCAGCCGGGCCAGCTGGACCAAGGTTTTTTAAGGAGGTATTACTCCTCCAGTTTTCTTCTTATTCCTTGGAATACTGCCCCAGGTTGCCCATTCCCCTAAGAGCAAGTTCTACAAAGACCCTTTAAGTGTAGAATATGCCCTCCTATTTGTTTTTCCTATTTTCCAAGTTCTGCTTCTTGGTATGAAAAGAGTAAAATAAAATAAAATAAGAGATTTCACGCACCATGAGGTGTGCGCTCCTGGCAGCCCTCCTGTGCTGTTTCCCCTTGGACCCTGTGCTAAAAGAAAGCAAAAGGGAGGAGCAAAGGCTTGCCCAGGGCAGAGAATGGCCAAAGCATGCAGCTCCCAAGAACAGAGAAAGGCAGAAGCAAACGATCGCCCAAGGCTGAAAAGTTCACCTCAATTTAGGCAGTCTTCTCAAAGATCCCTGCTTGTTTATTCCTTCTGTTCCCCCTGTAGGAAAAGCTCCTGGCAGCCCTCCTGTGATGTTTCCCTTTGGGAAAGTTATACCTACAAAGGAAATTTATACCCGTAGCCCGCGCGAGAAGGTCCTGCTTCTCCCGGACGATTAGCCGACACACTCCTGCGACGGGGAGAACTGCCCTCCGGTAGCCCTTGTCCAGCCCGCAGCTGTCTCTCCGCTGCTGATCCAATGCATCCTCCTCGGGAACGGACTGCTCCGTCTCTTCGGGCACGTCCAGCCGAATGAGCCGGGCAAGCGCGCTCCCACTCCAACCACCATGCACTCGTCCGCGTGAGCCGCTCGCCAGGTCGCCACGCCTCCCCCCCCCCGCTCCAACGGTGGCTCCCTCCCTCCCTTCCCCTGCTGGATTGTGGGTGATTGTCTGGGATGTTCCATCTCAGACAGCCTCCAGAGCAGATGGAGGAGAGAGGAATAGAGGTCTCCCTTGCACCAGTCAGGAACATGCAGATTAGGGTTTTATTTTTATTTTAAAAATTATATTTATTTAATTTGTTTTCAACATTCTTTCTTATTTTTTCAAGCCATTTCTAGTCATGGGGCATATAGGGCTACAAATTGCATGCTATTATTGTCACATTAAAAATACAGAGTAAAATATAGTTGTTAGTCCCAAGTAGATCAGATTTCACAGCTGGGTACATAAACCATGGTGTGGATGTGGACTTCCAGCCTACTTCTTTTATGAGTTATGGCATTTTGTGCGTACAGTATGTGGTCTACGGAACTCCAGAATGAATCATCTCAGTTTCCATTGTTTCTTATGGAAAAATTTGCTTTGATATAAGAGTGTTTTGGTTTACAAGCATGTTTCTGGAACAAATTATGTTCATAAACCAATGTGTTACTGTATGTCTTATTATCAAAACAAACAAACAAACAAACACCGAGGGTATCTAATTATCCCTGGTGCTCTTGGAGAAACTTCAAGGAGCAGGGATGACCATATAGTATATTAGTACAATGCATTCCACCTTCATTGCATAACACTGTTAAGAGATATTGATGAGTATAGGTATTGTATTGAGTGAAATATAACATATAGTTCTAAACTCCACTAGTTATCTGACAATTATACAAAACTAAAAACTACTAATTTCTTTTGCTGGTAATTCTGCTTATTTGTAAAAAATGGCAAATAATATTAATGCCCTTAAACTCTTCTTTATGGAATCCTTTGTTCTTTCTTAAAGACAAAAGGCTTACAGTAAGTCTGCAAATTGGAAGCATACAGGACTTTACACACTCCAAGTTGTATTTTAACAGTCAGCAAATCCAGCATGAACTCTGTATGTCCCTTGGGTTATGGATCAAAATGCAACAAACCTTATTTTGGAAATAGTTGAGAAACAAGCAGTACAAAAACTAATCAAGATACCAATAGTAATAATAATTGTAATCATCCAAATAAACAGAGCTGAAGAACTCTTCAGTACATCTATGAAAGTCTTGTTTTTTGTAAGTCTTGAAAGTCTTGTTTTTAGTAAGTATTGTAAAATACAATGCTATATAGCTCTATAGAGTGTAATGTAGATACTAGAGGTGGGCATGGAATGAGCCACAAAACAACCCATCCCCCCATGGATTGGGCCATTTTGTGGTTCGTTTCTGAGCACCTAATTGAAATGTGCTGGCCTAGAATAAAATGAAATGCCAAACTATTATTAGTGTTGGTGATTAGTATACAGTACCTAGTTTTTGGGTGTGTCATCCCTGGGCAGACAGCCTGGCACCACTCAATCAATTCCCTAGGCAACACTGGGTTGGACCTTGAGAAGACTGTGCGTAGGACTGGTTGTCAGTTTAGGCAGTCAACCTCAGAGCTCCAAGTCCACTATCTGGAGTAGCTTGTTATAGCAGCCACACCCTGGACAGCTCAGGTGGTGGTTTCACTGTTGTAGCAGCTGGAATGAGAAGACACTTAGCTAGTTAGTTTGTTCATCTCTTCCATTTCTTTCCACATCTGCCAGTGCCCATTTCTTTTCCCTCCTCAGTCCATGATGAACAAGATCAAGTTCCCTCACATGAACCACACATTTTGTGGACTACACATCCACTTCTCCACAGCAGCAGAATGAGGTGTGCAATATAATATGTGATGGGATATACATAGCTGCCTAGATGCCCTAAGCACATCTGATCTTGCCTGATTTCGGAAGCTAAGCAGGGTCGGCCCTGGTTAGTACTTGGATGGGAGACCACTGGGAATTACCAGGTGCTGTAGGCGCCTGGAGTGGTAACTGACAAGCCACTCCAGTATTCCTGCCAAGAAAACTCCATGGACGTGGTCACGAAGAGTCGGTCATGACTGTAATGATGCAACACACATACACGTACACATACCAAATATTCATTGGCTGTAGTATCTGTATTTGCATGTCAGCCCGGTTGTAAGTTCCTATAGAGAAGTGGATAGGGGATGGGGAAGAGGAGGAGGGGTTTGTAAAGATGATGGGGAGGAGGATTTTCCCAAGGTCTCATGTTGTTTGTTGATATGGTTGGTGTTGTTTTATGGCTCTGTGGTAAATTCCTCAAGAGACGGAAACCAGACATAAGATCAGAGCAGGGTGAGAGGGGTTGGAAGAGAGAGGGGAGAGGATGGGAATTTTTTTTTTTTAACCTTAGAGTCCTGGTGGGAGATACACTTCCCTGAAGTGGCAATACAGTATTACATTTGAAAATGACTCAAGAACCCTCACTTGTATTTAATCCATTCTTGTGTGTGTCCATCATGCATATGAATTTTATCTCAGCTGTTTCTCTTTGTATTCTTGATTTGTAATGATTCTGTTCCAAAATGGTGATCTTCAAATGCTTCAAGGAGTGTCCAGGTAAACTGAAATGTTTTGAGACAGGTTTCTGTGTATCATGGTTCCTTATGTCAAACTTGTGTCCATTAATGCATTTTCTTAGAGATTGTCTTGTTTGTCCAATGTAGAGTGCAGATGGGCATTGTTGGCAAAAGATGGCATAGATCACATTGTTTGAGGAGCAAGTGAAGCTGCCCTTGATACTGTATGTGACATTGTCGGGTCCTGTGATTGTGTTGCCAGAGTAGATGTGTGGGCAGAGTTGGCATTGGGGTTTGTAGCAAGGTTTAGTTCCATTGTCCATGCTGCCGTTTTGTAATCTTGTGTCATTAGTATTTGTTTGAGTTTAGGATGCTGTCTGTACGCAAGTATGGGTCTCCCACCAAGAGCTTTGGAGAGTGATATGTTCTTGTTATGGATGGGCTAGATATCATTTAAGATGTGTGTGAGTGGTCTCACTTGTGGACCGTAAATAACCACCAGTGGTATTCTGTCATTTGGCCCTTTGGATCTGTCTTGTAGCAGGTTATCTATGGGTACCATCCAAAACAAGGAAGACTCCAACATAATCACCACCCTCTGTGACTTTGTATTCACACACAACTATTTCTCTTTTGACAATAAAAGCTACCTCCAGATCAATAGAACCACAATGGGTACTCGCATGGCCCCACAATACGTGAACATATTCAGGGCTCACCTGTAATAAGACTTCTCCATTGTGGCCTTCGTGAAGCCACACAGATGGGTTTCCCAGGCATCCTAGCACTAGAGGTCAGACTTCCCTAGCAATAGGAAAGTTAGTTAGTCTCCACCCCCTCACCCTGCACATGTGTGTGGGTGTTTCTGCCTAAACACCTCAGTTCCTCTTAACCGCCAAGGCTAGAGACTCATTCTCGTTAGTCTCCAAGATTTTTTCTCCTCAATTAGTGCAATTTTGCTTTTATGTCTTTTGTACCACCATTTAAGAAGTGTTCCGATTGCGGAAACAAGATCTTGCACTCGGACGGACATGCTAAGTGTCTTTTTTGCCTCAGTGAAAATCATCGTCCCGAGGCCTGTTCCATTTGCTGAGGTTTTAGCACCTTAGTCCTCAAGAATTGTCGTAATCGGCTGAACTCTTACCTCCTGGAACGGTCCCTCCGTCCACAGGCTATGGAACAGAAGAAACCCGCTTCGGAAACCCCTTGTAAGTCCACCGCTACAGGGTGGCCAGAGAAATCTAAGAACATCCCGGTTCTCGAAGGGGTTTCGAAATCTAAGCCAACGGTCAAGCCATTGAAACCATCGAAACCGGAGACTACCAAACCGTCAAAGTCACCCGACGTTTTTGTAGTCAAAACCGAGTTCTCGGGTTCGGTAGCCCCCATGTCTGACCGTCCCAAGTTTCATCACCTGCTTCCTTCGGACTCCTCCGGATCGTCTTTGGATGAAGACACCACTTTGCCTCCGAACATCAGCCTCATAAAACCGGCAGGTATACCAACCTATGGAGGCTGGGACCCATCAGTCCCCGGCTACCTCTCTGCCCACGAGATCTCCGACCACATTGATCCCGTCCCAGGCAGCCTCCTCCCCTCTCCTGACGGTTCAACTTGAGTACCATATGTGGAGCTGCCTTCGAACCCAGAAGCTTTAGCCCGGGTGTCTGGCTCATCGCTTGGGGGGAAGAAGGAGAAAAAGAAGTACCGCAAACAGGTCCAAGTCCCATCAGCTTCTGCGGCGGTGCCGGCCTCGGATCTGTTAATCCCTTTGAGGTCTTCTTCCTCTACACCTCTGAATCCGACAGCCTCGGTTCTGGAGTTGTCTGTGGCCTTGGCTGTTGCCGAAGCTCTGGGCCCGTCCAAGTCAGATTCGGCCCTGACTTTACAGGCTAAGCCACCAAAAAAGAGATGTTGAACTGGACACCCTCGATCGCCAACACCATCGGTTTCGGTGCCACCCATCCCGGCATTTTCACTTTGCTTCGATGGGAAGCAATGGTAAATCCAGTCATCGAATTTGACTGAACTGGAGAAGCGTACCACCAACTCCTCGGATTCGTCAGACAACGCTGAGGCTTCCGATGTTGAATCCGAGGTTTTGGATTCGATGCATAATATGGCTTCCCCAGATTCGGAAGTCGAAGAAAGATCTCCTCCATCCTCATCGGAAGCCATGAGAAATTATGCCAACTTCTTGGTTCGAATGGCAGAGACAATCGAATTACCCATTCACCAACAGAAATCGAGGCACACTTGCCATATATTTGGAAGGATCTCGTCTGAGGAAACATCGCTGGTCCACCTTACAATGATCCCTTCCTTCGTTTTCCCGAAATCCTTCCACCAGGATGGAAAAGGACTTGCACCTCTTAGATATCAGACGGGCTTTAGTCTTTTACGTCTCCAGGACTAAAACCATTCGGAAATCTCAAAAACTTTTTGTCTGCTACAATCCTTCAGCTGAAGGTCGACCAGTATCTTCCCAACACTTTGCTCATTGGGTGGTTCAGACTATTAAGCTGGCTTATGATTTGTCAAAACGGCCTTTACCGGCCACTGTAAGAGCTCATTCCACGAGGGCGATGTCCTCCTCAGTGGCATTCCTCAGAGGTATCCCACTTGACGACATCTGCAATGCCGCCACCTGGTCCAGACCTGAGACCTTTGTGACCCATTACAGGATGGATGCCTGCATTAGGTCGTCCACTTCCTTCAAGAGGGCAGTGCTTTCCTTTGTGATGGCGTGACTACCCTCCGGCCAGTGAGTACTGCTTTCAATCACCCATCTGTGTGGCTTCACGAAGGCCATGATGGAGAAGAACCAGTTACTTACCTGTAAAGGTGGTTCTTTGAGTGGACCTTCGTGAAGCCACACAGCACCCGCCCGCCTCCCCTCGGACTATCACGCCTTGACTGGTATTTACCTGTCATCCTGGTGGTCAAGAGGAACTGAGGCATTTAGGCGGGAACACCCATGCACATGCACACAGTGAGGAGGTGTAGACTAACGAAGTTTCCTATTGCTAGGGAAGTCCGACCTCTGGCACTGGGGCACCTGGGAAACCCATCTGTGTGGCTTCACGAAGGTCCACTCAAAGAACCACCTTTACAGGTAAGTAACTGGTTCTTTCTTAACCACTGCACCCAGAAACCACTTCTCTGTTTGAGATACATTAATGAAATTTTTCTGATCTGAACCCATGGAGAAGAATCCCTTTAAAAAAATCCACCAGGATTTCAGTAGTTTTCACCAAAGATCAACCTCACCCTGAAACAATCCACACAGCAGGTGAACTTTCTGGACACCACTGTGAAACTGCAAATATAGATACTACAGCTAATGAATACTTGGTATGAAATGTATATCCCATCACATATTATATTGCACACCTCATTCTGCTGCTATATGTCTGAAGAAGTGGATGTGCAGTCTACAAAACTAGACATTGAAATGTGAAAGTTAGTCTTTAAGGTGCCACATGTTTTGTGTCTTTTGTTTTGTTTTGTTTTTCTTTCATTTTACCTGGAATTGGAAAGTTTATGGTTCATGAAGAGCAGTAATCCATGAACCATCATGAATTGCTGTTTCCCTGGTTTGTGCTCATCTCGAGTTGAGACCATATCTTAAAGTATAAGCTACTGTAAATCTCTCTCTCTCTCTCTCTCTCTCTCTCTCTCTCACACACACACACACACACACACACACACACACACACACACACACACACACAGGGAGAGAATTTTTCATAAATTTAGCTATTGTATTATGTTGTTAGATTATAAATAATACAATAAATTCTAGAACACAAAAATCCAACACTTCCAGTTGCCTATCCCCTTTTAACTAGCAAGCTTAATAGACTACAGGATATAGAGAATAATGTTGGGAAATCAACCTTAATTCTATGCCATTATAATACAACCAATGGGAGCATTTAATGTTTATATGCTGTACAATGCAGTGAGCAACAAGTCAGCAAGTGTCATTTTGCCTCTTTATAAATCTATGGTGAGGCCCCATCTGGAGTATTGTGTACAGTTCTTGTCACCATACCTCCAGAAGAATATTATGGAAATGGAAAGAGAGCAGAGGAGGGCAACCAGAATGATTTGGAGACTGGAACACCTTCCTTACCATCTGAGGCTGCAACGGCTGGGCCTCTTTGCTCTTGAACGATGGTGCCTAAAAGGAGACCTGATTGAAGTTTATAAAATCATACACAGCGTGAACAAAGTAGATAAAGAAAAACTGTTTTCCATATTACACAACACTAGATCTAGGGGGCACTCTATGAAACTGTTGGGTGCTAGATTTCCAACAAATAAGAGAAAGTACTTTTTGACTCAGAGGATCACTAGTCTATGGAACTCCCTGCCAGAAGAAGTGGTGACAGCTGTAAGTCTTGAGACCTTTAAGAAAGGATTGGACAAGTTCATTTAGAACAGGGATATCAATAGCTATCATTATGGATGCCTAAGGACAACCCCCAGGTTGGAGAGATTTGCAGGGAATCGTAAGCAGGTGAAGACATCTGCTTGGGAATACCTTGAAGAAAATGGTGAGCCACTGTGTGAGACAGAATGCTGGAATGGATGAGCTATGGCCTATTTCAGCAAGGCTGTTCATTTTTGGACACCTAGGTTGCTAGTGTATCTCCCACTTTTCCCTATAATTTCATTTTCCCATATAACTGAAAAAATATTGTGCATTATTTATTTGGAGGGGAGATGTATGCAAGAGAGAATATGTTCTATAGTTGCAATGTGTGTGATTTGGATAAAACTTTTCTTTCATCTTGTGTCACACTGATGCCCTTCAAATTTTATTTAGTTGATAATGTGGCTGTAGCAAAAATGTTCATTTCTTTGTAAACTTTTGTTTATGCTCAAACTTTATTTTAGTGTGCAAAACACATGCTAATGATGGATATAATATGACGTATTTTTACCCTCTAAGTTCTAGAAAATACAAAAAAGATTTCATAAAGGCTAGAATCCTTTGCTTAGCGTACAGTAGATTCCATGTGATTAAGTGGGCCTATTATAGCTGTGATTTATGGCACTAAAGTGACAACTTGAGTAGGTCCCTTATCTATGGAAGAGTTAACTCACCAAATCCTCACTGGTTCAGTGGGCCTCTAGTACAGCTTACGACACTAAGCAACTGGATTTCAGACACAGCCTTCCAATATTACTGTTGCAAGCTAATGAGCTTTAATTGTGATTCAACCTTTGTATTCTGTTGCTATCAGACATATATTTCTGCAACGTGTATAGTATTATTTCATTCAACGTAAATTAATCCCTAACTTTATTAAATCATTAATAGCCAAATATATTTTCTTATGATACTTTATGCACAAACTCCAGTATATGTCCTAAATATCTTATCCTAAATTGATAAACCAATTTGAAATTCAAAACAGAATATATCAAGTTGAAAAATGTTTTCAGTGTTACAAATAATACTCCAGTTCTCTTTCTTTGCTCATAAACATGTAAAAGGCTAGACTTGGCATCCACTGTTTTAAAGCCATATGTCTATCTATTATTTCAGTATTTTTTAATTTTTTAAAATTAACACAAACATCTTCTCTGCTGGCCTTCTTTTTAAGTGCTTTTGAGTATAAATTACAAACTTCTGATAAGTAATATAAGAACATAAGAAGAGCCATGCTGGATCAGGCCAAAAGCCCATCTAGTCCAACTTCCTGTATCTCACAGTGGTCCCACCAGATGCGTTTGGGAGCGCATGAGAGTAGATATCTGTCTCCTGATACCACTCCCCTGCATCTGGCCCTTTAAGTACCCTGGTTTTAAGCCTGAAGATTACACATCTCCATCATGGTTTGTAACCTGTGATGGACTTTTCCTCCAGGAATCTGTCCAATCCCCTTTTGAAGGCATCCAGGCCAGATGCCATCACCGCATCCTGTGGCAGGGAGTTCCATAGACTAACAATGCGCTGGGTGAAAAAATATTTTCTTTTGTTTGTTCTTACTCTCCCAGCCCTCAATTTGAGTTTATGTCCCCTAGTTCTGGTGTTTTGTGAGAGGGAGAACAGCTTCCCTCTATCCACTTTACTCATGACCTGCATTATTTTGTATGTCTCAATCATATCCCCCCTCAGGCGCCTTTTTTCCAGACTAAAGAGCCCCAAATGTTTTAGCCTTTCCTCATAAGGGAGGTGCCCCAGCCCAGTAATCATTTTAGTCGCTCTCTTCTGCACCTTTTCCAGTTCCACTATGTCTTTCTTGAGATGCGGTGACCAGAATTGTACACAATACTCCAGGTACGGCCTTACTATTGCTTTGTATAATGGCATTATAATGTTGGCTGTTTTATTTTCAATCCCCTTTTTGATAATCCCTAGCATGGAATTGGCCTTCTTCACCGCTGCCGCACATTGGGGAGACACCTTCATGGATCTGTCAACCAACACACCAAGATCTCTTTCCTGATCTGTCACGGATAACTCAGAGCCCATGAGTTGATAGATAAAGTTTGGATTTTTTGCTCCAATATGCATTCCTTTACATTTGGCTACATTAAAACGCATTTTCCATTTCGTAGCCCATTCCCCCAGTTTGGAGAGATCCTTCTGGAGCTCTTCACAATCTTCTCTGGTTTTTACCACACGGAAAAGTTTTGTGTCATCTGCAAACTTGGCCACCTCACTGCTTATCCCTGTCTCCAGGTCATTTATGAACAGATTGAAAAGCACCGGTCCCAGGACAGATCCCTGGGGCACACCGCTTTTCACTTCTCTCCATTGTGAAAATTTCCCATTGACACCTACTCTTTGTTTCCTGGATCTCAACCAGTTCTCCATCCATAAGAGGACCTGCCCTCTTATCTCCTGACTGTGCAATTTTCTCAGCAGCCTTTGGTGAGGGACTGTGTCAAAAGCCTTTTGAAAATCCAGATAGACTGTATCCACCGGTTCACCCAAATCTACATGCCTGTTGACCTTTTCAAAAAATTCTAAAAGATTTGTCAGACAAGACTTACCCTTGCAGAAGCCATGCTGATTTTCTTTCAGCAAGGTTTGTTCTTCTATGTGTTTTAAGATTTTCTCTTGGATGAGGCTTTCCACCATCTTCCCTGGGACAGATGTAAGGCTAACTGGCCTGTAGTTTCCTGGGTCCCCCCTCCTTCCTTTTTTAAAAATTGGTGTGGCATCTGCTATCCTCCAGTCCCCCGGCACTGTGGCCATTTTAAGAGACAAGTTGCATATAACCGTTAAGATATCTGCAATTTCATTTCTCAGTTCCCTAATAACCCTTGGGTGGATGCCATCTGGGCCCGGTGACTTGTTAATCTTCAATTTATCAATTAGTCCTAAAACATCCTCTCTTTTAACCTGTATTTGATTTAATTCTTTAGTCAAGAGGGGACGTTCAGGCAGCGGAATCTGCTCAAGGTCTTCTGTCGTGAAGACAGATGCAAAGAACTCATTTAATTTCTCTGTAATTTCCAAGTCCTCTTTAATCTTCCCTTTTCCTCCCTCACCATCCAGAGGGCCAACTGGTTCTCTGGCAGGTTTTCTACTTCTAACATATTTAAAGAAGCTTTTATTATTACCCTTTATATTGCTAGCCATGCGTTCCTCAAAATCTTTTTTTGCTTCTCTTATCATCTTCTTACATTTCTTTTGCCAGAGTTTGTGTTCCCTGGGACACTGCAGGCCTTCGGCTTCTCCGTTTGACCCTTGCCCTTCCTGGCTGATTAAGATCGCGGGGGGGGGGGGGCATGCCGAAATGGGCTTCACTAATTGCCTCAGCCTCCTTCAGAGATGGGATTTTTCCCAGTCTTCTGAAGGAGACGGTGGTGAAGCCCATTATTAAAAGACCCGGCTTGGCTGTGGACGATTTGTCCAACTATCATCCTATAGCCAATGTTCCCTATTTGGGCAAGGTGATTGAGCGAGTCGCCGCCCTGCGTCTCCAGTCGTTCCTGGAGGAGAACCAAATCCTGGATCCCTTCCAATCCGGGTTTAGGCCACGTCATGGGACCGAGACGGCCCTGGTCGCACTGCATGATGGTCTGTTGAGGAGGGCCGACAGGGGTTGCTCTACCTTACTGGTCCTTCTCGACCTGTCAGCGGCTTTTGATACCGTCGACCACGGTATCCTGCTGGAGCGGCTTTCGGAGGTGGGGATCGGGGGCCAGGCCTTGTGCTGGCTCCGATCCTTCCTTGAGGGCTGCACCCAGCGTGTGAGCTTGGGGGGTGAGCTGTCGGCTCCCTGGACACTCTCTTGTGGGGTGCCCCAGGGGTCGTCCCTCTCCTCAATGCTCTTTAACATCTATATGAAGCCGCTGGCTGAGATCATCCAGAGTTATGGAGTCTGCTGCCATCAGTACGCTGATGACACACGGCTCTATCTCTCCTTTTCCACCTGTGCAGTGGAGGCCGTCCGGACCCTTGATCGTTGCCTGGCTGCGGTGTTGGATTGGACCAGGACTCACAGACTCAGGCTCAACCCTGGTAAGACCGAGGCTATGTTCTTCGGGGGCGCCTCAGAGGGGTACTGTGGCCTTCTTCCCAATCTGGGTGGGTCCGCCCTCCAGCTGGCGCAAAGAGTGAGGAATCTGGGCATCGTCCTGGATCCGGATCTGACCCTGGAATCCCAGGTGTCAGCCATGACCAGGTCGGCCTTTTACCACCTGAGGCTTATCACCCAGATTCGCCCGTACCTCGATGAGAGCTCCCTGAGGACAGTGGTACAGGCACTGGTCATGTCGAGGCTGGACTATTGCAACGCTCTCTACATGGGGCTCCCCTTGAACATTGTTCGGCGACTGCAGCGGGTCCAGAATGCGGCGGCCAGGCTGGTGGTTGGTGCACGTCGCTATGACCGCGCCACCCCCATCCTGGCTCGCCTGCACTGGTTACCCGTTGCCTCCCGGATAAGGTTCAAGGTGTTGGTTTTGGTTTACAAAACCCTCCATGGCTTGGCCCCTGCTTATCTGGCAGAGCGTCTCTCCCGACAATTAGATCCGGCCCGACCCACCCGATCTTCCCTGGCCCACTCGCGGACGGGCCTTCTCGGTAGTGGCGCCAACCCTCTGGAACAAGCTGCCGAGCGAGTTACGGCAGGCTCCGTCGTTGGCGTCGTTTAAGAAAAATTTAAAGACTCTTCTTTTTCGGGACGCCTTCGGCAATGTCTAGGGACTTAGTTCGTTTTTTTTTTTTCTCTTTGTATCATGGCCCGTCTTGCTAACTTAATCTTGGATATTTTATCTGTTTTTATCTGTTTTATCTGTCTTATTTTTGCTTGTTGTAAACCGCCCTGAGTCCCCTTTGTGGGAAAGAGGCACGGTATATAAATGTGAAAATAAATAAATATAAATAAATTTTATTTTCCTCACTTGGGGAGGATTTCCATTTACAGAAAGACCTCTCCTTGCGCTTTAGAGCCTCTCTAACTGCACTCGTTAACCATGCTGGTGCCCTCTTGGACTTAAATGAGCTCTTCTTTCTTTGTGGTATGCACTTGTGCTGGGCCTCTGTTACCATTGTTTTAAACCGATTCCATGCACTCTGAAGAGAGTGGATTCTTCCAACCCTTCCCCTTCAATTTCTTTCTAACTAGTTTCCTCATCTGAGAGAAGTTTGCCCTTCAACAACCAAGGGTTTTTATGTCTGATTTGCTTGGCACTCTTCCTCCAACATGCATGGCAAAGGAGATTGCAGCATGGTCACTGTTCCCCAGAGGCTCAGTGACATTCACATCCCTGACCAGGTCCTGAGTATCACGCAGTATTAGATCCAGAGTTGCCTGTTCTCGGGTGGGCTCCATGACACGTTGCTCTAAGGCACAATCATTCAGCAAGTTGAGGAAACCCAGTTTCTCTTTCTTGCCCGGAGCTCGCATTGGCCCAGTCAATGTGGGGATAATTGAAGTCCCCCATGATTACTATCCTATCCTTCCGAGACACCTCCATGATTCTTCTCCTAATTTCAAGGTCCCCCTCAAGTTTTTGATCTGGTGGGCGATAGCATACCCCAACTATCACATCACTCCTTGGACCTGCTAGTTTAACCCACAGTGATTCGATGGTGGAGTCAGACCCTTTGTCCATCTCCATTCTGCTGGATTTTACCCCTTCTTTAACATAGATGGCCACTCCCCCTCCAACCCGCCCCACTCTATCCCTTCTATAGATTTTATAGCCTGGGATTGCTGTATCCCACTGGTTCTGTACATTCCACCAGGTTTCTGTTATGGCTATTATATCAATGTTATCCCTAGCTGCCAAATGTTCAAGTTCTCCCATTTTTGGTCAGAGGCTTCGAGCATTGGCGTAGAAGCACCTGTACAGTGGGTCCCGCAACAACAGCTGCTGCTTTGTCCCCCCCACCCCACAGCTATTATTTTCAGTAGACAAACTATTACATTCCATTATTCTCCCAGTACTAATACCTGCTATGTCATCTCTATGTGATTCTCTACCCTTTCCAACCTCATTCCCTGTGGATGAGGTGTTCCGAACCGGATGCCACTCAGCTCCTGTCAGCTTTCCCCCAGTTATCAGTTTAAAAGCTGCTCTGCAGCCTTTTTGAGGTTGAGTACCAGCAATCTGGTCCCATCATGATTCAAGTGCAACCCATCCCTCCTGAACAGGTTTGGCTTGTCCCAAAATGTTCTCCAGTTCCTGACAAATCTGAAGCCCTCCTCTCGACACCATCACCTCATGCACGCATTGAGGCTTCTGAGCGATGCCTGCCTGGCAAGTCCTGCACGAGGAACAGGTAGCACTTCTGAAAATGCTACCTTGGAAGTCCTGGACTTCAATCTTCTTCCTAACAACCTGAACTTGGCTTCCAAGACTGACCGCTTGGCCTTCCCGACATCATTGGTACCAACATGTACCATGACCACTGGCTCCTTCCCAGTTCTCTCTAACAAGCTATCTAGATTTCTCATGATGTCTGCAACCTTTGCACCTGGCAGGCAAGTGACCATACGGTTATCATGCTCATCACAAATCCATCCCTCCGTATTTCTAATTATAGAATTCCCTAGCAGAAGGAGCTTCTCTCCTGCAGCCTGTTCTTATACATGTACCTGATCCTGTATCTCATCAATTGTGATGAGGGAGAGATCCTCAGATGGAAACAGTTTTTCCTCGTTGTGTGCCTCATGAGGTGTGATGAGGGAAAGAGCCTCAAATTGATTGTGCAATATGAGACTCTCTGAGCGATCCCTTGGCCTTCTACTCCTTTGAGTCACATTCCTCCACACATCTACCTCCTGGGTTGGGGAAGTGATTTCATCCTCAGAAGTGTGCCCTGTCTCTTCTTGGACCTGGATAGTCTGTTCCGCTCTGTCCAAGAACCGCTCAAGCTCCTTAATATGTTGCTGGTTCGATATGCGGACGTCTAGCTCCTGGACCTTCTCTTCTAATAGTGCAACCAGCTTGCACTTGCAGCAAGTGTAGTTCTCTGTGCGTTTTGTCAAGATGAGAAACATGGCACAAGTGTTACAGGTAACTACAGCTGCTCCCTCAGACTCCATTTTAATGAGTGCAGTATTCTGGGCCTTGAAGATTTTAGTGTTACTAGCTACTAATCTAAAAATAATAATCTAGTACCAATGTTCCTCCTTTTATGTCAAAAATAAAAAACAGCCGGTAAAACAGCCCTAGCTGAACTGCTCCAACCCAGAAACTTACCAGTGCTGTCTTCTTCCTCTTTTTCTCTTTCAGCAGTAGCTCTGCTTGGATTCACACACCAGGCTCAAATGCTGAGGCTCAAATGCTTCTTCAGGGGGAAAACACTTAGTGTAACTCCACCCCCAAGCTCAGTGGAAGGCTTAGTCTGGCACCACCCCTGCTTCCTAGCAACTTCCTTTGTTTGGCTGATTAATGGCTCTTTGTATTTAAATGAGCAGTTAAAGTTAGCAGAGGCAGAGGTAAAACAGAGGTCAAACAGCCCTAGCTGAACTGCTCCAACCCAGAAACTTACCAGTGCTGTCTTCTTTCTCTTTTTCTCTCTCAGCAGTAGCTCTGCTTGCCTGAAGGTAAATCCCAAAGAACAGTGCTATCCCGCATACCCCCCAACTGAACTAGAAATACCATGTTTTCAAGACATACAAAAAGACAGGGAAAGTGATAGATTTTGGCATATTAGTGATCAGGTCAAGGTAGTGTCATGTGAATGGTAAGAAAATCACTACTAACATTACTGGATCAGGATATTAAAGATAAATTTTCAATCTGGATAAATCCTCAAATAATCTTCAAACATCCTGAAGAGATATTAACCTCCTTTTCAACTTTCTATCATCATGTCTCCTTACTTTGGAGAAATTTCCTCTTCTCAAACTTTACCATGCTTGATTTTGATTTGAGACATGGTAGTCAGTCAGTTTTCCTAAATACTTTTTAAAACTTTTAGTAAACTACCTCTGTTAACAAAGGATTGCACCAAAGTTGGATATACACCATGACATGTGACTCTCTGGGAATCCTTCTGTATCCATTGCAGTTGGGGCTGTAATGTAGTAACCCTTTCAACCTGGGCACACTCTTTGCAGCCTCCCAATCCCTGATCTCCATAAAGGGGGAAGGCTAAGCATGGGGTAGGACTAAATGCCTATCTCCCTCTCTGGAGATTCCCTCTTATGCCCAAAACTACCTGACATTGCAACACTTCATAGAATAATTCAGTCGGAAGGAGCCTAGGAGGTTCTCAAGTCCAACCCCCTGCTCAAGGCAGGAATCCATATCAAAACAGATTTTACAGGCGGCTGTGCAGTTTTCTCTTGAATGCCTCCAGCAGTGGAGTGTCAGTACCTCCCAAAGTAATTCGTTCCATTGCTGTGCTGCTCTAACAGTAAAGCTGTTTTCCCTGACATCGGTCTTCCTTTAGCTTGAGCCTGTTATTACATGGCCGGCACTCTGGGATGACTGAGAATAGAGAACTTTTCAAGTGTTTGAAAAGTGCTGTCCTATCTCCCCTCAGTCTCCTTTCTCAAGGCTAAGCAGTTCTTTTGGTCTTTCCTTATAGGGCTTGTTTCCCGTCCCCTGATAGTCAACCAATCAATTTTATTTTACAGCCAAAGGCCCTTATTGCCATCTTCTGAACTTTTTCAAATTTGTTGGCATTCTTTTAAAGTGTGTCTAGAGTACTAGACACAGTACTCTAGATGAGGCCTAACTAAGTGCTAAATAAATTGCTAAAAAGAGGTCTCTACAAAGTTTACAGATATCATAATATAGCACAAACTCTTGTTCCTTACATCATTACACTAATACATCTACCTTAAACTTAACAACAAGGGAGGTGAGCAGTGTCTCAGCAAACAAGGTCAGAAAGGAACTGAGAGCTTCCCGGCTGAACCAGAGTGAGACTGTGTCTTTCCAGTGTGCCAGGCAGGTTCCTTACATTCCTATCCTGCCTTTGATTGTCTGGGTTTCCCTAACCAGCCCTCATACAATTGAAGGGTTCTTGATTCTCAAGCCAACAGTCCAATATACCAAGGTCCACACAACCCAAGAGCATGGTAGGTACTTTCCACATGGCCAACCTTGCCAGGCCACATACAAGACCCCATGTAAGGAACACAATGGCATATTTTCCATGGAAGCAGATTTTCATGTAGCCATACTTTCCATTTGTATGTCAGCTTCTTTTTCTCTCTCCTGTTCCCTTCTCCCCTCACAAAAAACCCATTAATATAAGGCAGTATTGAAAAGTATTATTAATGTTTTGTTTGATGAGTTCATGTACCTAGCTTGAAAGTGGCATGGCTGTAGAAATGTGTGATTTTACAATGGGATGTTCATTTTCAAAAGATCTCATTGCCGTGAGTCCTCCTACCCATCCATACACACACCTTAGAAAAACGTGGGCCGAGGGTTTCAAGCACCACATGAGAATAAATTCTGAAATATTGAATAGTATTGGATTTATGGAGTAGGTTTCAACACACTGAAGAATACTACTTAATTACGTTTTGCCATATTTTGTCTAGGCAATTTACAGCTTACACATGATATTTACAGCATGGATGATGTAGTTCTGGAGCTGTCAGAGATAGAGGAGACCGCTTCTGTTAACAGCTGTATTGCCTCAGAGGACACCACAGAAGATTCAGGTGTTACGAGTTCCCTCTCTGATGTTGTATCATTGAATTCTCAAAATGGCAGCATGAAGTCCAGAGACAAGTCCCTCAGTCCACAGGAGAACTCACCTGAAGTGGACTCCATGTTTGCGATAAAGACTTGCTCTGTGAGAAATACTTCCTTCAATAGTGTTGATAATGGGAAAATCCACAAAAGGTAAGTTTGATACACTAGGTATTGTGGAAAAATGATCTCTGCTTATGATTTTTTTTATCTTTTATTGCTCTTACAGGCATGAAATTACTTTTACATCAATTCAAACAGATTTTCTTCTTCTTCCTTCTCTTCATTAACACTATTGCAGGGCATTGCTTTCCAGACAGAGTTCCTCAGTGGTCCTTGCCTCTTTAGGTATTCATATTTAGCTAGTTTTGAAATTTTAGTTATACTTTCTAGATTTTAATCTTTCTTTTCCCCCAATAGTGTTCTTTTCTATACCACAATGCAGTATACATTTCTTATTGTACACGTTCTGTGAGGTACAGACACAAAAATACCGTCAGGTCATGGATTGGGTGGCTGACTGGCTGGTGAGGTTCTGCCATGGGCCATCCACTTCTGCCATTCATATGGCGCTGCGGGAACCCTATGCTCCTTTTATGTTATTGTGGAAATCAGAATAAGTATCCTTGTGACACACTGTGACACTGACATTATAAAACAGGAAACAGGAAAACAGGCTGCAGAACACAGAACATTTATCATTTATTGGAATATGCCAGTTTGTAAGTCGTAAATCAAATGTAAGTCAGTCGTATGACAATAGGCTCCTACTTTTTCCAAGCAGACATATACTATAAAGCATAAATATTGTGTATAGCTTTTAATAGCTTTGTACTTTGTTTATCAGTCAGCTCCTCCCACAAACATAATCTGCATAATAGCCTCTCCATTCTCTTCAACATATTCTGATGGGAAAGATAGTCACCAGCAAAGATCACTTCTTCTGCAAGACTAAGTCTTAGCTGAAGCTCCACACTCATCATGGGACATCAATTCCCTATGTCTTCTTTCTGAATAATCACAATCAACACAGAGGTCTGCTGCTGACCATTGAATGACTTTGACTATATGAATTTGATAATGGTCTACAAGCAGCCCCCAATAACAAAAGTACCTTTGTTGGGGTCAACGCTGTGGAAATTGAAGTTTCCAGTTGAAAAATTGCCACCAGCAAAGTTCCAAGATATTTAGCATTAGAATTACAACTGAAAGGCCTCATAGACATTATATAAGAGCTATATTCATCAAATGCAAAATAATTGCCTTTGCCACCAGTATAAAGCAGAGATAATGACAGTGGAGCTAAGTAACTGCTTGGGATGCTCTATACATAAACCATGTAATACAGCCTTTTTCTTTAAAGCCCCAGACAACTATCATAGACAAAAAAATGTTATAATTTGAGACTTCTATTACTATGGCAGTGATAAAGTCAAAATCTAAGTTAAAAATTGGTATCGGTGGTTTTCTTTGTAAGTTGCCAATGCACCATTATAAATTGTCAATGCACCATTGGTGGTTCATCAAAATTGCCACGCTGAGTTAGTTATATAGCAAAAGGTTTATTAAAGACAGATAGAGATACAGCACAGGACACAGACAGTACAGAAAATGGGTTAGCTTAAGGATCCAAGGCGCAGCACGGCCAGACGGCCCTGCTGCCCCGGACAAAGGAGTGATGGCATTTGATGGTTTTTATAGTTTTCTGTGTGATTCTATGATCTAAGGCTGACGTATTTAGTACACATACACGTATCTTCATGTGCTTGCTTATGTTCTTGGTCTATGGCCATTTGGCTATCAAGGCTAGAATGATCTGACCCTATTCCATAGTTTAAAGCTGGTTCCCTAGGATTGTTGACATAAGATAATGTCAACAATCCTAGATGATGGGCCATCTCGTCTCCACAGAATATTTGTTGTCCTTCATGGACTGGCGCCCACGCTGTACAGCAAGATATTGTGCGAAGTTCCCAGCTGTTATGCCAAGTTTGCTGGGTTAACCTGACCCTGTATCCTGTCGACACATTTGGGTCTGCTTATAATATATTTTGATTTTGAGACGTGTTCACCCGTTTCTATCAGTCCTCCCTTTTTTTTTTGTTTTTTTTTTTTGGCGATAGTTGAAAAAATTGAATAAAAACTATTTCTGAAACTAATGCTAAGAAGTATAATATTCAATAGCTTAAGCCTTTTGTCTGCTGGATGATTTAAGACCTTCCAGCTTTAACTGCATTGCTTTATTATGTTTTATTTGTCATGGACCTGATTGATTGTATGTCTCCTGTCTAGTTATAACAGTATAGGTATTGTTTACATCCATGAATGAGTAAGTGAAGGGACTTTACTATTCTGACATATATCTAGGTGTATCTATTTTCTTTGTGGGTAGGTGTAATCTAATAGCTGATTTACTAGAGGTGACATAATGCTTTTTGTTAACAGCAAGGAGGTCTTGTTTGCTTAGGACCTAAGATTCTGTGAAATTGCAATTTGTATAATCACAACTTCCCCCATTGTTTTTTTCACAGCATACATTAAAAGTAATAACACAAAATACATTTCAAGTCTCCTTAGAAGGTGGCATTTGGCTGACAATGGGGTGCTCTGCTGTTTGAATTGTAAGGTAAAGCAGAGACCCAGGATATTTTGTATGAGGATCAAACCAGGGCATAAATCAAACTATTGTGTGTTCAAATTGACCATTTTACTCCAAAGTTTGATTTATGGATTCTTTTTTCTAACAATTTAAACTTAAAACTATTCTTCTTCTGCATTTCATTCTCTTTGGTCCCTACTGCACACATATATATATATTTCCTCCAACCTGTGTTGTGTTGTTTAAGACTATTATTTATGTGTGTTTGTCCTGTGTGTCTTTGTGTTGCCAGATATTTGTCAGTTGTGTTGCTTGCCCTTTGTGTTGCCTCTTGTTTTAATTATTTTAGCCATAAGTGAGATGAATAAAGTTGGAACTCACTGAAATTTAAACCCATGACAATTTAACTTTTGAATGAACACTGATCCATTATTTATAAATATTGTACTGTAATGACTTAGAACTTGATATTTAATGATGCTATGTTGCTAATTGAATTTAGATTGTGAAAAGCCTATGTGAAGGAGAAAAAGTGGTCACTATGAAATAAGGAAAAAAATGGAAAGGATAAAATATATGTAAAATATATGAAGGGAGGTTGTATAAAGCAAAGTGTTATAACTGTTACAGTTACTTAAAAGCCATGATGGATTTATAGGAAGGAAAATATAGGGCATATGTAAAGTTGCAGAAGGTCTGTGTAAGTGAAAATGATTGTGTTGCGAAATGTTGTGTTTTTTGATAAACATCTAAGTGGGAAGACAAGTTGGCAAGATACCATGAATTGTTTAAAAAAATATATAGTCCACACTAGCTTTCAATTTGCTTAAAGTGATAAAAAAAAAACAATGTTTAAGGGAAAACAGCATTGCTTGATTGGCACAGCAACAAGCAGTCAGCCTTTTCCATCAGATATGGGAACTTATTTTATTCTGCATTAGCCTATAAAATATTCTGCAGTGCCTATAAAACATTCTGCTTCTTTGTGTTTTGTGTTCATGTTTA
>JAHTLZ010000023.1:1444094-1488103 GCA_023846285.1 Phrynocephalus versicolor | reverse complement strand
TCTATCTATCTATCTATCTATCTATCTATCTATCTATCTATCTATCTATCTATCTATCTATCTATCTATCTATCTATCTTTATTTTCCCTGACCCTCTGCAGATGTTCAAGGGAATCACTTAATTGACAGCTGATCAGACTATATGGAGCATTTCCCAAAAAGTATTGTTTTGTGCAACTTTCCCATCTGACGAACCATATTTGGCCTGCCTCACTAATTAAGCACCAGAGTCTATCTTCTAAATCTTAAGAGATGATAATTCGCTATGAACATTTTATTTATATTTCCATACAAATCCAATCTTCTTCTTTATGTTCAAGCATGCCTCCAGTCATCATACACTAGGGATCAGGACACAAAGACACTTTTTAATACTTCGGCTAAAATGATTGGCCAATGAGAAATGCAAAAGATCTTGACATGGGCTTCAAAAATGATCCCCTGAAGGTGAAAGTGGATTTTTTAACCACTGTGAGTCTATTGGGTCAACCCACTCCAGTTAACCTGCTTCCTCCCATGAAAGCAGTAACACAAAGACCTCTGCTTTTTTCAATTCCCGCAAGACAACCTTCACCTATTTACCCTGACGATGGAACAAGTGGGGACGACAGAAAATAGCTGCTCAGAAGAAAAGGTCAAAATCAATCTATTCTTCTTTGGCTCGTTACCAAGGATGACTAAGATTCTCCAATAAACTACTAAGAACGCCTAATGTCAACTTTAAAAGAATTGAAATAGTCTACTTCTGATAAAGAGAGGATGAAACTTGAGAATGATGAATAGCTCTCCAAATGAAATAACTTTGGAACCAGTTGTGATAATGAACAAGAGGGGTGATAGCTCACATCTGTCAGTCCCAGCTGATGATGTAGAATTGTGCAAGATAGAGGAAATCCCGCATCAGGCATTGAGAGCAATCCTCCAAAACAAACGTTAAGCAATACAGCTGACACGTGGGTAGCTGTAGATCAGTGCCCTTTCAACTTTTCAAATTCCCTGGAAATTTGCACATGGAATATCGCAGGATGGGCTCAGAGTAGAAGCCTGTTTTTGGACCTGATACCCTAATTCTGTGTTCTAAATTCTGTATTTACTGGAGAAAAAGAAAATTTACAAACAAACAGTGGGACAGAAAAACTAAGTGGATACAAAGCTATCTTGGGCATGCCTAATCCCTGTCTCCAAAGATGAAAGCCCCACTGTCTTCTGGAAATTGATATCAACATCCTCATTCAAAGACACTTCCTCTCAAGTTTCATTAATTAGAGCTGTTGTTTGGGAAGCATATTTCCAGAGGATAAAAGCAGAAGCTCCACCAATCCTCCTGTCTATTATAGGTGAACTATATGCTGGCCAGTTTTTGGAGAACTTTAAAACTTGACTAGACCAACAAAATATACTGGTAGATAAGCAGGCAAGAATCAGGGAAGGAAGATCAACCCAGGAGCATAGCCACATTAAGCAACACCTAATTGATAAATATATAGCTACAAATACAGTATCCCTATATGCAGCCTTCATTGACTTATAATGTGTTCAACTCAATCCCAAGAGATAAACTGGGGGAAATTGGAGGCCCTGAATGATGGACCTATTATGTTTCTTTCATATGAATCTATAGGATCACATAGACTTTGTGTTTATAACCACTTATAACCTTGTGTGATTACATTGACACTATGTTTTCAATGTTACTTTCCATCACTCATAACTTTACATGGAATTTTACTCTCCTTTTAACTGCTTGCATTCTCTTGTAGCTTTAATGTGATGTTGTCCTTTAACGCTGTACGATGTTCTTCAATTCCCTGTTCTCAATACTTGAACATGCCTTAATTGTACTGGACTGTATATTATCCCTCATTACTGTAAACCTCCTTGGGTCCTTTTCCAAGGAGAAAGACGGGGTAAAATACTCTAAAATAACAATATAGAAACAAATCCATTGATCAAAGGACCCTCCACCTAATACAAGTCTTATATTATGAAACCTCTATAACGATTTTAGAGGTAATAGGAATGGCTAACTTACTAACCCTATCTTAACATATGAAGGCACGTATATTCTCAAACCTCTGTAAGAGGTTAAATGTAAAAGGAATGACTGATTTAAATACTCCATCTTTACAGGTGTGAAATAGGGATGTGTCCTAACACCCATGTTATTTTTTTCCTACATTAACAACATTGAAATAATTCCCCCTGCCATGGCCAATAGAAAGGTCCCCAAACAACTTAAAAACATAAGAACATATGAAGAGCCATGCTGGATCGGGCCAAAGTTAGTTTAAGGACTAACTGATAACTGATAAATTGAAGATCAACAAGTCACCCAGATGGCATCCACCCAAGGGTTATTAGGGAACTGAGAAATGAAATTGCGGATCTCTTAACGGTAGTATGCAACTTGTCTCTTAAAACGGCCACAGTGCCGGAGGACTGGAGGATAGCAGATGTCACACCAATTTTTTAAAAAGGAAGGAGGGGGGACCCGGGAAACTACAGGCCAGATAGCCTTACATCTGTCCCAGGGAAGATGGTGGAAAGCCTCATCCAAGAGAAAATCTTAAAACACATAAAAGAACAAACCTTGCTGAGAGAAAATCAGCATGGCTTTTGTAAGGGTAAGTCTTATCTGACAAATCTTTTAGAATTCTTTGAAAAGGTCAACAGGCATTTGAATTTGGGTGAACCGGTGGATATGCTTAAAATACAGTCCTACTCACAGAACCTCTGTGGAACTCAGAAGAGCCCTGCAGCCATTTGGCACTATATTAGGGAGAACCAATTTGAGAGTAATTATAAATATATATATATATATATATATATATAGCCATTGGGAAGAGATCTAAAGCCTGGGTCTGGAGCATTAATTAGCATCAACTAGAACAGATAGCAACCTATAAGTATCTTGGGGTAGTGTTACAATCAAGAAAAGCCCTTTATTTGTTTGTTTGTTTGTTTGTCTGTTTAAGGGTATTTTTACCTCGCCTTTCTCCTTGAAAAGGACCCAAGGTAGTTTACAGTAATGAGGGATAATATACAGTGCAATACAATTAAGACATATTCAAGTATTGAGAACAGGGAACTGAGGGACATCTACATAATCAAAAGAAAACATTACATTAAAGCTACCAGAGAACACGAACAGTCAAAAAGAGAGTAAAAATCCATGTAAAGTTATAAGTGAGGGACACTAACATTGAAAACATAGTGAAAATGCAATCACAAAGTCTATGTATTCATATATGATAGATTCATATAAAAGTCAAATAATAGGTAGTCCATCATTCAGGGAAAGTTTGCCTGTTTCTAGAAAGACATAAGAGATGGGACAGTCCTGGCCTCTAGTGGGAGGGAGTTTCAGAGTCTGGATGCAGCAGCTAAGAAGGCTCTTTCATGTGTTCCCACAAGACGTACCTGTGAGGGTGGCGGGATGGAGAGAAGGGCCTCTCCTGATGACCTTAACACCTGAGCTGGTTCATACTGTGAGAGTCAATCTTTAAAGTAGCTATGACCCAGGTCGTACAGTGCTTTGTAGGTCAAGGTTAGCACCTTGAATTGTGCCCAATAGCTAATTGGCAGCCAATGGAGCTGCTTTAATAGGGGTGCTGGGAGCACTTGGCTGCTGCCAGTTGTCTTCAGAAGAGGCAACTTGTCCTCTTCATCCTTGTCCCGCTAGGGATTTGTCCTTTTCCTCCTTCTCCTTGCCCCAACTTTGCTCGTTGAAGAGACAGCAGTCGGGGGAAACAGCAAGATGGAATGTTGCTGACCTGCATAACTGGTAAACCAACAACAAAAAGAGGGGAATGGGTTTTCTGCGCCCCCACTGACATTTGCCTCTTGTAAAAACATGCATTTCAAACTGGATCAAAAATGCACAACCTCCACCTTGGGTTTTGGAAAACTCGCTGGAACCCAGTTAAGTGGACATTAACATTTTTTAAAAACAGCTGACCATGGGGGCACAATTTTTGGAGCTGGTTTATCAGTAAATTAGATCTGGATTTTAAAGACCATGGGATAGAGCCCAAACAGAGGGTGTTTGACATGCAAAGACGAGATATTAGCAGAGCCCTCAATTTTCTTGCATCAGATAATTCCAGATATATTCAGGGCATTCTGGCTGTCTGCCCCTCTCTCTCCTGGAGTTGCCAACCCACCACAATGCCTTCTTGCTACAGATAGCATGCTATTCACTCAGAGGTTACCAGTGGAGGGTATAAAACTATCACTATGACAGAGGGGGTTTCTCCTAGCAGTGAAAGCATGGTAGAAAATCAACATAATATCATGAACCATGAAATAAGCTTATCCTTCCTTTGCTTAACTGCTGTTGGGGCAGTCCTGAAACAAAGATCTCACATTAACTACAGTACTCTTAGGGCTTAATCACCATATTACATTGACCTGTGCAAAATTTCTTTCAGCTGCTTGCAGGATTAGTAAAGATTTAATGGGTAATGAATTTAAGCTATAACTTTCCTTTAACTTTTTCCATCTGTTTCTCCACTGTGGATGTCTTATAAATGTAACCTGTATTGCACTTACTGTTTTTTACTGGTTATGGACTGTAGTAATCATAAACTAAATTAAACAAAAGAATGGGTCTTCTGCTGTTACAACAGAAGCATGGCAAATAGTACATCAGCTCTCCTCCTGATGGGTGGACTGGGTTACATTCACACCCAAAATGGCCAGTCTGAAGAAGCCTGGCTGGTTTTCCTTTCCTTCCCTTCCCTTTTTTGAATTATATTGATTAGTGAAATCCTAACAGTACCTACTGGGATTCTCAGATTAGGTAGATATCAAACATTGTTGTTCCAAGTGAGATAAACATGGTTTGGTGTGTCTCTCTGACTCCAGTCTTAGCAAAACGATTAGCATTATGAAGCATTTTGATTAAGACATAATGATGGAAGCTAATGTTATGTATAAGTGATTGTCTCATCAGTCATATGCTTCCACTAACCTCCCCCCCCCCAAAAAAAAGTATCTGAGACAATATCCAATGTACTTTTAGACCACACAAGAAGCTAATATTGTTGCCAAAAGTATGAAAGAAGATGTCAGTTATTTCTTTTCTCTGATGAAGTTAGTTGTTTCTTTTCTCTGATGTTAGGAGATCATGTTCCCTTCCCATAGCTGGTTCTTCTTTCTTCACATCTTTAAGAATCTTAAACTCATTAATAATTTCTCATCAACATAATTCATGATGTGAGAGCAACATGCTTACATAGCACTCTATATGACCTACTTTTGAAATTGTTTTATAGTATATCTCTCTTATGACTAGTTGTTACAGACATGATAGCACCATCATAAGAGTAATGGGGGATTTACATGAATTGCTGCTTCCACTTGGGCCCAGCACAAAACAGCTTTTCTAATTTCTTCAGTGGTGAATAGTACATTTGAAACTGCAACGTTATAAAAATTGCAGTGGCAGTCTTTGCAGCACCCAAGGAGAAGTACAGCTTTGTGCAAATAGTGTTGGAAGCAGGTTTAACTCAGCCACAGACTGAACCAGTTACTTACTTGTACCTGAACACAATTGCATGCAGGCTGTCCTTTGAAGTGGCCCCAACCTGAAAAAAAAAGATGGAAGAGTGCTACAGTATATACTTATATTGGTGCATAGCTTGAGGAGGGGACACTTTTTGAATGCTTAATTTAATTTCACATTCCCGATTTACCAATGAAACTACTCTATTTTCCTTTGTTTTCTTTAAAAGCAATGATGGTAAACAAATAATGGAAACTAAATTTGAGGATGCAGATATATTCATTGCTGCTCAGTTGCAAGAGACCCTGGATGCATTTGACAAAGATCTAGCAGGTAGGTTGTATTTGAACCTGAATGTCTATGGTACAAAAAGAATAAAGGTGCAAATCCAATATGTTCTAGATATCAGTCCATCAGGTAGGCTGGTTAGACAACATGCAAAATTAAGAGGTTCAAAACCCAAACCATATCTTTATAGTAGCACATGATGCTATGCCTCATCAGACAATCCCACTTATATACCTAACCCTGACTTACCACTTTGATAATGAATCTGTTACTGTAGTCACACTGCACATATGAGGGCATAGTGATAAATTGGAACTAGCCAATAAGTTTTTGGAAGATTCATTAATTCTGGTCACTGTGCTGTAAGGATACCCAGTACAACATAGCAGATTACAAAGATCAATAGCACTGGATAGTGAAGTTGTCTGTTTACACAGTTTTAGTGGAGCTGTGTACAAAGTTTCCAAACCAGACTAGAGAGAAAGTGCGATAATGGCATGCCACAGAAATCCCCCTATAAATAGCAAAAACATATTTAATATTCTGTGTTGCAAACAAATACAATGACTCCTGAATATCTCACGCCTGGATCAGAGAACACGGGCAGGTGCTTTCTTCCTTCTCTTGATCCACGTGAAGGCATAGTGTGCAACTATACAAGACACAGTTTTGTCTTCTTCAGCATTATTGCTTTCTATTTTTTTTTTTTTTTTTTTTTTTTTTTTGCTACCAGCAATACAAATTGGTGGGAAAGTAAATCATATGTATGACTCATTGTTGCATTATACTTTAATGGGTTAATAGATGCAGGAGTTGCTCTATTTGTCTGGGCAAAGTCCAAATTAAAAAAGAAAGTTATGAATGTACGTAAATAAAACAACTAAAAAGAGTAGAATTAAGAGAGCTATTTGTTTAAAGTGGAGATATTTGTGTTCCACCCCACCACATTTTGTAGCACTCCCATACATTGCATGGCAAGACACTTTTGCAATATTTCACTGGTAATTTCTGGTATTTACTGAAAGGTTTGCTTTTTATCAAATGTAGTTATTTTTATTTTAACTTTTTGTATTTGGTTGTTTTAATCCATTGTATGCCATTCTAAATTTGCTGATATGGAATAGTGTATGGATTTTGTAAATAAGTAAGTAAATCAATCAATATTTTTGCAGCGATGGAAGATATACATGCGAATTCTGAAAATGGATTTATGTCTATTGAGATGAATGAGGCATCCAGCCCTCTTCTTCAGAATGCTGAAATTACCTTAGATGTTTCAATCCCTGTGCCAGTGACAATCATAGATGAGGTTCTAGAAGGTGATGTCACAATCCCCTGCAGCAGAGAAGGAGAGAGTTTGTTGTCTAAGACAGAGGCTAATGAAAATACTTCAGTTCAGCCCTTTAACCCAGGAGATCTTCATAATGTAAACAATAATACTGGCACTTTGAGAAAGGCGTTCATAGATGGTGAATTGTCCTGTTTATCCAAGAATGTATTACAGGAACAGCTACCTAATGAAGACTTTAGGCATAAAGTTGAAGAAAAGCAAAATAATGAATCAGAGACACATGTACCCATATGTGAAGAAAAGAATGAACAGGATGCAGTTCTGGAAATCATTTCCAAAAATGAGGAAATCATCGCTGAAAGTGATTCTCAAACATATGAAACAAAGGGGATTCCTTCTGACTTAAAGCTTATGTATGAGAAAAATAGAACCGAAGAGAAAGTAAGGCAAAAGAATGTGGAAAATAGTAAAGAAGAACTTCTAAACAAAATTAAAACAGAATTGGAGTTCAGGAATGCATTAGTGAAAAGTCCCAAAGAGAAGAAAGGATCCCTGTCACCATCTCTAAGGTGTGATGGTTTTCATAATAGAATTATAAATTATGAAAATAAAACTGGTCTCAGAACTTTCAAAGTTGTTCCTCAAAAACCTGAAGTAAAATATTTTGAAAGGGATGTCTCCCTCTCTACTGGTGCCATTAAAATAGATGAGCTGGGCAACCTGGTGACTCCAAATGCTGGTGGCACTAAAAAGGTTGCTGTAAATTACACAACTTCAGATGGAACAGAGGGACCTCTCGTTGAGAGAGCCAAAGCCTACTGGAGGTCTAATTCTATGGAAAAGCAGTTGGAGGAATCTCCAGGATGCCGTTCCACTAAAGCAGTGGTCATCACCCATTCCAAAAGCCTCACTAAAATATCTCAAACAAAACCTGATACTAGTGTTACAAGTATGACAGCATTGTCACCACTAATTGATTCTAGTGGATCAGAAAGTAAAAGTGTGCCTCAAAAAACAAAGCCAGCTATTCAAGCCACACAGTCTTCAGTGAAAACCTTTACAGCTCCACTGGTCACCAGAGATAAGGTGGAGTTCCCGTTTTCGAAGCCTCAAAGGAGAACATCAAGCTATTATGTAGCCTCTGCCATTGCAAAATGCATTGATCTATATCAGGTTAAAAACAACCAAGAAAGCTGTGACAAAGAAGAGACAAGTAATGAAAAAGGAGTAACTGAAACAGAAACATTTTCCAGAAGAGGTATTGTCATGACCAGAAACGGCCCAGTAAAAGCACAGCCAACAAAAATGGAAAAATATTCTGATATTCTCAGCTGCAGTAAAAACACATCAAATATACTACCACTTCGTGCTCATTCCGGAAATAACACTGCCAACACTGAATCATCAGATCAAACCAAATCTACTAATTGCTACCATGAGCCACATCATGAAATGCCTTCTAAAGACAGTGTCATTGCAGAAGGGAAGCACTGTTCTAGGTCAATAAAAAATGTAATTGTAAAAGAGATACATTTTCTACCGAATAAAAATAAAGAGCAGATTGATCCTTTTAGCTCTGCTTTCTCTCCTAGATCACCTAATGCTCACTCATCTTCCATAAGTTTCTGTTCCTCTGTAAAATCAGATGGGGAGTATACTTATCATAGAAGAGTATCAGCAGGTACACTTCCTGCTAATCCCATTTCTTCAAAAAAAGATGAGAAACCTGATGATACACCTACAAAGAATGAACCAGAATCAAACATCAAAGATGACAACATTTACCATGTTTTTGGGCCAAAAAGAAGGTTTAAACCAGTCATCCAGAAGCCCCTTCCAAAAGATTCATCACTCCATAGTGTGTTGATGGAAGCCATTCAGTCTGCAGGAGGAAGAGAAAAACTTCGAAAGGTAAAATAACTTGACCAAAGGCAACCTTGAATGGTAGAGGAAGCCCCACCCAACCCCTTTCCTAGTTGCATGCATAGAAATTAATCTAACATCAGAAATAGTGTTTCAGGCACTATAAATATTGGGCTCTGTCTTTTATCTTAGCAGACATCATGCTTCATAATACTTTCCAGTGAGATGTGGACACATCTCATGTTAGAAAATGTATTACAGCAAGGTAGCACCTCAAGTTGCTTTCAGTTCTGCATATACTGTGTGTTATGTAATTGTAATAACAGCTAAACTGCATCAGGAGAGATAGCTAATTATGATTACTTATAATCCTATCCTCATAGAATTAGTACTGTATAATACTAGGAGATAGTACTATATAATCATATAATGCATGAAGAGCTCCAATCAGACATGTTAATAAACTATTTTAACTGGCATTGCCTTCACTCGTAGAACATATTTGGTGAATTTGATTTCATCTCTGATCAACCTTGTGATCACTTCTCCGACCAGCCAACCCTAGAACAGAAATCATATTTAGTTTTCATTGTTTTTATGTTGTGTAAATGCTGAATTCAGGCAAGTTTCCAAGAGAAAAGTCTTTCAGATACTCAAGTGTGCAAATGTCAAATGAAAAGAAGTTGTGTGTGTGAGTGTGTGTGTTTTGTCACATGCTAGATTTCAGCCAGTACAGGAAATGAAACTCAGAAGAAGCCATTGTTAACAGAACCAGAGAATGAGCACTTTGCACTTCTAGCGGCTATTAGAGGTCACAGTGGAATCTCAAAGTTGAGAAAGGTAAGGACAGGATTTTGGCATCCCTTCAGCAGCTTCTTCATAGTTTGCTCTACATTATACCTGTGCCCTGGAAATGCAGCTGCGGTCCAATGAGAAAATCCTCTGAAAAAAATTAAACCAATGTGATAAAGTATTCAGCATCACATAACTTGCTTAGAATAAAAAATGTACAGGGTTTATGAAATTTGAATCGTAAATATTGATTAAGACACTCCTTTTTGGCTTAAAATATGGTTTAAAGCTATGCTATTGATTTGTGTGCTATTAAATAGTATACATTGCTTTCTATAATATTAAGCATACTTGAGAAGTCTCTTTCTTCCTTTTTATTGCACTTAAAAATAGTAGCTCTTGTTTTCCTTCTGGGTAGTATTTCATGTTAACTGTTCCAAAAGAAACAGAGGAAACTTTCATAGAAAGGCTGCAATTAAACCAGCATTTGTTCTGCATTTTGGTCTGGGTTAGGGACTTGCACCATCATAAACCCACCTACCCCGATCAATGTCTGCCCAGACCTATTTGACTCCCTATCAGTGGCTACTTTTTATTATTTTGGTATGGGTAAGATCACTGTTTTGGTTCCGTTCCAGTATGTGTGATTGCTGGGTCAAACCAAAGCAGCTAGCTGCTGCCCCTTTGCTGAAGCCATTTAAAATCTTCAGAAATAGAAAGTTTCCTTTCCACTCACTAAAGAAGGGAAGGGGAAGGAAGTTTTGCCTTTTAAAAATTGTTGCTAGTCCATCAACAATGTTTTGAACATTGTTTGTTTTACAATATCACTTATGTGCTGTCTCATTTTGCACCAATTAAAAAGAGATGGAAAGTATCATCTCCTTTCTTCTCCACAGATGAGTGGAAAGAAAGCTCCCATTTCTTTAAAGAGCTTAGAAAAACTCCCTCTCTTTTCTCCTTCTCCATGCTTTGCTTAAGCCTAAAGATGCTGAGAAATGGGAAGTTTCATTTTCTTTTAAAGGGAATAAGATTGGTGTTGATTGTGCTAAACAGGGGTGCTTGAGGTGCATTTTGGTTTATCCACATGAAAGGATCATCACAAAATGACATACTATACCTCAAAGTGATGCTGTTTATAATAAGCCAGACTGACCCAAGCCAGGATAATTCAGCTGATTAGTCTCACCTGGAGTGTTGGTTCATGTGTTGCAGGGAAGATAAACAGAGTTTGCTATCAGGTATGACTTGAGTAGGTAATTCTTTTCATTGTAGGCCGCCCAGAGACCTTTGGGTAGTGGGCGGCATATAGTAAGTTTTATAAATAAATAAATAAATAAATAAATAAATAAATAAATAAATAAATAAATAAAATCACTTTCTCCTGATCATATATCTTTGTGATACATAATTTTTGAAAAATGAAAGGTATAGTATGTGAAACAGCACAGGGCTGTTACTAATAATGAGACATTTAAAGGATGTATGTGTTTCAGTGCTTGCTGCATCCATGTTTCAGAAATGAATGTTCAAAGGAAGAGCATGAGACATAGTTCCATGAAGTATATTCATACAACTTTGCATGCTTTGGCATAGCTGTGCTGACCTGTTACAGCAAAATAATAAACACCTTAAGGCAGGAGGAGGCCAAGTATGAACCACAAGGTTTCTGCTACCCAACCTGGGACATTTTCTCTTCCCTGAGCCCATCTCAGAAACTCTCAAGACAATTTTAAAAAAATAAGCAGTGGAATGTTCTGCTTCTGGAGTCCTCTAGGAGTGTTGTCCCCACCACCCCCACCCATATTAGGGTTGATAGGGCTTCTCCAAACTGTGTAGTTGAGATGAACACTGGAATTGATTTGATGGTAATATTGCAATGCTTCTCTTGTTCACTGGTCCCTTCAGTTCTGGATTTTGATTCCAGTTAAGATGAATTATTAGATCCCTGGATGCATCATGTTAATTCCAGAATGCAAGTGGTCCCTTTTTATTTACTATAATAGTAAAGTAACAACATTTTAATTTTCTGTGCCAAAAGCAATTCCAGAATACTTGAGTTCCAGCTAATAAAGCCTGACCTTCTGAGGTTGCTTCAAGGTCAAATCTTTGATCCTAATAATCAGTTCTTTAGAGTGATGTGAGTGGAAACAGATGTTAATGGACAAACAAAATCAGCTGGAAAAACAAAGTGCTTGCTTACATACCATAGCACTTAAAACATTCTCTGGGCAGCTTACAAAGTTAATTATGCAGGCTATACATGCAAGCTGGGTACCCATTTTACTGACCTTAGAAGGCTGAATCAACCATGAACCAACTACCTGGGGTTGTCCAAGATAACATGGTCTGAAGTATGTGCCCAACATCAAATAATCATTCTTGTATTATTCCTCTTAATTAAGAGATTTCTCTGCCCATCCCAATTTTCTTATGTAGATCTCCTCGTCTGCTTCTGAAGAGCTACAGAGGTTTCGAAATGCCGAAGTAGCCTTGAAAGGCAGACAAGCCTCTACATCAGAGCAGGATCCTCATCATCTGCCGCATTCTCCACTACCATCACCACCTCCACCTCCACCCTCACCTCCTTCTCAGCTGACACTGAAAACTCCCAAATTATCTGGAAATAAAATAAAAGAGAATCCAGGGGACACAAGGCAGGCCTTAATGGAAGCGATCCGCTCAGGCACTGGGGCTGCACGCTTACGAAAGGTAAACAGATGATTTGAGAAAGAAAAGCTGTGGACTTAGGAGTGAGTATAGGTTGTAGCCAGTTATGAGATGCAGAGTAGGGAAGTGGGAGGTGGGCATGAGAGGGAGAGGAGAAAAAAGAACTCTTAAACTCACTTGCAGCAGACATAACCTTACATGAGGTCTAGATTTAGGACTTGCTGTGTGGCAATAGGATAAGTAACCTGTTAAGTGTGATTTTTGTTAAAAATCTGTCATAAACAGACAATCCTTGGGAGAAAACAGGACTGAAACAAAGGAATTCATTCATACATTACATTGTATAGTACATTGATACAGTGGACCCTTGTATAACAAATGGTTTGTATAACATAAAATCTGTACAACATAAAAAATTCCGGAGATAGGGGAAATTTGCTTAACAGAATCGTCTATGGTGCGAATCCGTACAACATAAAAATTGTGGTGATTAGGGATTACTCTGTTTTCAATGCATTCCTATGGGAAATTTGTATAAAGGGAAATTTGCTTAACATAATTTCATTTGGAACGAATTAATTCCTTTATACAAGATTCCACTGTATTAGGTTTTCATCATCTCACCTAAGTCAGAAACGGTTCTTTTAAATAAAACAATGTAGCAGAAATGTATGTAGATGAGACCCTGAATGTATTTATAGAAGGATTGCAGTGGATTAACTCCTAAAGCCAGTTCAGTTCTTACTATTTTGACATGGCAGAGCTGCACATGATGAGACTAAACTGTTGCACTGGAGTTAGTAGGAACTTATTCAATATCCTGAATATACTTCACTAAATTGGACTTGCATACAGTGCATTACAAATACTGCCTCCTCCACAATGAAATGCTTTGATGGGGAAGAAGTATATTGGAGTAATGGAAATTTCCACAGTAGCCTTGCTAATGTGTATAAGGATAGATTATACCGAAGAGACTGAGTGCTGGCTTGGCAAGCATGAAGCCTCAGATCTGACTACAAACATCAGCAGTGTAGAGACAAGAAGATGGATTTGAGATCTGACCTGCTGAGTGTTGATTGTGTTAGGAGGTCTGATTCAGTGTGGTTCTGATTTCTAGCAGGCAGAGAACAATGTATGGTTTGTAGCACGCAGCATACAATATATAGAAAAATAATGTCAAACCTTCAGCAACTTAGCTCAGAATAAAACTAGTCAAACCTGCAGAAATGTTTTCTCTCAGATATTAACAAAGTTCCTCCAGAATATATGAAGGAGTTAACATTTATCTTAATGTGATCCTTTATGTGTTTGCAAAAATGGATGGAATATTCTCATCTCAGACTGTAACAGAAACTTGCAAACAGGAAAGAAAGAAAGAAGTAAGCTTATTTCCTTGCCCTTGAGAAGAAAAACAGACACACAAAACAATTACAGTGGTACCTTGTATAAAGGAATTAATTTGTTCCAAATAAAATAATGTTAAGCAAATTTTCCTTTATACAAATTTCCCCAGAGGAATGCATTGAAAACAGAGTAATCCCTAATTGCAACCATTTTTATGTTGTATGTATTCGCCCCATAGACGATTCTGTTAAGGAAAATTCCCCTATCTCCTGAATTTTTAAAGTTGTACACATTTTATGTTATATAAACCACTTGTTATATGAGGGTCCACTGTATACAACCTTCAGCCAGATTTGTAAGGAAGCACAAAGTGCAGAAATTATTACTCATTAAGAAAGAAATCAGTAGTTTGCGGAACTTGACAGTTTATTAGGCTGGACAACAGTGGGCTCACATTACAGGAACATAGCTTTCAGCCGAATATCAGGAAAAACTTCCTGTTAGAGGAGTACAGCAATGGAACCAATTACCTCCTGTTCCTGTGAGTGTTTTGTAGCTAGCTGCATGCGATTTCAGTAGTCAGTTAGGATGGATGGATTTGGCTGGGCTGCTCTACTTGGAAGTCACTGTTATGGGCTGTTTTTCACATTGTTAGTTTTCTGCCCAGAACAGGTACTGTTCGATTTTGGCAAGAGAGGTTTAATGGGAAAGTAATTTGTAAAGTTTTGAATTCTATAATATTGTTCTGATATTTGTTCTTTGCAATCCATTATTTTGGGCAACAATAAGTACTGGTTCCAATTTGTTTGCAAAGAAAGATGCCTTTAAGATGAAGTACAGTGGACCCTTGTATAACATACAGCTTGTATAACATAAAATTTGTACAACATAAAAAATTTCGGAGATAGGGAAAATTTGCTTAACATAATCGTCTATGGGGCAAATCTGTACAACATAAAAATGGGATCACTCTGTTTTTAATGCATTCCTATGGGAATTTGTATAAAGGAAAATTTGCTTAACATAATTTCATTTGGAACAAATTAATTCCTTTATACAAGGTACCACTGTACTTTTTTGGATTTAGAGTGATATACTAACATTCATTTAATATTTTCTAATTGTTATTTCAGGTTCCTCTACTTGTTTGAACAGCAGCTGCAAACACTCAATAGCCATTGCATATTATTTATGTATGCTTCCTTGTTTATTGGAACAGACACTTATGGCAAAACATCTCTTAAAAATATATACTGTTTAAAGGCCAAAATAAGAAATATTTGAGAGTAACTGGGTTCTCATTTTAATTGCTTCACAGATTGCTGCATGGCTTCTGTGCCAAGGATTTTTGGGTATTTTGCCTCTAAAACTGTGCCAATAAAATTATCCTAATTATATGAGATTGAGAAGCTTATGAACCCTTCATAATCCTGCAGAAATGCTTAAATTTGTTTATGGGGAAAATCAAGCACTTTTTCCTGTGTATCTGAAGTGCATTAATCTTTAATTTATCAGCAGCAGTTGATAAAATAGGTAACAGTTCTGAATCACTTGGTTGAATTGTACTTTTTTGATGCAAAAGCAATTAAAATGCTGAAATGTTTAGGTCTGTGAAAATCAATGACTAGAAAAATATTGTGGTAGATGATTTTGCCTTAAATTGTCCTTTTCTGAAGTCACTGTTTTTTTTAATCAGATACAGTTTATAGAGATCCTAACTGAGTACTCACTATAGACCCAGAGAGAATGAGGATCCATTTGACAATGGAAACTAAGAAATTCAAAATGCAGAAGACTTATTTCTACTGACCCCTTGAAGAGAAGTGTAACCTGATATACAAAATGCCCTAAAACACACATGCTTAGGGTGCAGTGCACCAGGATTGTCTCTTGTACAAAAGGGCCAGTGAAATAAATGGGAGGAAAACTACCTACAGTAAATTTTGTACAGCTCCTATTCTTTTCACTAAGACTGAACACAAGAGAGCTTCCTGCTGAATTGTTCACCAATTCAGAAGTGCAATTAAAAATCTCTCTATATTGTTTCCCAGGGACCATTAGTTGCAATTTATTTCCAAAACAGCTGCTAGTATTTCTGGATTCTCACTTTTTCCAGTGGGCTTACATTCATTTCATATGTTAGAAATAAAATTAAATGTTGATGCATCAAGAAACCCAAAATATGTTTAGATGGCATGGACTTTTTTTTTAAAAAAAATCTAAAAATCTTTAATTGTTAGTGTGTGTGTATATATGTATATATATATTGAAAATATTTTGTTAAAAGATGATTAACATGAAGAATTATGATAGTGTTGTGTTTTTTACATTGATTGTATGGTACTGAAGAGCTCTTAACTGCACCTTTATGAATTTATTTGATTTAATGATGATTATTTGGTTTAATGATGATTATGGCATTGAACAGTGACAGTTACTGCTTTAGTGTTAAGATCTTTTTCAAGGTACTATGTAAAAATGATAATATTTTAAAGTCTATTAGCCATCTGCAACCATCTGTATATTGTACACTTCAAAATACTAATATAATTTAGTGCCACAAATAAAACAAATGCAAAGTTTGGAATGCTGTTCTTCCCTTTGTACAAATAGGGCTAGCAAGAGTTGGTTTTGCATGAGTAAGCTTGTTGTTCATCCCATCTGCTCGGAAACTGCCTCACATCACCATGATTTATAATTACAGCCGTGGTGGATGAAGAAATGCTGTGGATATTGCTTGTCTGGACTTCAGTAAGGTTCCCCATGAAATTCTTGCAAAGAAGTTAGTAGAAAGTGGGATAGATAGTTCTACTGTTAGATGGATTTGTAATTGGTTGACTGATCGCACCCAAAAGGTGATCATAAATGGCCTCTTTTCAGCTTGGAGAGACATGACCAGTGGGGTGCCCCAAGGATCTCTTGTGGGTCCAGGGCTGTTCAATGGCTTTATTAATAACTTGGAGGAAGGAATAGAGAGTATGCTAATTAAATTTTCAGATGATACTTGCTAAGTTCCTAGAGGACAGGATGAAAATCCAAAATGACCTTGACAGATTAGAGTGCTGGGCCAAAGCTAACGGAATGGGTTTCTACAGAAGGAAATGTAGGCTGCTGCATCTAAGTCAGGGGTGTCCAAACTTTTTGCAAGAAGGGCCAGATTTGTCAAGGTGAAAATGTGTGGGGGCCAACCATTCAGCTCCCTGGCTGGACTTTGGACAAGTCTCTATAACATGTAAGGAGGCGGTGAGGACACTGTAGCAATCGAACTCGGGCCAGATAGGCTGGGCAGGTGGCTGGGTGGTGGTGGTGGTGGACAGAGGCAGGGAGGGCAGGCAAACCGTAAAACTGTAAGCTAAGGCCTCCATCCATTATGGGAAGGGGCCAGCTGGCGGGGATGCATGACAGGCTGAGCTGGTGGGGGAAAGAGGCCACGGGCTGCTCAAAATTTGAAAACGGGTCACATTTGGCCCCCTGGCTGGACTTTGGACATGCCTGATCTAGGTAGAAAGAATTTTTGCACAGATCTAGGATGGGGGATACCTGGCTGAAAATAGTATATGTGAAAGGGATCTGGAAGTCTTGGTGGACCACAAATTAAACATGAGTCAGCAGTGTGATGCAGCGGCCAGGAAAGCCAATGTGATTCTTGGTTGCATCAACAGAACCATAGTGTGTAGATCAAAGGAAGTCATAGTACCACTCTATTCTTCTCTGGTCAGATTCCACCTGGAGTACTGTGTCCAGTTCTGTGCACCTCAATTTTAAAAGGATGTTGACAACCTTGAGCGGGTACAGAGGAGGGTGACCAGGATGGTTGAAGGTCTGGAAGAAATGTCTTATGAGGAACGGCTTAGGGAACTGGGAATGTTTAGCCTTTCAAAAAGAAGGATGAGGGGGGGATATGATAGCTATGTTTTAATATTTGAAAGGATGTCATATTGAAGAGGGAACAGGTTTGTTTTCCATGTTTTCAGAGACTAGGACTTGGGGCAGTGGTTTCAAACTACATGAAAAGAGATTCCATTTGAACATTAGGAAGAACTTCCTGATGGTTAGAGCTGTTTGGCAGTGGAATATGCTGCCACGGAGGGTGGTGGAGTCTCCTTCTTTGGAGGTTTTTAAGCAGAGGCTGGATGGCCTGTGCTGAGGGTTTCTGCATAGTAGAGGTTGGACTGGATGGCCCTTGAGGTCTCTTCCAACTCTGATTCTATGAAGCATAATCAAGGCCCTTGGTGAGAAATCTATGCTTTAATCACACAGTGGTTTCCTGGGTTCTTTTAACTCACTAAAATGACTCCTTCGAAGGCCAATTACATTATTTTGTTCAGTCATTAATTCATGTCTGACTCTTTGGGACCCCATGGGCTAGAGCACACACCAGGCCCTCCTGTCTTCCACTGCCTCCTGGAGTTTGGTCAAAGCCATTTTGGTTGCATTGATGACACTGTCCAACCATCTCATTCTCTGCCATCCCATTTTCCTTTTGCCTTCAATCTTTCCCAACATCGGAGACCTTTGCAGGGAGTCCTCTTTCCTCATGAGGTGGCCAAAGTACTGGAGTCTCTTCTTCAAAATCTGTCCTTTATTTCTAAACAGAATGACAAATTAAGATAGATTTAAAATGCAAGCATATCCCTAATTCCCTTACATGCCTCTAATTCAATCTAGCATTTTTAGTAAAAACAAACAAACTACAAAGATTAGAAATGTAAACCTGGGTAAATGCATGCAATACAGAGATATATACTAGCAAAGTGCAATAAAAGCATTTAAGAATGAAGTATACTATGAATATAGCAAAAATATATGAACTAATGATGAATTAGTGCTTAGAAACTTCTGGAAAACAGATAAAAAGAAAAATTAGTACAAATATTGAAATATATTCATTGTACTGTTTGTCTGTACAATATCTCATCCTCTGGACCAATCCAACAGAATCTAGTCTGCTTTGTTGCAGATAAAACCAGATTCAGCATTTTGAACTGAGCTCTGAAACAATTCAGTCCATCTAAAAAAGTGCATAAATGTGGAATACATTGGTTGCATATTCACAATTCAAAATGCCAGTAAATGTCCTGGCATTGCTGTAGCCAGCAGGGGGGAAAGGTTACAACAATGTTACCTAGGGTGCCAGGCTCCTTTTCCTAACCCAGGGCACTGGGCTTTTTTTCCTGCAGAATATTCAAAGGTCCCCTGATGACCTCAGGACATCTCCCAATTTTTGTTATTTTACTATTATTTTATTATTTTATTATTTAATTTTGGACCCTGTGGTCCCTTTCTGACTTTACACATAACAGCCCAGAGGCATCAAGATCCATTAAAAAATAGATCTCTTCCCCCCTTCCCTACCTTGAGCTAGCATTAAAAAAAACTTGTGTCAGGCATAGAAACTGTGCCATCACATTATTAGATAACCAAGAACAAAAGATGATTTTGAGCCTGGGTGTGATCCCAACCAGAGCTGCTACTGAGTGAGCCAAGCAAACAGAAGGAAGTGAGCACTGGTAAGTTTCTGGGCTGCTAGCAGTTGGACTAGAGCTGTATAGAGATATCCTCTTGGAGGAGATTAAAAAGCACCCCAGCCGGCTTCCTGGGCAAGGTCTTTTGGGAAACATTGAACCCCATCTGTGCGGGGAAACTACGGATGAGAAGACAATAGATCCCATGGGGCCTGATGCACAGGAAGCCTTGCTTGCTCTTATCTCTTCCCCCCACATTAGCCAGCTAGGTCATGAGATGGTACATAGGAAAACACAAGCTGTCTGTAGTCGTTCATCAAGACCCCTGCTATGTGACACTGCTACATCAGATAAGCCCTTCCCAGGAATTCATCAGCCTACACCATCCTGACCCTCGCTCCACCTCTGATGCCCTGCCTTTGCAACTAATAAAAGAGCCCGGGACAGATGAACAGGCTGCAGGAGAGAGGCTCCTTATACTAGATGATTCAATTATTAGAAATACAGAGGGATGGCTTTGTGATGTGCATGATAAAGCGGTCAGTCCTGGATGCCAAATTCAGGTTGTTAGGAGGAAGATTGAAGTCCAGGACTTCCAAGGTAGCATTTTCAGAAGTGCTGCCTCTTCCTCATGCAGGACCCATTAGGCAGGCAGAGCTCAGAAGCCTCAATGCGTGGATGAGGCAATGGTCTTGAGAGGAGGGCTTTAGATTTGTCAGGAACTGGAGGACATTTTGGGACAAGCCAAACCTGTTCAGGAGAGACGGGTTGCACTTGAACCATGATGGCATCAGATTGCTGGCACTCAACATCAAAAAGGCTGCAGAGCAGCTTTTAAACTGATAACTGGGGGGAAGCCAACAGGAGCTGAATGGCATCTGGTTTGGAACACCTCATCCCTGTGGAATGAGGGTGGAGAGGTTAGAGAAACACAATGATGACATAATAGGTATTAGCACTGGGAGAATAATGGGATGTGGTAGTTTGTCTATTGGAATTAAAAGCTGCGGGGGTGGGGGAGAAGCAGCCATTCTTGGGGGACCCACTTTACAGGTGCTTCTACACAAATGCTCGAAGCCTCTGAGCAAAGATGGGAGAACTTGAACATTTGGTAACTAGGGGTAACTAGGGATAACATTGATATAGTAGCCATAACAGAAACATGGCGGAATGCGGAGATCCAGTGGGATACAGCAATCCCAGGCTATAAACTCTATAGAAGGGATAAAGAGGGGCTGGTTGGAGGTGGAGTGGCCATCTATATCAAAGAAGGGGTAAAATCAAGCAGAATGGAGATTGACAGAGGGTCTGACTCCACCATAAAATCACTGTGGGTTAAACTACCAGGTTCAAGGAGTGATGTGATAGTGTGTGGTGGGGGAGCTATCGTCCACCAGATCAAAAACTTGAGGGGGACCCTGAAATGAGAAGACAAAACATGGAGGTGTCTAAGAGGGACAGGATAGTAATCATGGGGGACCTCAATTATCCCCACAATGACTGGGCCAATGCGAGCTTGGGGCAAGAAAGAGAAACCAGTTTTTGCAACATGCTGAATGATTGTGCCTTGCAGCAATTTGTCATGGACCCCAGCCGAGAACAGGCAACTCTGGATCTAATACTGTGTGGTACTCAGGACGTGGTTATGGTTCCCTCTGGGGAACAGTGACAATGCTGCAATCTTCTTTGCCATGCATGTCAGGGAAAGAGTGTCAAGCAAATCAGACCAAAAAAAAAAAAACTTGATTTCCAAAGGGCGGACTTCCCTCAGATGAGGAAACTAGTTAGAAATTGAAAGGGAAGGTAAAAAGAATCAAATATTTTCAGAGTGCATGGAGCCTGTTTAAAACAGTAGAGGCCTAGAGGAAGTGCATAGCACAAAGAAAGAAGAGCTGCATCTAAGTCCAAGAGGGCGCCGGCATGGTTAACAAGTGGAGTTAGAGAGGCTCTAAAGCGGAAGGAGAGGTCTTTCTGTAAATGGAAATCCTCCCCCAATGAGGAAAACAAAAAGGAACACAAACTCTGGCAAAAGAAATGTAAGAAGATGATAAGAGAGGCAAAGAAAAACTTTGAGGAACATATAGCTAGGAATATAAAGGGAAACAATAAAAGCTTCTTTAAATTTCTTAGAAGTAGAAAACCTGCCAGAGAACCAGTTGGCCCTCTGGATGGTGAGGGAGGACTTGGAAATTGCAGAGAAACTTCACGACAGAAGACCTTGGGCAGATTCCGCTGCCTGAACGTCCCCTCTTGACTATAGAAATACAGGTTAAAAGAGAGGATGTTTTAGGTTTAATTGATAAATTGAAGATCCACAAGGTAAAAATCAGTGTGCCCCAGGGATCTGTCCTGGGACTGGTGCTTTTCAACCTGTTCGATCTGGAAACAGGGATAATCAATGAGGTAGCCATGTTTGCAGATGACATGAAACTTTTCTGTGTAGTAAAAACCAGAGAAGATTGTTAAGAGCTGGGGGAATGGGCTGCGAAGTGTCAAATGCATTTTAATGTAGCCAAATATAAACTAATGCATATTGGGACAAAAAAACCAAAACTTTATTTATGAACTCATGGGCTCTGAGCTATCCGTGACGGATCAGGAAAGAGATCTAGGTGTGCTGGTGGACAGCTCAATGAAGGTGTCTACCCAGTGTGTGGCAGCAGTGAAGAAAGCCAATTCCATGCTAGGGATTATCAAAAAGGGGATTGAAAATAAAACAGCCAACATTATAATGCCATCGTATAAAACGATAGTAAGGCCGCACCTGGAGTATTGTGTACAATTCTGGTCACCGCATCTCCAAAAAGACATAGTGGAAAAGGTGCAGAAGACAGCAACTAAAATGATTACTGGTGTGGGGGACCTCCCTTGAAACGTTAAAATATTTGGGGCTCTTTAGTCTGGAAAAAAGGCACCTAGGGGGGATATGACTGAGACATACAAAATAATGCAGGGCATGAGTAAAGTGGATAGAGGGACTCTATTCTCCCTCTCAAAATACCAGAACTAGGGAACATCCACTCAAACTGAGGGTTGGGAGAGTGAGAACAGGCAAAAGAAAATACTTCTTTACCCAGCGTGTTGTGAGTCTATGGAACTCCCTGCCACAGGATGTGGTGATAGGATCTGGAGCTTACCATAGTTAGCTAGGGTAGTGTAATTTAGTTTAGTCAGAATGCTTGAATGTAAGCAGTTAGTCAGGATGACTTAGATTTGTTATTTTTTTTAGGGAAATAAAGCTTTGATTGAGGTCTGATAAGATCTACTTAGATCTGTTAAGATTTTGATACTATTTTGGAATTCGTGAATATAGGCCTTCAACATTCTGAACATAGTTTGTTGAGTTTTCTAATTCCCTGTTCTTAAGCTCGAATGTGTCTTAAATGTCCTGGGCTGTATATTGTCCCACATTATTGCAAGCCACCTTGGGCCCTGATTTGGTTTTGCATTCTGACTAAACTAAATTACACTACTCTACCTAACTGAGGTAAGCACCATTGCTTAAAGCAATCCTAAGCATAATCATGGCTTCTCTCTCCTCTCTCGTCTTCTTGCTTGAAGCTTCCAGATATCATGTGACATAACTGACCAATGGTAGCTGACTATTCCCTGTGCTGCCAGCTTATTGTGACTATTTTGCCACATACCTTAGATAAGGTCTAATACAAGGCCGGAATGTGCACATAATATTCAGCTTAGGAACTCCCATCATGTCCCATCATGCTTATTTCCATACACATGCCACTGTTGGTGGCAGATCAGGAAGCTGGTGGGGACCTGGAGGGCTACTTCTAATGGACCCATGGACTGCCGGTCACCCGGGGTCGCCACATTGTGCAAGCCTGTAGTAGGAGATGCCCTCCTGTATGGAATGGAGGCTGAAATATGCAGGGAAGATCCATGGTCCCATGAAGCATGCTGTCTTCCTGGAGGCCAGATAAGGTAAGTGACAGAAGGACTCCCATCACTCATAAAACCCACAGATACATATCCCCTTTGTCTTGTCTACATGGAAACAAATGCCACAGCCAATAGGAGCTTTGAAGAAATCACATTAGACTTTAAAGCTCCAGGAAGGATGCAAAGAATCATTGGTATTGGTGGCCCAAGCATCTGCTGGAACTTCAACTGTAGTCTACGTGTGTTGCCAAGAGATATTAAACTGAAAGTGAAAATATATCTGAAGCTGAATGATCAAAGAGCAATTAAATGCAAAACTTGACAAGTCTATAGTGTCAACCACTTCCACAAGTGTAATAAGTCCATACATTTAAACACACACATACATCTCACCAAAAACAGAAAGAGTAACACCAGGAGGGAAAGTATAATAAATTATAGTACTGTGTGTTTTTCCAAATGTTAATAAAATAATGATATATGTGTGGGAGAAGTGTTCACTGTCTAGGCATTTGGGTAGCTGAATCAAGAGTGAGTTTAGAAGTATGTGCTACAAGAGGAGTCCGAGGAAATAGTATTTGGACTTTCATTGGACAGGGAACAGGAGCCTGCACGTAATTTTACACACACACACACCACAAAAGAGATGTTTAGCATTCAGATAACACCTATTTGCAGCATATACAGATGGCTGTTTTAAAAAGTGACAGAAACAAAACAGCCTTCATAGGTTCTGATATCAAATTTATCAGTTGTTAATATTAACAACAGTGAAGTAAACAATAGACCAAAAGTAAGAGCAGTAATAGAAAGCTACACCAAAATAGATGCAAAATAGTTAAATATTTCATGTAACATATAACGTGGCTGAAATTTGAAAGGAAAATGTTAAGATCTTATGCTGTTTTGTATCAGTAGAAGACCAGTACTATATAGAATGATTGTTACTTCAGTTTTATTTTGCATCACTTACTAAGTTGCTGTATTATAAATTTTGGTTGATGGTGATGGTAATTTTTATTCTACTGTTTGTGTGTGTGTGTTTTATGGGCTTACTCTGTTTTGTGAAACACTCTGGTATCTTTGGATTTAGGATATTACAGAAAATGGTTAAACAATCATAGTATCAACTACCACATAATCAAATGTGGAGGGAGATGAAGCAACCAAAATTAATCATATGAATTATAACATAAAAGGAAAGACATTTAATGGCTAATAATTACTTAGGTTATTCATTTGGGGAGGGGTTTAGCCAGTAGGGGTTAACATGCATTTCCATGGATAGCCCCACATAGAGCGCATTACAGTAGTCTAGCTGGGACATCACTAGGTCATGTGTCACCGTGGCCAGAGCAGGTTTCTCAAGACATGGGCAAAACTGTCATGCTAGCTTTATTTATAGCATGCTATCAGAAAACAACAGGAATAAATATATTTTGTTCCGTAGGCATGCTGTCTAGTTGTTACATGATGTCTAGAAACTCTGATTTATGGCAACCCTATGAATGAATGACCTCCAAAATGTTCTGTGGTTGACAACTCTGCTCAGCTCTTTGTGAACTCAAGGCCATAAGCTTCCTCTGTGGAGTCAATCCAGCCCATATTTGGACTTCCTCTTTTCCTGCCACCTTCTATCTTCCCTAGTATTATTGTTTTTCTCAGCTAGTCTTGCCTGCTTATGTGTTCCCAAAGTGCGACAGCCTTTTATCATTTTTTGCTTCCAGGTAAAGTTTAGGTTTGATTTGAATCATTTGTTTGTCTTCAAGTAATTCAGAGTATTTGCAACAAATCATTTTTATCATTTTTTTCCTGTCAGCTTCTTCATTGTTCAGCTTTTACTGCCACACATAGTAATTAGGAATACAATATCATGGATTGGATAGGCACAAACCTCATTTCATAGATCTGTGATGGTTTGTATGATGGGAGACTACAATTCACCCTTCTCCCATACCTTTGTCTATAGGAAACAATTCTATTTATCCCTATTCTCTCCACAGCAATCAGGCTGTGGCAGCAATGACAGTTGTATGACACATACATGCAAACAAGCAAGGCCAGTGAATTTGAGCACACACTCCATGGACAGTTCTCTACAACCCAACACACATGGCTAATGCCAAAAGATGCCACAAGAATTACTGTGGCAAAAGGAGCAAGTACCATACTGCAGTAATTCTTCAGGCATCCTGAATGTAAAGTTCAGAGGAATGTAAAGACCTGGCATTTGCATAGCCAATGGTAGAGCTTGGGGGCAGAACGAGACAGTGTCTATACCTTAAATGTGCCTGTGTTAGATCAGATAGGGTACATAAAGTTTGTACTTTATAAAGATTGTACATTTATAAAGATTTATTAAATTTATAAAGATTGTAAATTTATAAAGATTGTAAAGTTATAGTCAGAGAGGGAATTGCCAAATGTTGACCTAGGTAGAAATGGATATGTATAGATAAGGATCTGATTGAATATAGAATTATTGCTGAATATATTTAATTTTGTTGTTTTAAGGAACTTCTTTTGTTTATTTTTTTAAAAAAACTTAATTTATGAGATTCCAATGATTTTGCTAATAAAAATAAAATTTAAAGGTGGCAGCATTAAATCCCAAACACATGACAATTTTGTGGCTAAGTGGCGGGATGTGAAATAATCCATTGTGTGTGTAGAGAAAAAAATTCAGTGAGGGAATGAATAGTTACAGTTAGAAGAACTGTAGTTAGGAAATCTGGTGAATTTTATGAGGGAGGCCTAAAGATAATTGGGCTTCTCTAGCACTGAGTTTCTGTTCTGGAGTCTGAGGAGATTCCTGACTAATTGGGTTAGCAACCTGTAGGGTGAGAAGCAATAACCCAAAAGGGACTTGGGAAGGATTTTTTGGGTGGTGGTGGTGGTGGGGAGGTTGTGAAACAGCTCTGGGGAAAACACTAATTTTTAGTGGGAATTCAGGCTCTGAAAATTTATCTTAGAATTTTAGTGAAAAGGGGCAGTTCTGGCTAGAGGAGAAGCTGAAGGTGCCAGTATACGTCTGATGCAGTGAAAATATTAAATAATAAAAAGAGAAAGTATTGATGGGCATGAAATTCCAACATAGTGTTGTGTTATGTTTTGTTTTGTTTTGTATAGTTTCATTTTGTTTAGAATGAAACTGTTTTTTTAAAATTTGTTTTATTGTTCATTTGTTTCATTTTTCTATTTCTTTTTTAATTCACGCTGACCCAGCCCGCAGGCCAGCTGGTCAGCACATTTATTTATTTATTTATTTATTTATTTATTTATTTATTTATATTTTATCTTGCACCGACCAGCTGGTCTGAGGGCCAGGTTGGTGTGTTTTTTAATTTTTAATTTTTAAAAACTCATGCTGCACAGCTGGCCCATGGGCCGGGTTGGCGCATTTTGTTATTTTAATTTTTGTATTTCTTTTATATTGCACCAACCAGCTGGACCACGGGCCGGATCAGCACATTTAAAAAAAAATGCATTTCTTTTATCTTGCACCCACCAGCTGGCCCGCAGGCTGGGTCAGCATGTTTTTTAATTTTGGAATTTTTTTTTAAACTTGCACTGATTTTTTTATTTTTTAAAAACTCATACCGACCAGGAGCCCATGGGCTGGGTCAGCACACATTTTTATTTTTTATTTTTTATTTATTTTATCCCCCACTTGATGTCTCCTGGTCGGGTGGGGGAAAGGGCAGGCTTTTAAAAAAAATTCCCGCCAAAGCCCCATGTTACAGCTGATTGGCAGTGGCTTCTATGGGGGAATAAAGCTTCCAGTTTCCCCACCCAGTCACATGCCCCCCGGCTTTTCCCCATAGGAATGCATTGCTTCAATGTATTCCTATGAGAGAATGAAAAACAAAGCATTTCATTTTTCTTTGATTGGTCCATTCGTTATTCATTTTGTTCCATAACAAAATGAATATTATATAACGAAACAAAAAAAAATCATCTCATGTCCATATCTAAGAGAAAGATGTTTGAGATCAGGGAAACTAGGCAAACTAAGAAACAGTGGTATACCTGTTGCAGGCTTGAGGGCAGCTGAGGTGAGCTGCCAAGAAAAGTGCAACAAAGTTTCTATGTAACTTCCAAGGGAGAGAAAATCCCTGGAGCTAAAGCAGTATCTTTTTTTAAAATTCCTAACAAGAATTATTGAAATTTCAGAGAAACCTCACTGGATTATTGGCCACTGCATATAAGGAAAATCTTTATAAAATGTTTTATAGATGGCATATGCCACCAGCAAAACTTGCTAAAATGTTCCCTAATGTTTCAAATAAGTGTTGGAAATGCAAAGACTATGAAGGTACTTATTATCATGCTCGGTGGACCTGTGACAAAGCTAAAACTTACTAGGTGAAAATACATACATGGGCTAAGGAAATTTTAAAAACACAATTAGAATTTAAACCGGAAATATTTTTGTTAGGCATATTGCGAAATGTGATACATAAACAAAAGTCTTATGTATTGTTACATATCTTAACAGCAGCTAGAATAACATGGGCTCAGAGCTGGAAATCTGGAAATCTCCCAACGGATGAGATGATTATTAAAAAAAAATAGTAGAATGTGCAGAAATGGACAGATTAACCAGAGGACTAAAAGGGCAAGCAGAATCAACTTTCAGTGCTGGTTGGGACCTTTTTTATGATTGGTGGGAAACTAAAGTAATCTAGATTAAAGCGAGATAGAATTAGAGGATAACTTGGTAATAATATGTCAATGAGAGAGAACCACCAAGCGAGACATGTCTTATTATAGATAAATTGTGGATGTATATTTTATGGTACCCTTTTCCTTTTCCTTCCCTTTTCTCTTCCCTTCCTGTTATGTTGTGCATGTTACTGATTTGATTTTCTATGTTTAATTACTTGTATGTTCAATAAAATGTTGGGGAGGAAAAAAGAAAGCTCACTGGATTAATGCCTTCTAAGCAAAGTAAGAAGGAAGTAATGGAGTCTGAAGATTTGGAAAGAAATCCTCAGGAAATGGAGGAACCAATTCCCTAAGATACGGAAAACATTAGGAGCTCTCAGGATTTTGAAAGAAGGAAGCTGAAATAACAATTCAATTCAATTCAATTTATTTATTTATTTATTTATTTATTTATTTATTTATTTATTTATTTGATTGATTGATTGATTGATTGATTGATTGATTTCTGTAACACACAATCTGGCACAAGTGCCACTCTGGGCAGTTCACAAAGCTTTAAGACAAATATAACAGACATAATAAAATCAGACATAAAACAAACATAATAAAACATAGCTAAAATAAAAATTGAAATTAGAGATAATGATAAAATCCAAGACAGCCTAAAAGAGAACAAGGCGGATAAAGTTTTCAGAAACCTATGAGCTGCAATGGTGGTCAATAGCGAGGGAAAGCCATTCTGAATAGCCAGGTCTTCAGGAGATTTTTTTTTTAAAAGCCCTGCAGTCTGGGAGCCAGGTGGACATGAAGAGGGACCCTTTATATAAGAGAGGAGACTGCGCAGAGTCCTTTCATATTTCCTTTGAAAGGGCATGTTTGGACCTTGGTGTGAAAGATGAGGAAAAACTGTCATATTTATGTTCACAAATAAGTGGAGTGCTAGCTGAAATATATCCCCAAATTTCCCTACAACAATCCAAAGATTATGAGGCATATTATAAATTTGTATATACCAGGATTGGAATTACTTCTAAACAGCTGAGAATTTTTTTTTTGTTCTATTTCAAAACTTACTGAAGAGACATTTGCTCAGCTTGGTTATAGAATAACCAAATATGTTACTAGGTGGTTGGATCAGGAAAATGTTACTACTCTTGACAAAATGAAACCTGTAATGGGTTTAGAACAACTTTATTCCATTTTACCCCTAGATTTGAGGTTCTTGTTAAGAGATAAAGATCCCAAAACAGTTTAGTAGGCAGCTGAATATGCAGATACAATTAGTGCCTTAAAAGACCCTAAGTTTTCTGAGGTGAAATTTGGCAGGAAAAATTGAGAGGACAGGAAAAGAACATCTCAGCCAGGTCAGAGACCTTACTGTATAAGCAGATTTTTAAAAAAAATTAAGGATAGCCACAGGGACAAGATCCTATGAGAACAAATAATGCAGAGTGAAAAATTATTAAGCCTTTGTATTCAGGTCCTAAAGTAAGAATGTTTCTCTTGTCACAGGTATGGACATATTATGGCTGAATGTGTAAATAACAAGAATAAGAATTCCCCTCCACAGAAAAAAAAAGTTTTGTATTCAGAAAGAACAAGATGTTAAGGCTCCTGCCAGAGCAGGAGTCGCCAAGGAAACAGAATGGGCAGCAAGCCCAGAACTGGTTGAAGCAAATATTTTACAATGTTTTCTTTCTAAGAGCGGCAATTGATTATTTAATAAGTCAGGAGAACACATTATTAGCAATAGGAAAAAATATTTAGGACTTAGATACGTGCTCTCAGATGACTATTGTTCACCCGGACATTATAAGAATTTAGGATATAGTTGAAGGAAAAACTGTTACTCTAAAAGGGATTAATGTGCAACCTGTAATTTTGAAATTAGCTAAGGTAGCACTAAAATACCGAAATAGGTCTGGTATTTGGGAGGTAGCTATATCTGATCAAATACCATCTGCTAGTCTAATCAGACTTGATTTATCTGAGCACATACAGAGTGCTTATGTAAGGCATGTCCAAACTTTGGCCCTCCAGATGTTTTGGAACAAATCCCACAGTCCTCCTCCATTGGGAATACAGGCTTGGAATTCTGGGAGTTGTGGTCCAAAACATCAGGAGGGCCAAAGTTTGGATATGCCTGACTTATGTTGTAACATGCTGTCAGAATGAACACAATTCACCAGCTGAAGATGATATACTCACCTTAGCTAATATACCACAAAACAATGAATTAAATTTGGAAAACCAAACCAATACAATGGAAAAAAGACACAGGCACCTTATATTATTTAAAAAAAATGCATAGTACTACTTTTTCCCAGGAGCAAAAGGAAGATAGAAGTTTGAGTAAATGCTCTGAGGGAGTCAAAGTACCATCAATACCATTAACCCCTGAATATCCAGATATACTAGATATATACTAGATAGAAATTTACTATATAGGGAAACTTTAATATCATGTCAGGGAGGAAAGGGGGGTCACCATAAACAGTTAATTGTCCCAGCTATGTATATACAGAAAATTCTCAAAAAGGCCCATGAGGATGTATTTGGAGAACATTTGGGGATTTACAGAACAAAAAAAGGGGGTGCCTCAAAACTTCTATTGGCCCAAAATGGGTTGGCAAATTGAAATACTATGTAAGACCTGTGGTGTCTGCCAGATACATGGTTCTGGAAATGACAAAACCAAAGCCAGTCAGTCAGTCAGTTAGTCAGACACCTTTATTGGCATAAATAAATGAATAAATAAAATAGACAATGAACGACAGAGAATAAAACACACAATTGAGAGAGTGTACATACCCAAACCAGTATCACTTAAAAACAGGGAAGGGTGGAGGAAATATAGGAACATTGTAACAGGATGAGAGCAAGAGGGTATTTCCATGTATCATTATATTTGTCCAGCCATAATTGACAGCAGACCATCCAGAATGAACAGACTATATTTGGAGGTGTGGAACAAAAGGCCCATTGAGTAACTGTGGCCTGCGTCGCTGGATTAACAAATTGATAAATGTGGCAATCTGCCTAGCAAAACCAAAGCAAAACCATGCCCCCTTCCAGTCATTTCAACACAATTTCAAAGGCTGGGCTTAGATTTAATTGGACCACAAACTAGGGCTATAAAAAGGGGAAATAAATATATTTCATCCATTATAGATTTTGCTACTCAAAATCCAGAAGCAATTCACAATTGGAAGGGTACTATTACTGCCCAATTTTTCTAGCCCTTGCCTGGCTCAAAACCAGCAAGGACCACTCAAACAAAAGCACTGAAGGGCAGCTGATAGGCACTAGGGGGGAATAACTTTTTTAAAATTTAAAAGCACTGACCAGCCCCAAGGCCAACTGGTCGATGCTAGGGAAAAAAAATTAAAGCCCCGAAGGGCAGCTGATAGGCAATAAGGGAGGATAAAAATTTTTAAAAATAGAAAAAAGTGCTGACCAGCCCCAGGGCCAGCTGATTGGCACTGGGGGGGATTAAATAAAAGCACCAAAGAGAAGCTGATAAGTGCTAGAGGGAATAAAAATTTAAAAAAATTAAAAGCGCCACCCAGCCTCAGGGCCAGCTGGTTGGTGCTAGGAAAAAAAAACAGAAAACCGGCTCATATGTGCTCCCATGGATCTCTGGCTCTGGAAAAATGTGCATTTTTAAGCGGAGCAAAAAAAATACCCAACAGCTGAGGTAGGTCTTGGAAAACTCACTAGGAGGGGCATTACCGGTTTGTTTGTTTTAAAGCTCAGTGGCCGTGGGGACAAGAGTTTTGGAAACGGTTTATCTGAAAATTAGATCAGGATTTTTAAGGACGTGTGATAGAGCCCTTTTTCTGGGGCAACACACAAAGCTCATAAAGGGGAAAACACATTTTTGATGGTTACTGTAAAGGGAAGAAACACAAATATAGTGCAGGTTCTCATAAATATAGGATCCTATGAGAACATTCCTAATAGATGTGGAGATTTCAGAGATATTCACTTGAAAATATTGAGAACATTATTCCACAAATATGCAGACATAAACATTAAAAGTCAGGGTAATTACTGTACATTGGGATGCAGAGAAGGGAAATAATATGATGATCAGGGAAATCTTGCTGTGCAATCCAGACACTGTAATAAGTACCCAGATGAAAAACATGGAAGTAGTAGAGTTTTTGCTTAACAAAGGAGCAAAAGTTTCAGCAATAAATGTGAAAAGAAATGTTCCACTTCATATTGCTATTCACAATCACAATCACAAGAACCTTTATTGGCATACATTCATATAAAACAGAGGCAGCAAAATGTAAAATAAGAGGTAGGAAGTAAATAAATAGGTTTAAAATGAATTAAAAATTGGGTTAATAGCAGGCCTTGGCCCCAAACTATTCAGCCACTGAGGCTGTCAATTCCGGATGTTTGTCCTCAAGGAGATGCTTTGTTATACTCTCTGGGGATCCAGAAAAATTAGAAATGTAAGGGGTCAGAAGGCGAAGGCGAACTTGTGGTGCGAGGGGCAGGAGAGAAGGATATGAGAGGTTGAGTCCGGTTCCAGTAAACATAGTTTACAGAGTCTATTCTCAAATGGAACGTTGTAGTATCTTCCTGAAAGAACTGCTGAGGGAAGGATGTTCAGTCTGGCGAGCATAAAAGCACGCCGCAAACAAGGGTTAATGAGATGTTTCATATAATTTGCTCCTAATCCTGGAGTTGGCATCAAACCATAAAAGTGAGGAGAGCATGTTGGATTGAGCCCTGATGAGATGGTTTGGCCCTCTATATCCCAGATTCTTTGGTGGATGATTTTGAGGATTAGGGATTCTTCACAGTTGATTAGGGAGTCTAGGTCAATTCCAATATGATGAATTTTGGACTGGATAAATTGATACCATTTTGAGACATAGGGGTCTCTTAATAGTTCGTATGCAAGGGAGTTGGAGTCAGGGTGAAAATGAATACGTAGCCAAAACTTAATAGTGGCTGTCCAAGCAAGAGTTGATGGCAAATGGAGTCCCAGTTCATTAGCAATGGTATAGAGATTGATCATATTTGGGACACCTAAGATACGACGAAGGAAGATGGCAGCACACCGGTCGATTTCGGAGTCAACAGCTGAAATCCAGATCGGGATCCCATATAAAAGCTGGTTTATGATTTTCGCCTGAAAAATCTGGAGGGCAGCAGGAACATATTGGTTCCCAGTGTGGAAATGGAACCGAGAGATAGCAGATAGATGGTTATTTATAGCTGATATAGCAGCCCTCCGATGATAAGACCAGCAGAGTTGATGGTGGAACAGGAGACCCAAGTATCTGAAGGATCTCACTTGTTCAACAGGTTTCCCATTGACTTTCCAGGAGAGAAGTTTCCATGATTTGGAGAATATCAGGATTTTAGATTTCTCTGTGTTAATAGTCAGGTCATTCTTAGAACAGAATTCTGAGAAAGCTGACAAGAGGCAAAGAAGGCCCAGTTTTGAGATTGAAAGGAGCACAGTGTCGTCCGCGTAGAGTAGTATAGGAACCGGAAGTTGATTAAGTCGTGGAGCACGACTATCAAATTTGGCTAGATAACCTGGTAAATCTGACAAGAAGAGATTGAAAAGGGCAGGAGCTAGAAGGCAGCCCTGTTTTACCCCTTTGGTGACTGGAATTTTAGGGGTAAGGAGGCCTTCATGGTTTAGGCGAACTTGACAACTATTCGCAGAGTGGAGCTGACGGATCAGGAATAGCAGGCGAGGGTCAATTCCCAAATTGGTAAGTTTGGACCAAAAAAGAGATCTGTTGATAGAGTCAAAAGCCCCACGAAGGTCAATGAATGCTGCAAAGAGTTTGCCTTTGAAATACTGGGAGTATTTCTCCGCCAAGAAGGATAAAATGAGAGAGTGGTCAAGTGTAGAGTACCCAGCACGGAAGCCCACCTGTTCCTTGCCTGGGAAGTTGAATTTGGACATCCAGTCAGATAGATGTCGCAGAAGATGTCTAGAGTATAATTTCCCAATTACTGAGAGTAGGCTGATGGGTCGATAGTTGCTGGGTATTTCTGGGTTGTCTTTTTTTAGGACTGGAATGATGATAGAAGATAGCCACGAGTCAGGAAGTATCCCAAATTTGTCCACAAAGGTGAATAGGCAGGATAGAGGTTCAGCCCACCAGAGTGGGTTGGCTCTTATGAGATCAGCCGGGATCCCATCTGGGCCTGGGGCCTTACCAGGCTTCATGCTGGCTATGAGTTCGAGGATTTCTTCTTTGGAGACTGGGGGCCAGGCGGGTTCATCGGGGGGCATTAATGGGGCGGCGGTCTGGGAATATTGAGTCCGAAAATAGATTTGAGTAATGTACAGTCCAGTCCGAGGCGGAGATTGGTGGGGTTAGAACTGTATTAGAGGAGTGGGTCTCTCGTGAGACCAAGGCCCAGAACTCTTTCGTGTTCTTTGAACGAGTTGCCTGTAGCAGTCTAGACCAGTTGTTCGATGCGTGAGTATGTCTTTTCTCAGCTAATAAAGCTTGGCAAGCCTTCTTAGCTTGAAAGTAGAGGGCTGTTGACTCAGAAGAATGGTGGGCGTGTAGTCGTTGGTAAAGCCAGCGGAGGTTTTTCTTGGCGGCCCAGCATTCATGGTTGAACCAGGGAACAGCTCCATTAGATTTCCTAGGTGGGGAGACTGCAACTGGTAGGTTAAATAGGGAATTGATAGCTGATTCATATGCCTGAATGACCTTTGCAGGAGAGTCAGCCAGGAGAATAGATTGTCTTAGATGTAGAGCAGAAGCTGTAGTGGACCATTCAGCGAATGAGTTTTGGAGTTTGCTGGTCCATCTTAATCTTCGGTGATGGGGGTGGGGGGGTTCAGGTGTATGCTCCAAAGGGAGATAAGAGGGCAGCTGGAGGGACATTATAGTAGGAAAATGATCACTTTCGGAGCGGATACCAATCATGAAGTCAACAATCTCAAGAGGCAAGTCGGGGGAGATGAGAATGTAGTCCACGACGCTAGATCCTCTGGGAGATAGAAAGGTAAACTCTCCATGAAAGTCACTTATAGTAGAGCCATTGAGGATCCTGAGATTATATCTGGCGCACAGATCCACCAGGTGGGGAGCCGATTGATTGATCTCAGGGTCTTTGGAAGATCTGTTAGCTTGGAATGAGGGAGCAATCAGGTCATCATTATCCCAGTGCATATAAGCAGCAAGTCTGTCGTTGTTAGCACCCAATCTGGCATTCAGGTCACCTGCAATGATCAGGGAGGCTAGAGGATATTTAATAGTTAGTGAATCGACGTAATTCTTCAGGTCATTCCATACCAGAGAGGAAGAACTGGACTCAGGGAATGGAGGAACGTATACGTTTAGCAGGAGTATCTGTTCGGATAGACATTTAAGCAGGAAAGCTTGAGCATAAGGGGGCTTGTCCGATAGATGGTGAGCAGTGATATTGGAAATCCGGTTCAACAAACAAGAAAGGCCTGCTTTCGGGCGTCCCTTTGGGTGAGATTTAAAGGCAGGAAGAGCGTAAACAGTAAAACCTGGGAGACAGAAGTCTTTTGTACACCATGTTTCTTGAAGGAGTATAATATCGAATGATCTGAGGTAGCATAGGAAATCTGGATCAAGTGTTTTCCTCTCCCAACCAGCAATGTTCCAGGAAATAAGTTTAACAGTAGAACGGGGATCACGTGATGTTAACAAAGAAAGTGATGGTCAATTATTGGTCCTGGTTACATTACTCCCAATGGATGGTTCGGTATGTGAATTATCATCAATAGGTGATCCAGGAAGAAGTGGAGCAGTTAAAGAGTTCGAAAGTATCATTTGTTGGTTAGGCAGCTCAGAGTTCTTACCGGTATGACAGGGTGGCAAGGAGGGGTTAAAACATACCGAGACAGAGCTGCAATTATTGGAGTTTGGCATCTCTGGGGCTGTTGAAGACAGGGGAAGGCTTGAGTAAAAGGACACTTTTGAGGTCATGGGGGAAGTCGGGGGATCCTCTGAAGTAAAGAGACCTCTAGCGTCAGTGGGATTAATCTGGGGGTTAAGATCGGACGTCAGGAGGGGGTTTGCTTGATCCAAGTTATCGACTGAAGTAGAGATGTTACTTGGAGTCGGCTCCTTGATGGCACAGGGGGGTTGTATAGTGGGCAATAAATTATGCTCTGGTAGAGATTGGTGTTCAGCTGGACATTTGCCAAGAGTATTATCAGGAACCCAGGTAATGAGATCTGTAGGTTGGCTATGCATCAGATGAGTGGGATCTTCAGGAGGGACGTGATGTAACGACTCGGCATCTAATTTGGATATTTCTGAGTCAAAAGGATCTTCCCCAAGGGCTTTTCTTGGGACAGGAAGAGTCTGCGTGGGGGCCGTGCCTGTATGGCAAATTGGTATCTCTCTGGGAGTCATTAGTTGTAAGGGAGCAGGAGGGGTGTCAGAGTTCAATTTCATGGCCTCGGGGATGTGTCCCTGCTGGTGTTCCTCATGTTCTTGTGAACCACTACTGTTTTCCTGAGATAGTCGTTTCTTAAAGAGGCAGGGGAGGGGCAGTGAATCTGCAAAGACTCTAATAGGTGTTATCTGGAAATTGGCTAAAAAGGGTTTCATTTTGAATAATATCAGCGGAATGACTGAATTCTCAAAAGAGAGGTGAATTCTCTTTTGCCCCTTAAGAGAAGGAAGCCACGATATGTCCTTTAAATCAATTTTGTAGACTTGTATGTTTAAAAGAGAGCCTAAGGAGGAAAGAACGGCTCTGTGTGAGCCCCATCTTCTCTTGTTAATGTCAATTGGTGCTATTTGTAGCAAAACCTGGGACGGTTGGAATATCCTTGCTGGCTGGATGTCCTTCTTGGTGTCGTGGGCAACAGGGAAGAGAGATAGACTCTGGGAACCAGAGGAAGGGTTATGATCACCCCTGATATCCTGAGGAGCCCAATTATCTCTGCTAAGTTGCAGGTTGTTTGTAACTTGGGTTAGGGCCTCTGAGAGCTTCCTCAAAGCACATTCCACAGCATTCATTTTATTACAAGTCCATTGAAGATTTTTAAAGATAGCAGATACTGTTTGGGCAGTTAGTAGGCACTGGTCGCTTAAATAGTGAAAGAGGGGGGAGTCTGGGGGAAGAGAAGCAGCCGTTGGCAAGGGAGGCAAGGGAGGTGTGGGAGCACGGCGAGCAGCATGATCCTCACCCACATTCTCAGTCTCAGTCTCAAAGGTTAAAGTTTGTTTGCTCTTTGTAGCTAGAGGGGGGGAGCAGGAGGGGGAAGGTAGATTACTCACGGAGGAGTTCACAGAGGAGCTGGGAGGTAGGAGACAATCAATCTTCATCTGTTTCACTGCCTTGTTGCGAGAATTTCCAGGGCTATTTATGGCATATTGGTGTGCAGTAGACATGGGCACGACTAGGCGAAATCCTCGTTTCCGTTCTCGTTCGTCGTTTCCGATACGTAACAAGGAACGAGAACGACAATTACTCCGCTCCAGCTTGAACCCGACCCGATAAAGATAAATTGGGTCTGATTTGTCGTTGTCGTTCATGGCATCGCAGCGCCAGGCGGCGATTGTGCGATGCCAAGCAGCGCAGAAAAAAAGTTTTAAAAATAAAAAAAACCCGAATTCCCGGCCATAAAAGCAGGCGAAAATATGCCTGCCTCTGAGAGTGCACCTACCAGAGGGGTGGTTTCTGGGGGGGGGGTGTCCCCGGCCTCCCCCCTCTCCTCCTGTCCTTCCTGGGCTGCTCTGGGGGCGGGCAATGGCATCCTCGTTGTCCCGCCAAAGTCGCCGGCTCGCCGGCTCGCCGCCATTCAAGCGGCACAGAAAAAAGTTTTTAAAAGTAAAAAAACCCCGATTCCCGGCCATAAAAGCAGACGAAAATATGCCTGCCTCAGTGAGGGCACCTACCGAGGGGTGGTTTCTGGGGGGTCCCCGGCCTTCCCCCCCTCTCCTGTCCTGGGCTGCTGGTACCAGGCTGGGGGGGGCATCGTCGTCTCCATTTGCCATGTGGTGGGGGGATCCAAAATGGCGACCGCAATATTTTTTTTTGAAATCGTGGTCCAAAAACCCACCAAAGCACCACAGAAACATTTGAAAATTAGGTATTTTAACTGCCTGATTTATTTATTTTTTGTAGCAGCAGTTGGTTTTTCTTGCAATAAAACATATCCACTGATTTTATTTTATTTTATTTTTATTTTTATTTTTTTACACCTGCGCAATGATGGGCTGGCCGTGGGATGGGACCATGCATTTTTTTTTGACCCATTCCCCCCACTCCACCAATCACATGGCCAGGTTTTGACTGACACTTATGGATGAGGCAGAGGGTATAAAAAGCCGAGGCACCTTCCAGAAGTCGCAGTTGTCGTGTGTGTGTGTGGAGGGTGGAGGGCTGTGTCTGTGTATCTGGCTCCTGTGCTTGTTTCAATTTCGCGATAGGGACGGAGGCGCTGGAGAGGCTTCAGATTTTTCAGTTAGGCAGGCAGGGAGTCAGGGAATTTATTCAATTGAATTAAATAGAAAATAATTCCTTATTCCCTGCAGCTTTGTCTGCTGTGACTGGGGAATAGCATAGCAGTGTTTTTTTTTCCTCTTGCAGTTTGTGAGGATTTTTGTTCTATCTGAATTGATATTTCTTCAAAGGGTTAGGGGGGGGGGTTGCCTGGGAGGGGAGGAGGTGACTGTGGATGTATTTTAAAAATATATAATACTGCAGTATATTTTATATTTTCCCAAGTAATTAGCTTGCTTCCAGTGCTCTCAAATACATTTGGTGGCAACAGCCAAGGGCACCTCTAATATTTTAAATTTTTGAAATACATTATTTACAATATTATTTATGTAGTTTACTTTTACTTACATTGTTTGTTTTCTAAACTTCTTGGAGAAGCCCTCAAAGTCTGAGATCAGCCTTTTTGCCAGACAGACTTGGGGTTCCAACTCCAGAAGTTCTGTTTACCTTGTTTGTTTATCACTGTACAAGTGTGTGACAGTAAGCTTGTTGTGGGTGAAAAAGGGTAAGTTGTTTAGAATAGTTTGTAGTTACTTTATATAGAATCAGACAATCTATTTTTCTAATACTTTTTGAGAAATGAAAAAAATGAGGAGGGGTGGCACAGCCAGAGGGAAGGGGAGGGGGACCCCCACTAAAATCAACAGGGGCACATTTCTGAAGGAAGGCATAGGAAGTAGTGCAGATAGTAGTGGTGATACTGCTGCAACTCCCTCGCTAAGCAGCAGCTCCACAACCAGTACCGTACCATCTTCTGTCACTGAGGGAAGCATGGATGAGGCGATAAATATCGCTACACCACCGTTACTTGACTCCTCCCTCCTTTATCAGGAAGAAGACGAGGACTCAGAGTCGGAAATGGCATCAGAATCAGAAACAGGCTCTTTGCATCTAAACATGCAGGATTCTGAGGACCTGTTGGCAGGAAGAGACTTAAGGGAGGCTTCAGGCACTGATGGAAGGAGCAGCCCTCTTTCCACCCAGAGTAGCACCAGTGACAGCTGTAGTACTCTACTTTCAAGTCAGGGCACAGGCCACACCACCACCAGCACAGCAGCGGCAGGCAATACCAGAGGGGGCAGTACTTTCCATAAGCCTCACAGGTGTCTCTGGGAGCATTTTGAGAACAGCCCGGAAGACGCAAGAATGGCGGTGTGCAAGAAATGCAGGGTGGTCGTGCGTAGGGGGAATGACCCCAAACACCTCTCAAGTGGCTTGCGCAGCGACCTCATGCAAAAGCACCCTGGGACTCTGCCTGGGACCGTGTCAGGCACTGGTTCCTCAGGGAGGAAGAGAGGGGAAGAAGGCCTGGGGAAGGACAGAGACAGCTCTGCTGCTGAGAGTGGGAAGAGGCAGGCCACTCTGCAGGAAGTGGTGCCGCTGTGTGGGAGTTTTGTCAGCCAGCGAAATAGGGCCAAGGCACAGGAGACCACCACTCGCGTGGTCGGTGAAATGGTGGCCATGAACGGGTTGCCCCTCTCCTTTGTGGAGTCATCAGGCTTCAGGCACCTGATGAAGCACGTGGCTCCATGGTACGAGCCTCCATCCCGTCGTACCTTCAGCAGGCGGGTGATTCCCTCCCTTTATGAGTCCGTCAGGAACATGATCCGGGCCCTGCTGCAGGCGGCCAGAGAAAGGAAGATCCACTTCACTTCTGACCTCTGGACTGGTGGCCACCACGGATACCTCTCTCTGACGGCTCATTGGTGGCAACCCAAGGAGGTCCTGGAGCCCAGGACATCCCAAGAACAGCTGCAGGGGGAGCCACAAGGGAGCACCCCGAGGGTATAGGGTGGTGCTTCTCCAGGCACAAAGCATGGAGGACAATGCCAAAGGGTTCTACATTTCAGAGGTCCTCAAGACAACTATGCGAGAGTGGGGATTGGGAACCGAGGGGCAGGTCAATCGCGGATTCATGGTTACTGACGCGGGCCGTAACATGATCAACGCGATTGATAGGGCAGTGTTCCAGGGCATCGTGTGCGTAGCGCACAAACTGCATCTAGTGGTGGGCAATGCCATTGGGTTGGGAGCAGCGAAGGACTCCTGGGATGAGGGGACCCTGGAGACCAAGGCCTTGCTGGACAAGTGCAGGAAAATCGTCGGGCACTTCTCACGTAGCGTCAAGGCATCCAGGATGATGCGTGAGAGGCAGGCAGAGACAGGCCGACCAGAGCACGTCCTGATCCAGGACGTGACCACCCGGTAGAACTCCACCTACGAAATAGTCAAGCACCTGGTGAAGCAGAGGCAAATGGTGGAATACGTCATGTCCCACACTCCCGTACTGCATGAGGGGATGGAGTTGGACATTGGTGCTACCGAGTGGCTGACCCTCTCCCAGATGGTGGCTATCCTGCAGCCGTTTGAGGAGACCACCGACGTCCTCAGCAGCTACAACGCCAGCCTGGGCCACGTACTCCCCCTGCGAAGAGCCTCGTGGCGCAGTGGTTAAATGCCTGTACTGCAGGTAAAACTGTGCTCACGACCTGGGTTCAATCCCCGGTAGCAGGCTCAAGGTTCACTCAGCCTTCCATCCTTCCGAGGTCGGTAAAATGAGTACCCAGCTTGCTGGGGGGGCAATGTGTAGCCTGCACACTGTAATTAAATTGTAAACCGCCCAGAGACCACTTGTAGTGGTATGGGGCGGTATATAAGCAGAACACTTTGCTTTGCTTTGCTTTTGGTAAATGCCCTTCGCCAACGCCTAGAGGCCAGTATCCGGGAAGAAGCCGATCTTCTACCAAAGAGCAGGGCCTTGGCAGACAGGCTGCTGACCAGCGTGGATACCCACCTTGGGCCACTAAGGAGGGAAAAGGTGTACCAGATGGCATGCCTGTGCGACCCTCGCGTCAAGGGTTCCCTGGCGGGCAGCACTGCCGAACTAAACTCCTGGATGACCGAGCTATGCCGTCAAGTCAGGGCTCTCTCCAGTCAGAGACAGGCGCTCGCGAGGGTGCACGGAAGCCAGAGCGAGGCAGAAGAGGAATCCTCGCAAGGATCCTCTTCCTCCGCTGCTCCAGGAGTGTACACCCAGAGACCAGGTTCCGTACCAGCAGCCAACTACCTGGCCTCTGCCCTAGCCATGACAGTCTCCTCCTCAGTGGAGGCAAGGGAGGAAGAAGAACTGGACCCCACTCTAACCATGGTGAAGGAGTACATGGCTGAGCCCCTCCAACCCCTCACCTTGGACTCACTCCACTACTGGGCCAGAAAGGCAGACCTCTGGCCCGCTCTTTCGACTCTGGCGTTGGACCTCTTGTCCATCCCACCCACCAGTGTCCAGAGTGAGCGTGTTTTCTCCCACATGGGAGATGTCCTGAGGCCATGCCGCTCTTGTCTGGACCCGGAGACTGTGGAAAGGTTGACTTTCATCCGCTTCAACCTTTCCACGTTGGGATTACCCCAACACTCCAAGACCTAAGTCCAAAGTCGCTCTACCATGGGTTCCTTCCAAAAGGGCCTCCCTTGCTCTAACATCCACTACCAGAGCAACACTTATGCCTGTCCGCCTGCCTGCCTGCAATTACGCCTGCCTCCCAGCTTGGCTTCCTCCCTGCAAGCCTAACTTCCTGCCTGCAAGCCTGCCTGCCTGCCTACAAGTTTACCTGCCTGGCTGGCCCTGTGACTACCTGCCTAGTGCCTAACTACCTGCCTAACTGCCTGCTTGCCTGCTTGCCTGCCTGCCTGCCTGTATTCTCACACACACAATTGGAAGTGTACTATTACTGCCCAATTTTTCTAGCCCTTGCCTGGCTCAAAACCAGCAAGGACCACTCAAAGTGTCATTTGAAAGGGTCTGTATTGGCCCAATTTTTCCCCGTTGGCCATAGCTGGTCTGAGTGAGACCCCCAAACCTGCCTTCCTTGGTGCTTCCCTCCCTTCCCTGTGGTTTTGGTGCCACTCTGCTTACAAAGTGGTCAGGCAGCACTTTACAACAACCTATCTCAAAGACTGAGTAGCAGGGGGCTAGCTCTCCTCCATACAGCCTTAAAGAAATAGCCCAGTTCTCCTGCTTCCACTCTGTCTCCTTGGTTGACGAAACTCGGTCTCCTGGGGTGGAGACACTCTGCCTCCCAAGGCAGAAACAATCCTCCCTTCTGGCACGTTGGCTCTGTGCCTTCCCTAGCCTGTGTGGTACCCTGCAAGCCTGCCTTCCATTGTAAGCCAGAGTGCCTGCTTCCCTGCCTGGCTGGCTGCCTGCCCGCCCCTCTGCCTACCTGCCTGCCTGTCAGGCTCCCGGGACTCCCAGCTTAGAGAAGGCCTTCCAGGTGCTTCTCCTTCAGCCTATCAGCGCTGTTCAGTGCTTCAAGTTCAGCCTCTGACCCGACATGCGCCCTGTCCGCCACTCTCCTCAACTTGCCCAAGCAGCAACCCCAGCTGCCCCCGCCTCTAGGCGGAAAATCACTTGAGGAGACCAACTTTAAGAGGTGCAGTCATCATGAACTATTTTGTTTAGAATTGGGGTACTCTGTCATCCAAGATGGGGGGGTTCACTCCCACCGATTACAATCCAGGTTGGGAAATCCCTTGGCAGGAGGGGAGATTTAACTAGGTGGTTCTCCTTCAACCTCCTCTAGTCTGGCCTTCTGGCCTCCCCTACTCTGTCCTCTGGGCTGGTCTGTGACCCACTAAGAAGGACTCTGGCTTCGTGGTCTGTCTCCTTGGGATATTCCACCTGGAGATCACCCGAGAGGGGAACTCAATCAGGAATACTGGGAGGGGGGGTTAGAGTTAGGGGGGATGCTATGGCCTCCGCTACTCTTCACTCTGGGCTGCCAATCACTGTGACTCACTAAGAAGGACATTGTGCTTGTGTGCTAGAAAACAGTCATGGGCCCATGATTGATTAGGCAAAACTCTGCCTTACTCTCCACAAGTGGCTTGCGCAGCCACCTCAGGCGAAAGCACCCTTGGACTCTGCCAGGTCAGGCCCTGGTTCCTCAGGGAAGAAGAGAGGGGAAGAAGGCCTGGGGAAGGACAGAGACAGCTCCGCTGCTGAGAGTGGGAAGAGGCAGGCCACTCTGCAGGAAGTGGTGCCGCTGTGTGGGAGTTTTGTCAGCCTCCGCTACTCTTCACTCTGGGCTGCCAAGCACTGTGACTCACTAAGAAGGACATTGTGCTTGTGTGCTAGAAAACAGCTGTGGGCCTGTGTTTGATTAGGCAAAACTCTGCCTTGCTGGCCTTTTGGCAGCCCCTACTCTGGCCTTGTGGCCTCCCCTAATCTGGCCTTTTGGCAGCCCCTACTCTGGCCTTTTGGCCTCGCCTACTCAGGCCCTGTGGCCTCAGACTTTGAGCATGCCTTCCAGGTGCTTATCCTTCAACCTCCTGTAGTCTAGCCTTCTGGACTCCCGTACTCTTCACTCTGGGCTGCCAAACACTGTGACTCACTGAGAAGGACATTGTGCTTGTGTGCTAGAAAACAGCCATCGTGATTGACTAGGCAAAACTCTGACTTCCTGGCCTTGTAGAATCCCCTAATGTTGCCTTTTGGCAGCCCCTACTCTGGCCTTTTGGCAGCCCGTAATCTGGCCTCTGGGGCCTGGGCTGCAATACTCTCTGACCCACTAAGAAAGACAGAGAACACAGCTGGGCTTTGTGGTCTCCTTGGGATACTGGAGCTGGTGATAACCCGAGCGATTGAGGGGAACTTAGTTGGAGGGGGGGGTTAGGGTTAGGGTCAGTGTTAGGGTTAGGGGGGTTGTTTTGGCCTCCGCTACTCTTTCCTCT
>JAHTLZ010000023.1:1398618-1430188 GCA_023846285.1 Phrynocephalus versicolor | reverse complement strand
TAGATAGATAGATAGATAGATAGATAGATAGATAGATAGATAGATAGTTTTTACTTTCTACACAAAAATGCATATATTGCTGGTCAACTGTCATGTAGCATAGGTCAGTAACAATAATATTGCAACATTTCAGCGCTATATAACTCATATCTCCTTTCCAGCCTTAGAAGAACATAGTTTCATACTTTGATATTTAATTTCCTTTCCCCCATCAACATTCTATCTATATTTACTTATATCTACTTTAATGGAATACAGAAGGTACAAGTGACAAGATACATTACTGAATTAGCTTATCTAGTCTTAGAAGTATACTCAATCCTGTATTTTATTCCTAAATTAACTAGACAGAATTAAATGCATTAACTAACTTAAAATACAATATATGTCATCAACAAAGCATGTTTACTTATTCTAAGAGTTACATATTTTCAAAAACTCTTCTATAACTAGGTTAGTGCTTTAAGGGCTATTATAAAGGGGCTACATCCTGGTCTATAGATTTTCCTTTAAATTTAAGAGTTCCTATCTATGCCTAATAGCTCTCTAAATACAACAGTTCTCTTAAAGTCTAACAGATTAGTATATATCAATATTTCAGGCTGGTGTTAACATTACCACTTTCATTTTTCCATATCATGAAAATCAATATACAGAGAGACAGCTTTAGACAGTCAAAATATAGGAAGCAAATTGCTTTTTAAGTAACCGTTTCATTAAGTCAACAATTCTCTTTCTGAACTTTCTCTTTTTCTGCTAAATTAATTGCCATCATATGTAACCACTTTTGTTTTTCCATCTTGCTTGTCGCTTTGCTGTCTTCCGTGAGCAGATGGCCACACAGTCAAAAGGGAGAGATGTAGTACTTATGGAAGATTTTAACTATCCCAATATATGTTGGCAGTTTAACTCAGCTGAAAAAACAAGGTCCAATAAGTTCCTTAATGCCCTTGCAGACAACTTCGTGGTCCAGAAGGCGGAGGAGGCAACAAGAGGAACAGCTATTTTAGATCTTATCTTTACCAATAGGGAGGACCTTGTAAATGCGGTCAAAGTGGTGGGATCTTTAGGAAGAAGTGACCATGCTCTTTTGGAATTTGTTATACAGTGGGAAGAGAAAGCTAAGTATAGCCAAACAAGCATCCTGGACTTTAAGAAAGTCATTTTTTGTAAACTTAGGGAATTATTGGCTGTAATTCCATAGTCTGAGACACTGAAAGAGAAGGGAGTCCAAGATGGATGTGAATTCCTTAAAAGTGAAATATTAAAGCCACAATCTAAAACAGTTTCAACAAGAAAAAAAAAGGGAAATGTCTAAGGAAACTGTAATGGTTGACTAAAGAGTAAAAGAACTTTCAGCTCAGCTAAGTATAAAAAAAAACAAGTACAGGGAATGGGAAAATGGGGAATGCACCAAAGAGGAATATAAGCAAATAGCCAATATATGCAGGAGGATGGTAAAAAAGGCTAAAGCACAGAATGAAATTCCCAATCAATCTGATATCACAATTGTCCAGACCCAGTTCTTTAAAAATATTAATAAGTTTATCATGTTCAATTGAGTAAAATGCTTTTTCATAATCAGTGAAGCAAACAAAAACATTGACATTGGCATGGAGACTTCACTGGACTAGTATTTGAAGACTAAAGAATGCCAACTGAGTTCCAAAACCATTCCTGAATCCAAATTGGGTATCTCCAATGCTCTCTTCACACTTCCGATACATTCTTAAATGCAAGACTTTTAAAAATAACTTCAGGATGTGACTCATGAAACTGATTGTCTGGTATTCATTACAACTTTTTGCATTAGGTTTCTTTGAAAGTGGTATAAAAGTGGGTTTGAGCCAGTCCTGTGGGATGGTTCTACTTCTCTAGATACTGTTGTATAAATCGACCAGAAAGGAAAGGGATTATTCTTCCTTAAGCAATTTCAAAACTTCCATATATATATTTCATCAGGGCCTGGCACTTCAATAGTTTAATGGCATGTTCTACCTCTTCTCTCATGATATCTATACCATCATCTAACGACGCCATGGTCAGTACTTCTGTTATCCTTAAAGAGATGTTCTAAGTATTCCTTCCACTCCTGTAGTTTCTCTTCAGTGCTTGTCAAGGTATTACGATTATTGCCAATAAGATATCCACTTCCTCTACTGTTAGAAAAAGCATGCCTTATTTTCTAGTTAAATGAATCATGCTTGGCATCTAATACTTCAATTTCGCTGCATCCCTTTGAACGTTTTTCTTCCTTCAGCATTCTTATTTTCTGCCGTATTTCTTTCTATAGTTGTTTATATATCACAGGATGTCTATTTTTCATCTCTCTTCTATGATCTATCAAGTTCATCTGTCATCCAAGATTTGATCTTCTTTCTCTCAACCATCTTTAATTTACCTTGTCACACCTCATTCAGAGCAGCTTTAATTTGGCTCCAGGTGTTTTCAACTTTATTTACATCTGCTGTCTCCTTGATGGTTTTGAATTTTAATATTAATATTAAGTCTTCCCATTTCCCTGATGGCATTGTCATTTTTTTCCACTTTGAAATAAGCTGTGAAAATTCCAAATGGCTATCCTTCTCATGGCTTGCCTAGAGATTCTTGAAGACTCCATAACTACAATAGGTTCAGCTAAATTAATTAAAAAACAAACAGTGTTGTGGGTATTGCGGTAGACACCCTAGGCTCATTGCTCCAGTGGGAAGCATACAAGTTGATAAAAATGCAGATTTCTGGATGTACAATTGCAGGATTTACAAAGTGCATCAAACTCAATATGTTCACCGATGAGCTTGCTGATCCCAATTCAAGCTGAACACCCTGTTCATTACCTTTATTTGTTAAAATGCCCCGAACAACGGAGGGCCTATATTCTTGCTAGACGCAATGTCATCCCATCAGCACTGTTCTATGGGAGATTCAATGGGACTCCATACAGCGACAGACACTGTTCTTGTGCACTGGGTGGAGTGGAATCACTCTCCCATGTGGTTCTGTACTGCCCATTTTAAGATCATTTGCGTAAAAAAAACTCCTTGATCCACTCCTTTTGAAGAAGAGGCATTGCTCAGACATTGATAATTTGAGGTATCTTCTGTCATCAGGAGAGTCTGCTGTGATAAAAAAATGTGGCAGCTTTTTCAGCCCAGTTGGTCAGGGTCCATAGGCAGAGATGCACTGAGTTGCTAGTTTTGTAATTTATCATTATCTCTTTAAATCTGTAACAGGGAATACCATTTTGATCATGTTGCATCAAAGATTCCATGCCATCAGTTTGCCAAAATAGTGGCAAAAATTTTGTAATCCACATTTAATAAGGCAATCGGTCTGTAATTTTGAATTAAATCCTTTGGTTTCCCAATCGTCATTAACAAAAAGCGTAGTAAGAGATGGGTAGGAAGCTGAAGGACCTGGGTGGCCAGGTGGTAATCTCATCTCTGTTCCCTGTAGAAGGATGTTGCCCATGAAGGGAAAGAACAATAGTGGAGGTGAACAATTGGCTTCGGAGATGGTGCTGGCAGGAACGATTGGGATTCTTGGACCATGGTTTGCTATTTCATTCAGATGGGATATTGCACCTCACCACTGCTGGTAGGAATCTTTTTGCCAAGAGGCTTGCAGATTTAATAAGGAGAGCTTTAAACTGAGTTTGCAGGGGGAGGGAGAAAATTTTCTTAAATGCCTAAGTGTTGCAATAGGAGCAAGACAAAGAGTAGTGCAGACCATCAGTGTGAGGAAAAACAGGTTAAGCAAAGGAGATGTAAGAAGTACACGCAGCCTCAAATGTCTCTACACCAATGCACAGAGCATGGGGAACAAACAAGAGGAGCTGGAACTCCTAATACAGCAAAATAAATATGACACAATTGGCATCACTAAAAATTTGGTGGGATGAGACTTATGATTTGAATGTTGTTATTGGAGAGTGTAACCTGTTTCAAAGGAACAAACCTAGTAAGAAAGGAGGAGGTGTAGCTTTATATATTAAGGACATTTCTACTGCTGAAGAATTGCAAGATAAACAGCAGGGAAAGCATGTTGAGAGTATTTGGGTGAAAATCAGGGGTGAGAAAACTGGGAGGGATATCACTGTGGGGGTATACAGTGACTCCCCGCCTATTGCAGGGGTTAGGGACCCGACCCGACCCGATCCGCAATAATTGAAAATCTGCAATATGTGGATGCAGGTCAGGTCAGGCCTGGGGTGCCTAGCTGGGGCTCTTGTACTTATCCCCAGCCTGGCGCTGCCCCAAACAGGCCTGCGAGGGCCTTCCTGGGCCTTTGGGGGCCTTCAGAAGGCTTGAGAAGGCCCTCGCAGGCCTGATTGGGGCAGCGGCAGTCCTGGGGTAAGTAAGGGAGGCCTGAAACAGGCCTTTTCCCCCCTTACCCCAGCAGGCCTTTTTTCATATACTATGGAACTGCGATATCGTGGGACCACAGTATATGAACCGCGAATGGGAGGGGGACCACTGTATTATAGACTCCCAAGCCAACAGGAGGAGTGGGATGATGCCTTCTTTGAGCAAATGGCCACACAGTCAAACTGGAGTGATGTAGTACTAATGGGAGATTTTAACTATCCAGATATATGTTGGCAGTCTAACTCAGCTAAGAATGCAAGATCTAACACATTCCTTACTGCCCTTGAAGACAATATCATGGTCCAGAAGGTAGAGGAGGCAACAAGAGGAGCAGCCATTTTAGATCTGGTCTTAACCAATAAGGAGGACCACATAAATGGGGTCGAAGTGGTGGGATCTTTAGGTAAAAGTGACCACGCCCTCATGGAATTTGTCATACAGTTGAAAGGTGAAGCTAAGCATCTGGACTTTAAGAAAGCCAATTTTTGTAAACTTGGGGAATGATTGGCTGTGATTTCAATGGACCGAAACACTGAAAGAGAATGGAGTCCAAGATGGATGGGAGTTCCTTAAAAGCGAGATATTAAAGGCAAAATCTAAAAATGTTCCAACAAGACGAAAAAATGGGAGAGGTCTAAAAAAAACCCCAAAATGATTTACTAAAGAACTTTTAAATCAGCTACCTTTTTTAAAATTATTTTTTCTTAATTTTAAGAGAAAACAATAAGTAATACATAACACATTCCCCCTCCCCAACACCTCCCCAATCAATCAATCAATCAATCAATCAAACCTTTAATGGCATAAATAAACACATATATAAATAAGACACATATATATGAAACCTAATTTAGGTTTTCTGGCAATAACCAAGTCAATGATTGCAACTGACATTCAAACATAGCTCAGAGTGGGAGTATTGATACAGGCTGTGGAGTTTCAGCATGATTCACTATGTATGACATAAAACCCGCTACTTTCTTCACCCACTAGATCATTTAGCATTAATTGCATTATTCCAGCATCTGGCCATCCCTTCACCCTAGATAATATTGGGCCCAGGTATTGCATGCGTGGTACTAAGTAGCGAGGGCAGTACAAACACATATGTGCCAGAGACTCAATTCCTCCCAACTCGCACGAGCAATTCCTCTTGTTATACGGAATGCCTTGGAACCTACCTGCTAATAGTGCTGAAGGCATTACATTAAATCTGGCCAGAGAATAAGCTCTGCGTTTTTGTGGTGACTGTAGTAAATGAAGATATCTAGCACTCTGGCCTTGCCTAATTGGAATTAAGTGATTTAAGGGTGAGCAAGTCTTATTTGCTGAACTCAGGAGATCCTGGAATTCAATATCTAGTAGTCTGCGTTTAATAACATGAAATGCTTCTTTTTGGGGCAGAGAGCCAAGTTGTTCTAATGGTAGACCTATTTTTGAAATTTTCTTTTCAATGTAGTCAAGTTCTTGTGCCCTGACCTGTTCTTGGAGAATTTGGTGTATGAAGCTACCCTCTTTAAAGTTGTAGTGGATCTTTAACCAATATTTGATTGCTCTCGAACATGCCTGAGTTGCTACCATATTTTGGCCTGTTTCTAAACAAAGAGCTGCATATGGTACACATGTTGGTACTTCCAAGATCTTCTGTAGGAACATAGATTGCACTTGTTCTAGAGAATGGTCCCATGCCTTGATCCATAATGGTATGCCATACAACAACTGAGGTACAATCTTTGCATTGAACACTTTTAGTGCAGAGGGTACATATCTGTTTCCTGTATTATTAAAAAAATCTGCAAACTGCCTGGGTGGTGCCTTTGGCCTGTTGTATTGCCACTTTGCGTTGGAGCACCCAGGACTGTTTATAGTGAAACATGATACCCAAATATTTGAAATGCTTAACCTGTTCAATCTTTCTTCCAGCAAAGATCCACCTGTACAATTTCCAAGATTTAGCAAATACAACAATTTTAGACTTATTGTAATTAAGGTGTAAGTTGTTGTTACCTAGGAACTCAAGGCATTTATACATCAAGCGTTTTAGGCCAGGTTTGGTACGAGACAAGATCACGGCATCATCCGCGTACAGAAGTAGAGGGATTGGAGTGGAGCCAATTTTAGGGGGATGTCCTTCAGTTTCCAACAATAGCGGGGCTAAATCATTGAGGAACAAGTTAAACAGGGAAGGGGCTAGTAAACAACCCTGTTTGACACCTTTGTTGGTAGTTATTCACTCAGTTAGGATCCCTGAGTTAGAGCATTTAATTTGGCAGGAGGTTGCCAAATGCAATCTCCTAATAAGAAATATTAATCTTCTGTCAATTGACCTCCCCAACCCCTGGAACCGAAGAACAAATTATTTTCCATACTTTCATACAGGCTCTTTAGTATGTCCCACCAATATCTTTGGCTTCCTCTTAAACCTCCTTACTTTGTTCATATCTTAAGCCAATCCTTCAGTTTTTTACATTTCTCCCATTTTTCTTTGGATACTTTTTCTTCCTTAATCCATCTAAAGTAACTATACCACTTTTCTTTTTTGTAATTTCCCAATCTTCTCTTTTTTAATCTTCCCAGTATGTCTGATTGTATTATTTCAAGAAGATATAAATTCCAATTATCCTCATTCCATTTAGTAGAATCTTTTCATCCCCATGCAATCACTGCATGTGCCGCTACCAGCATTGCTTTCAATAGATATTGGCCTGCAATCCTTAATTTTTCACAGCCCAGTATACCCCTAAATAATAAACTTCTATTAATTTCTAATTTAATTTTAAACCAGTTTTCTATTTTTCTGAGGATTATATTCCAAAATGATTTAACTTTAACGCATTCCCACCAAAGGTGGGAGTACCAACCTGGTTCATTGTTACAATACCAACAATTTGGTTTGAATCCTTTTATCATGTATGCAAGTTATGTCGGTGTTCTATACCATTTGAATATAACTTTCCTTTCTAATTCTATAAATTTCACCAATTTTATTTCTCTGATTCCTTTCATCATTTTCCTTATATCGTCCTCCGTTAATATAATCTCATTGCTCCATTTATTTTGCAATGATTTAAACAATACGTCTTTATCTATAACTATAAGTTTATATATTTCACCTGTCAGTCCTCTTCCCTTTGAATCTAAAATTTTATGAATTTTCCCAAACCTCTTGTCCTCTTGTGTAGAACCTTCGGCTTGTAAGTATAACTTAACCCTATTATAAAGCCCTAACAGATTCAACCAATATTTTTCCCCACCTCATTAACTAATTCCTGAAGTGGAATTAGTTTGCCATTTTTATACAGATTCTTAATACAATAATACCCTTTACACTCTAACTTTTTCCATAAACCTTCCTCAAATAAGTCTCCCTCCTTTCTTAGGCTTTCTAAAGGTTTACCCTCTACAAATCATCCTTTCCATTTAGCTTGCCATTTCCCCCATATCTTAAAAGCGACCTGTCTAGGGCCTATTGTTATTTTAGGAATACTTTGCTCCCTACCTGTATAGATACCAAATTTGCCAATTCCATTATTTATTTCATCCTCAATTCTTACCCATTTATTTTTGTTTCTTCCATCAAGCTCCATTAGATATTTCAATTGAAATGATTCATAGTAATATTCCAACCGTGGCACACCCCATCCCAGATCCTCCTGCGGCATATAAATCAATCTTTGGACTTCCCTTGCCGTCTTTCCCCGAAATACCCAAGTTCTTAATTCCTTATCCCATCCTCTTAAGATATTTTTTGGAATCCATATAGGTAGCACTTGAAAAAGATACAATATTTTAGGAACTATTAATGTCTTAATTTTTCTAATTCTACTCATAACTCCTAAATACTCTATTCTTCCATTCCCCCAGTTGCTTTTGTATCATTTTCCATACAATCTTAAAATTTGTTACTCTTAGTTTATTTAAGTTTTTAGTTATAATAACTCCCAAATATTGAAGGTTTTTTTTGTCTCCATTGTCATCCCCATTAATTTCCTTATTTCCTCTTCCCTATATTTAACATTATAAAGCATTATTTCTGATTTTTTAATATTCACACCTAATCCTGTACATTTTCTAAAGTCTTTTAATATAATCATGTTTTCCTTCAATCCCTCCAATGGGTTCCGTAGAACTATTAAGACATCATCGGCAAAAAGGTTAACTTTTACTTCTTCCTTCCCTAATTTATACCCTTGTATCCTTACCACATTTCTAATTTTATCCGCCAAAGGCTCCATTGCTAGAATAAATAACCACGGAGATAAGCAACAGCCCTGCTTAACCCCTCTTTGTATTAAGATTTCATTTGTCCAACCTTCATTAACCCTGACAACAGCTTTGCTATTACTATAAATTTCTTTTATTGCCTGCACTATTTCCCCCTTGAATCCACATTCCTCTAGAATTTGATTTATATATTCATGACTTACTGTGTCAAATGCCTTATAAACATCCAGTTTTAGTAATGCCAATTTTTCCTGATGTTTTGATTCTCTTCTATGTGTTAAAATATTGATTATGTTTCTTAAGGGGTGTCCTATTAATCGCCCTTTAACAAATCCATATTCATCTTCATTCACTAGCTTTGGTAGGAGAGTTGCTAACCTCTTTGCTAATATTCTAGTAAAGATTTTGTAATCCTGATTTGCCAAACTTATAGGCCTATAAGAGTTACAATCCATGGGATTCTTTTTGCTTTTTAATATAAGCACTATCTCACTTTTTCTCCATGAGTCTGGGGCTTTACCACTCTTCAGAATATTGTTAAACAACTTTCCCATTTCTGGTATTAAGTGTTTCCCCGCCATTGTGTAAAACTCAGGAGTGTAACCGTCTATCCCCAGGGATTTTCCTTTCTTTAATTTATTAATTACTTCTTGAATTTCTGTATCTGTTATTTCCTGGTTAATACTCTCCAAATCCTCTTCTTTAATTGGGTCTTTATATAAAAATCAGCTAACTAAAAAGAAATACAAATACAAGAAATGGAAAATGGGGAATGCACGAAAGAGGATTATAAAAAAAAAGCTAATATATGCAGGGGGTGGCAAAAAAAGCTAAAGCACAAAATGAACTTAGACTTGCCAGAGATATTAAAGATAGTAAAAAGGTATTTTTTAAGGAAAAATAAGGAAATGATAGGCTCTCTGTGTGGAAATGATAACCAGTTAGTAACAGGAGACAAGGAAAAGGCAAAACTACTCAACACCTTCTTTGCCTCTGTTTTCTCCTAAAAGTTTAAAAGAGATCCGCTCAGACAAAGAGTAGATGAGGTAGGATGGGAATTGCAACATAGACTAGGTAGAGGGGTAGCACAGAAACACCTGGAAGCATTAAATGAATGTAAGTCTCCTGGGGCAGATGAATTACACCCTAGGATATTAAAAAAAAACTGGCAGAAGTAATTTCAGAACCATTGGCAATAATCTTTGAGAAGTCCTGGAGAACAGGGGAAGTCCCCATCGAGTGGAGGAGGGTTAATGTTGTCCCCATCCCCAAAAAAGGGGGGGAGAAGGACCCAAATAATTACTGCCCAGTTAGCTTGACTTCAATTCCTGGAAAGATCCTATAACAAATTATTAAGCAGGCAGTCTGTAATTATTTAACTAGCAATGCTGTAATTAAGAGATGTCAACACGGGTTTCTTAAAAACAAGTCATGCCAGACTAATTTGATCTCTTTCTTTGATAGAATTACAGGCCTGGGGGATGAGGGGAATGGTGTGGATACTGCTTATCTGGACTTCAGTAAGGCCTTCAATAAGGTTTCCCATGGTATTCTTGTTAAGAAGTTAGTAGGAAGTGGGATCATAAATCTCTTCAGCTTGGAAAGACGTGACCAGTGGGGTGCCCCAGGGTTCTGTTCTGGGTCCAGTGCTGTTCAATATCTTTATTAATGACCTGAAGGAAGGAATGGAGAGTATGCTAATTAAATTTGCAGAAGATACCAAATTGGGAAGGGTTGCTAATTCCCTAGAGGATAGGATGAAAATCCAAAAGGACCTTGACAGATTAGAATGCTGGGCCAAAACTAACGAAATGGGTTTCAACAAAGGGAAATGTAGGGTGCTACATCTAGGTAAAAAGAATGAATTGCACAGATATAGGATGGGAGATACCTGGCTGGAAAACAGTACAGTATATGTAAAAGGGATCTGGGAGTCTTGGTTGACCACAAATTGAACATAAGTCAGCAGGGTGACATGGCGGCCAAGAAAGCCAATACGGTTCTTGGTCGCATCAACAGAAACATAGTGTCTAGATCAAGGGAAGTGATAGTACCACTCTATTCTGCTCTGGTCAGACCCCACCTGGAGTATTGTGTCCAGTTCTGTGTGCCTCAATTTAAAACGGATGTTGACAACCTCAAGTGGGTACAGAGGAGGGCGACCAGGATGGTTGAAGGCCTGGAAGAAATGTCCTAGGAGGAATGGCTTAGGGAGATGTGAATGTTTAGCCTTTCAAAAAGAAGACTGAGAGGGGATATGATAGCTATGTTTAAATATTTGAAAGGATGTCACATTGAAGAGAGAACAGGTTTGTTTTCCATGGCTTCAGAGACTAGGACTCAGGGAAATGGTTTCAAACTACAGGAAAGGAGATTCCATTTGAACATTAGGAAGAACTTCATGATGGTTAGAACTGTTCAGCAGTGGAATATACAACCACTGAGGGTGGTGGAGTGTCTTCCTTTGGAATTTTAAAGCAGAGGCTGGATGGCCATCTGTCGAGCCTGTGATGGGGATTTCTGCATGGCAGGGGATTGGAACGGATGGCCCTTGAGGTCTCTTCTATGATTCAATTTCCAGGTATAGGGCTCCTTGGATAACAAGTGTTCCCTATGGGCTGCCTCAGATAAAAAATGTTTTATCATGTCTTTAAGAAAAGTGTACCTAGGATGCTGGGTTGGGTCAGGACTGGGGGACCTATCTGGGGCCTCCTACACTTACCTGAGGTCTGGCACTGCCCTGAATTAGCCTCCGGTGGGCTTCCTGGGCCTGTTGGAGGCCCCAGACATAGTCTCCAGCGATCCAGCGGTTTTTGAAAGTGACTTCGGTTTTGGGTCCTCCAACAGGCCCGGTAGTCCGTCAGAAGCCCATTTGGGGCAGCCCCAGGCCTGAGGTAAATGCAAGAGGCCTCAAACAGGCCTGAGCAGCTTGCTTCAGGGGGGCTTCCATTTCATATACTTCGGTCCCGTGATATACCAGGACCACAATATATGAACCGCAAAATGCCGGGGGATGTCTGTATCACTTCCCTCGATCTAGACAATATGGTTCTGTTGATGCAACAAAGAGTCACATTGGCTTTCTTGGCCATCGCATGACACTGCTGATTCATGTTCATTTTGTGGTCCACCCAGACTCCCATATTCCTTTCATATGTATTATTCTCCAGTCAGGTGTCTCCCATTCTATATCTGTACATTTAATTTTTTTTACTTAGATGCAGCACCCTACATTTCTCTCTGTTCAAACTCATTTTGTTAGCTTTGGCCCAGCAATCTAATCTGTCAAGGTTGATGGAATGGAACAGCCATCCTGCAAACTCATATCTCTTTATCTATCTTTGCCTGCACTACCTGGGGAAGCTCTGTACTGATTTTAAGTTCTCTGCATCCATCTACCTTTCTGGGGTTTCTTAAAAGGATCCTAAAGCCCCTGGAGAAAACGTCTCAAAAGCATAATGCTTTGGAGCGATTAGAATAATTTGAAAGGAAGGAGCAGAATGAAGACAGGCTGACTGGTGTTTGGGATAGGAGTCCAGTTCCAAAAAAAAAAAAAAAAAAAAAAGGAAAACTGGGTGCCATGCTGTTTGAGGCATGTCCCTCGCAGGTGAAGACAAAAACAACGATCACAGTCATTGTTACATATACAATTGTACTCCAAGCTTTGGGTAGTCTTTTTACCCCACATAGTTTTGGTCCTTCTTCCTTTCCTTTCACATGCAGCCCTTCCGCAACTAACCATAACATATTGTTGATAATGTCTCACCGAGCATTCATAATTTGGGATGCTCTTTTCCTGAATGTGTCACCATAAACAATGGTGGCCTCATCACCTGCTGGCCTCCTGGCCCTGAGAACATTCCTGCAGTGATTGTTCAAGTGCCATCCCCTTTCAGAGTAAATAAGCCACCTGAACTCCTCCAATGAGCTGTTGAACCCTGCCCACCCATGAGCGAATGTCCTTTCTACCCCTAGATGTCTGGCCCTTCTTTTTTCTTTCTCCTTGTATTTTGTGTGGCCCTTAACAACTTCCAGTTCAAGTTGCCTGTCCAAATGGATACTTGGGGATTCTCATCATTTTCAAAGGAAGACCCAGGTGCACTCCTTGGGGCCTTGCCTGAGTTCCAGACCTCATCAATATCCTCCTGGGTAGGTCCTTTATTGTGGGGTGCCCAATGGGGGATTCTAGGGGTCCCAGCCACCTTTCCCCAGTAGTCCTCAGAATGGCCCCTCTCATCCTTTTCCAAGGAGGACACATTGTAGATTCCCGTAGATGATAAATTTGTTTCCTGGTTGTTGCAAGTCCTTCCCTTGCAAGATGATGGCTTCTTCTGCTTCCACCACTTCTGTCCTCTTTGCTCCTGGTCTGGGGGAGTGTAATTGCTGGAGTCTGTGGTTCCTGTGTCATGTAGTCATTTTATGCAGCTGCTCCACTGTCGACAACTTCTGCCCTTAGAGCCTAGGACTCTGTAAGGTCACCCAGCTTCTGGGTGATCTGAGTCAAGGCCTGGGATATGTTCTTTAGGACAGCAGGCTGTATTACTGATGGATTACCTGGCCACCTGTAACTGTGAATTAGCCCTTGTTCTCTCCTTCCAGTGGGAGTCCAGGGCCATCATCTGGGCCAGCTGTATCTTATTTTTTGGTGGCATGGCCCTTGCCTTAGTTTGCCTCAGTGTACACAGCCTTCTTCTTTCCTAGAAGCCTGCCTCCTATGTTGGAACTTTGCTAACAAGTTATTGGCTTCTGCAGTCTGCTAGCTGGGGGGGGGGGGCTGCTTTGGCTACTTCCCTCCCCTAGATGCCTGGCTAGTGCCCATTACCACCCCTTGTCCTGCTGCTCTGGCTCCCCAAAAGAAGGTGGTGATAGATAAAAAGAGGAGTTCTTGGTGAATGTTTCAGGGTAGCATGGCCAAAAGGAAATCAGCTCTTTTTGAAGTAAAGATATAGGCAAGCATGTTGCATTTGCCTATATGGCTGCCCGCTCACTTACTGCAGCCAAACCTGGCTGAAGCTAAAAAATGGTGGGGCACTTTTATGCTGGAGGGGTCTTCCCTGGCCTCTGCACTTTACCCACTTCGATGCCTGTGCTCCTCTGCATACCACCACTTTTTTTGCTACCCTTACTTCTTTATCACTGCTTTTTCTGCTGCTTCTCCTCGCCACCTTGCCACTGCCTGGCCTTGCTCAGCTTCTGTCTCTTAGAGTGCCCATGCTGAGACTGAGGACTAACCTTAGCTTGGCCACTGTTATTTATAGTCCAGCTGACATACCTGATCAGAAAGTCCTCCCTTCCAGTCCACCAGCTGCACTTCCCATTTCACAAGACAGTACATGCCAATCAGAAGAGACTGCTGCAATTCACCCATGCTTCCTTCCTCCCTGCACTCCCCTCAGCATTCTACATGCCACCTTCATTTTAGGAGCTACAGGAGCACTGCATAAGGAAGACCCAGATGCTGCTCTGGCTGCAATGTTGTCATCCTGGTGAATTGGATCCTTGCAGTAGCAATACTAATGTGAGGGAAAACATTAGGAAGAAGCATGAGGGCTACGAAAAACAGACTGTTTTGCTATTGGAAGAAGGAGAGGTGAAGAATTCTCCTCAAATGATTCTTCTTCTTCATGTGCCACGTCTTCATAAAACCTTGGCAATCAGTAGCCTGAACTGGTTTCTAGGGTCCTATCACATGAGCAGAAAAATGCTGCTAATACTCTTATGGTAACGTGACTGAAGAAGCAGTTCTAGCATCCACACCGGCGTGGTTTCAGTAACTGAATCTTATGCGTCTCCACACCTTAACCCGCATCAAACAGCACTGCTCTCTGGATGGGGTGGGGGTGGGGGAAATGAGGGATCTTTAAACTTTTTTTTTTTTTGCAGCCCCAAGCAACGATCAGCTGTAGCTCCTGCTTGGGGCTGCAAAAAATGTTTAAAAGCTCCTCCTTTCCACCCACCCCATCCAGAGATTGGTCAGATGAATTGAATTCCTGTATTGAACTGCAGATTCATCGTCAAGCAATTAAAGGGGAAGATTAGCAGAGAGGCTCAGGTTGGATTACATTACAAACTAGTGAGCTAGTGAGTGGAGTGAGGGGAAAATAGAAACCTGTGGGGGCTGGGAGGGTGGGGAGAGAAAGAGAAAGACCAGTCTACCTCCCACCACTGTTTACGGAGAGAGCACCCTTTTGATACAAAACCCATTGTTAAAGAGAAAGGCTGCAGTGACTGGATTGTTTCTCTGGGTCTCTGGCTTCGGCTCCTCTCTCTCTCTCTCTCTCCTCTGCTTGCCCACAAGCACGCACACACTCACACTTGCACACAGCCTCCTTGTCCCTTTGCTGCATGCAAAGTGAGGCAAAAAATACCCACCCTCTGGCTTGGGTGTTGGAAACCTCACTGGGACTTGCTTAAGTGGGCACTGACAAGTTTCTATCACCCGCCCCAAAAAAAGCTCGCAGCTCATGAGGACATGATTTTTGGAGGCAGTTTTTTTCTGTAAGTTAGATCCGGATTTAAGCAGTCATGGGATAGCGCCCTTAGGCTATTCTACACAGAGCAACTGTGCACACTGCGGACCATTAGCTTAAGCCAGAATGTTCTTCTATGCCCTGGGCCATCCTTCCCATCTATTTTTCCTTGAAGGATATTTTGCAGCAGATGGTATTTCTTATTGCACATTATGGTATTTCTTATTGCGCATTATGTGTCCGAAATACTGCAATTTTCTTCAGTTTACAGTATTGAGGATTTCTAACTTTTTTGTTCAAACACTATAATACAGCCACATTAGTGACTCTGGCTGTCCAGAATTCTTCTGTGCATCCATATTTCAAATGCTTCCAGCCTTCTGCATAATTTGTCTGTAAGGGTCCAAGTTTCAATGGCATAGAGAAGCATGTTGAGTACATAGGATCGAAATATTTGAGTACGAAGTCTGATAGATAAGTCCCAGTTTGTCAAGACTTTCCTCATTTCCTGGAAATAATTTCTAGCTTGTTCAATTCTACAGTGAATTTCACATGAAGGATCCCAGTTATCTTTGACAAATTATCCTGGGATAAGTATTTATAAGATAATACTTTCTCAATTACATCACTGCCGAACTTGAGAAGATTTTGTGAACAATTTATTTTTTACTGATAACCGTCCATTTTGTCGTCTTCATGTTAAGTGGCAATCCCATGGCACTACTTTCTGCAGCAACAGATTCCAATAATCCTTGCAAATCTGCCAGACTTGTTGCAAACAGGACAGTATTGTCAGTGTATATTATGTTATTTACAAAACAATCTTGGTTCTTTCCTTCAAGAGCATCCCAGAAAATTCTTTCTGAATAGATATTTAAAAGTAGAGGTGAGACAATACAACCTTTAGTAATTGACATCTCTTCTGATATCTGACCATCTATCTGGACACCAGCATGCTGATTACAATACAAATTCCCAATCAAACTGATATCACAACTGTCCAATCCCAATTATTTAAGAATATTAATGTTTATCATGTTTAACTAAGTCAAATACTTTTTCATAATCAATGAAGCAAACAAAAACTTCGACACTGACATCGAGACATTGCTGAACTAGTATCTGAAGGCTAAAGAAAGCCTCCTGAGTTCCAAGGGAAGTGATGGTACCTCTCTATTCTGCTCTGGTCAGACCCCGTCTGGAGTACTGTGTCCAGTTCTATATGCCGCAGTTTAAAAAGGATGTTGACAACCTCGAGCGGGTGCAGAGGAGGGCGACCAGGATGGTTGAGGGTCTGGAGGAAATGTCGTATGAGGAATGGCTTAGGGAACTGGGAATGTTTAGCCTCTCTAAAAGAAGGCTGAGGGAGGATATGATAGCTATGTTTAAAGATCTGAAAGGATGTCATATTGAAGAGGGAACAGGTTTGTTTTCCATGGCTTCAGAGACTAGGACTCGGGGCAATGGTTTCAAACTACAGGAAAAGAGATTCCATTTGAATATTAGGAAGAACTTCATGACAGTTAGAGCTGTTCGGCAGTGGAATATGCTGCTGCGGAGGGTGGTAGAGTCTCCTTCTTTGGAGGTTTTTAAACAGAGGCTGGATGGCCATCTGTCGGAAATATTGTGATGGGGTTCCTGCATGACAGGGGATTGGACTAGATGGCCCTTGAGGTCTCTTCCAACTCTATGATTCTATGATTCTATGAAATCTATTCCTGAATCCAAATTGGGTATCTCCAATGCTGTCTTCACTCTTCCGATATATTCTTAAATGAAGGACTTTGTAAAACAACTTCAGGATGTTACTCATCAAACTGATTGTCTGATATTCATTACAACTTTTTGCAATAGGTTTCTTTGGAAGTGGTATAAAAGTGGATTTGAGCAAGTCTCATGGGATGGTTCCACTTCTATAGAGGCTGTTGTATAAATCGACAAAAGGGGGTAATGATTGTTCTTCATTAAGCAATTTCAAAACTTCCATATATATTTCATCAGTGTCTGGAGCTTTGCCACACTTTGATATTTTAATGGCATGCTCTACCTCTTCTCTCATGATATCTACACCATCATCTAACTTGACACCATGGTCAATACTTCTGTTATCCTTAAAGAGATGTTCTATATATTCCATCCACTCCTGTAGTTTCTCCTTAGTGCTTGTCAAGGTATTGCCATTATTGCCAATAACATATCTCTACATATCTGCTGCTTGCTTTATTTTCTTGTACATGTTAAATGACTCATGCTTAGCATCCAATTGTTCAATTTCGCTACATTCCTTTGAAGGTTTTTCTTCCTTTGCCATTCTTATTTTATGCCGTATCTCTTTCTGCAGCTGTTTATATATTACAGGATGTCTATTTTTCATCTATCTTCTATGATCTATGAGGTCCAGAATTTCATCTGTCATCCAAGGTCTGATCTTCTTTCTCTTGATCATCTTTAATTTATCTTGGCGCACCTCATTCACAGCAGCTTTAATTTGGCTCCAGGTGTTTTCAACTTTATTTACATCTGCTGTCTCTATGATGGATTTGAATTTTTTACTCAGGATCAATTGAACTTCAGTTCTTAATTATGGGTCCTGAAGTTTAGAAATTGCGGTTCGACTATTTGTCACCTTTGACTGACATTTCTTCAACAGTTTCACTGTTTCACTTCAACAGTTTCACTGTTGACTGACATTTCTTCAACAGTTTCACTGTTGCTAACAAAATATTATGATCTGGATTAATATCTGCACTAGGATATGTTTTCACACATTTAATTGAATTCCTAAAACATTTATTAATCAAGACGTAATCAATCTGATTCCTGATATTTCTGTCAGTATTTGAAGACCATGTATAAAGGTGGTATGGGGGCATCTGGAAATACATATTTGCTGCTATAAATTCTTCTTCACATAACTGAATTAGTCGGTCACCTCACTCATTGCCAATTCCTAATCCATATTTACCTACTCTTTCAGCCTGTTGGTCTTGTCCTACCTTTGCACTGAAATCACCCATTACTATGGTAACTTCCATTGATTTGGTAAATGATGAAGCAGTCTTTAATTGAATATAAAATTCTTCTATATCATCATCTGCTGCATCACATGTTGGTCCATATGCCTGGATAAGATTAACCAAGATATGTTGTGCATTAAGATGGAGTAAAATAACTCTGTCTGACACTGGCACAAACTTTCTGACTGTGTTACTGATGTTTGGATGGACTATGAATCCCACTCCATTAAAGTGATGAGGTTTGTTGTTACTAGCATAGTACACATGATGTCCATCTACTACACACTTTCCTGAATTAGGCCAACATATCTCACTAATACCAAGGATGCCAATTTTAAGTATTTCCATTTCCCTGATGGCATTGTAGGTTTTACCAATTTGAAATAAGCTGCAAACATTACAGGTGGCTATCCTTCTCATGGCTGGACCAGAGATTCTTAGCATCTCTTGCCCACTGAAGGGCTGCTGGGGACTGGGGGCCATGGCTTTAGGTTTTCCAGGCATTCTAAAGATTTACCTGGGGAGGTTTGCTTAAATGGAGTGGTTTCCCTCTTGCCCACTTCACTGCCATTGCTGCCCATTATGGATCAGATGCTGTTTGAAGCTGCTCACTCTGGATCAGATGCTTCAGGGGATGGACACCGTTAGTCTGATCTCTCCATGGAGACCTGCCTAGCTTGGCAGACCCTTTTGGTAGCAGTGCTACTGCCAGCATAGCTTTCAGTTTCACTGAAGCAAGCAAGTCACTCCCCCTCCTTCAAGGCCTGTGTCCATGGAGGAGATGATTACACATCTGTAAAGGTAATGAGAATGGAGAAAGTCCTCTCTAAAAACTATTACTAGGTAGAAGCTCAAGAAACTGTCACTTAAAAGAAAATAAGCTTTTTCTAATCATTTTGCCATATTTTTCTTGTCTATTGGAGCCACATCAGCTTCTGCAGCCCTCATTTTTAGGAGCTGACTGCAAAATTTCCTGACTTCCTTCAATCTTTATTACTCTTAGGTGATATCTTGCATACCCTTGATATGAAGAGAGAAGAATTAGTTTGTCCATCTTGCCCTGTTCCTTAAAGTTGGAAGAGAGTTCTGGGAGGACTTTCAGATATTAAATGGCCTGATAATTAAGGAGCAAGAGAAAAAGGAGATCTGGTTAAGAGGTATCTTATCATCTTTACAAAATGAATAAAGCAGACAATCAATTTTCACTCCTACTAATGGAAAATAGAAAGTATACAAGAGAGCAAAACTGAGGCTTTTAAGTATATTAGGTAATGTAGAACCTGAACCTCATTTCAAATGTGTGACACACCTCTCTGCCATAAAGGGTCTGATGATTTATGACAGTATAGAGCCTGCATGGGGCCTGAGCTTCTTTTCTATTCCTCTCATCACATAAAAACCAAAGCATAAAACTAAACATTACACAAAGGTAGCTCTGGGTTGCAGACCTCCTGAGGATAGAGGAATGTTGTAGGTTTAAATTTTTTTAACTGCAGCTATTTTTACATCACCTCTCTGTTCCACTCAGGCCCCCTTTAGAACAGGGGTCCTCAACCTAAGGCCTGGGGGCTGGATGTGGCCCCCTAGGGTCCTGAATCTGGCCCCCAGGACCAATTGCAGACCCCCCCCCACTTAATAAGCAAGCCAGCTTCTGCAGCTTCTACTGCTGAGGCAGTTCAAAGCTTCAAGCTATTTTGCCGCTTTGATCAGCACAATTGCTAGTGGGGCAGTTCAAAGTGGGAGGGCCACAGCCAGGTCCCTGCTCCCTTCACCCGCCACCCAGATGGTTGTGGCACCGTCTTCAGGGGAGCGGGGCAATTTAAAATAGGAAGGCTGTGGCAAGGTCACCCACTCCCTCCATGGCCCCGAGGCCCCACCCCTGCTCCTCCTCCATCCCGTCTGCCTGCCTGCCTTGTGTGGCCACTGCCTGTGTTATTGTGGTTGTGAGGAAGGAAGGGGGCAGGAGGAGGCAGCACCAGCCAGCCTTCTGAGCTGGAGCAGCCACTGCAGTGGACCGACGAAGGGAAACGGACCTTCTTCCCGCCCACCCAGCCCCCTCTGATCTGCTGCCTTGCTCCATGGAGGAATCCCGGCCATGGCCGGAGGCTGAGGCTGCCGCCACCACCACCACGTTAGAGACCAGCGAGGAGGAGGTGGGGGAGAAAAAAGAGAAGGGAAGGAAAGGCCAATGGTGTCCCGGGCCTGGCTCCTGGGAGGCTGGCGGGGCTGCATTTGTCCTTGGTTTGTGATGGGCGGGCTGGCGAGCCAACAGAGCACCGCAGCCTGGCTGGACTTGGCCACTGAGCGGGCTGCGGGTGGCTTTGGGCATGCCTTCCTGCATCACCTCCTCCTTCCCAGCACTCCCTCCCTCCCTTGCAGCACACCAAGTCGGGCCAGACTGGGCCAGGCCAGGCCGAGAGAGGAGGCAGCTTTCTCTCCAGGGTGCAGCAAGGGTGTGATGGCCTGGGCGTATGGCAGGATCCATGCGCAGTGGTGCCAGTCTTGCCGCACTTGCCACGGCTGCTGCTCCTCATCCTGAGTGGCCGTCTAGAAGGTGATGAGGGGCCTGAGTTTGCCTGGGCTGCCGCCTCCTTCCTGACTCAATGAAGGAAAGAAGGAGAGCTACTCCAGCCGCTGCCACTGGAGGAGGAGGAGGAGGGAGAAGAAGAAGAGGCGCAGCAGAGGGATTCCAGTGGTGGCACCTCAGGGCAGCGATCCGGAGCAGGAGGCATTGTTGGGGCCCGAGAGAGGCACTGATCATGGGCCGATTGTGGGGGGGGACTCCACCCTTTTCCCCTCCCCCCCTTTTTTAGACTGTGGTCTGGCCCACAGTGGTGTCTGGGTGGTGGTGGACCGGTGTGAACCCAGTACAGAACAACACAAACAGTGGCCCAGTGGGTCGTTTGCGAATAAAGAGAAAGGGACACCCTACAATAAAAGGAAGGAGGAAGACATAGAGAAGGGAGAAGAAGAACCAGGAAAACTGTTCTTTGAAAAGAAAGATCAAACAGATACGAAAGTCATTGAGAAAGAGGATAAGGGAGAACTAGATAAGAAATTCAGAGATAGTTATTTGGCCATCGCAAAAGAAGTGGAGTTATGGGAAGACATAAAGATTGGGCTAATTGACATCTGTCAAAATATTAAGAATACTGGGGTGCAGACTGAGGACGAGGTGAAAGAAGCCAAGAAGGTAGTGCATTTGGGTATACAGGTAGGAGTGAGTGGGGGTGGACGAAAAACGGTGGACACACAAACAGATATAAGCAACAAAACGAAGCAAATTGGGGTTCAGGTGAAAATAGAACCAAAAAGGGTATATGAGTCTGTGGCAATTCAGACAGAAGAGAAAAGTGAGAAACCTGTATATAAAGAGATAGGATTACAGGCGGAGGGTCGCGAGGAGAGGAAGGGCGACAGGGGAGGGGGAAAGGAGCAGGCACGAGACGAGGGAGCGGTTGGAGGAATAACAATCTTGAAGGAGAGGGGTAGTCAGACAGAGGGAAGACTAGAGAGAGAGAAGGAGGAGGGTATATATTCTCCAATCCCTGTGGGGTTAACCGGACCGGATATTAGAGGAAATTACCCTCATTTAGGTTACACAGGAGGGAAAACGGATCCCAATCCTCCTGGATGGATACCAGGTTGGGGATGGGAGCATCCCCTCAGAGCTCTACCTCGTACCCTAAGGAGCCGGAATGGTGGGTTAATGAAGAAGTTTTGAATACACAACGTAAAGAAAGCAACAATCCGTTTGTAACGAGTAAGAGAAGTTCAATGTCATGTTTGTCTCCAAGTTCATACCTCCCTGTTCTGACTCCCCATGTAACAAGGAATGAAGAACGAGAAATAAACAAACAAACAAGTGAATCGTTAAATAAAAGTTTATTGTTAGACCTTTTCATACAAAACGACTCTCTTCCGTTTATTGCGCCTGAACAGTTAATCGATTTCACAGAACCCTCCCAACCGGTCCGCTGTTTGAAAACTTTGAGGACCCCTGCTTTAGAAGGACATTTACTTACATAGCTGCTGCTTCTTCCTCAGCTACTCTTATGTTAGTCTAGTCACAAGAAAAATATCTGCCCACATGTTGAGAGGAATCAGTGATTTGGCTTCCTGTCATATTTTTAAGCACTGTCAAAATCCTATAAAGTCAATTACTTAGTGTAATAGATACACGCACAGGACCTACATACCATTCTGTCAGAAACATGGGGGCAACCATAGAGCTAGTGGCAACAATACTGGTAAAGGCACACACGAATAATAAAAAGCTGTGTTCGGGGGATGACAAAGGATAGATTGGAACTTAGTGATGGACCTCTAAGTCATTCATGGAAGATTACCATGGATGACTGTCTTCTAATTGTTTAACATGCCCCCCCCCCCAATATACTGCTAAAGCAAATGTGATGTATGGGCGTGGAATGTTTTTTGGTAGGACTGTGAGTTCCATTCATCTCTGTTAATCAAAACAATATCCATGGTTCAAAATTCTTTAACTCTGAGTTAAGCTTTGTAACAAGCTCTAATTTGTGAATCTCAAGTTTCTAACAAAAACCAATATTGGTCTTGCAATATGAATGTAGGAGACTTTTCTTCACAGAAGAACAAACTCTGTGATGGAAGCCCTTACATGCTGCCTGAAGTGATTATTACCCATCCATGCATTAACATTCTTGGTGAAAATTAAGCCTAAACCTCTAGTATGTCAGTTTGTATCTGTATATATAATAGAGCTAAAAAATAATATTTGAGAATTCTTGGAGAATAGGGTGAGGTCCTAGAAGATTGGAAATGGGAGAACATTCTTATCCACAACAAGATTTGGTGAAAATACCAAAGATGTCCGCCTAACATCCAAGCAGAATTCTAGATTAGATTATTTACACAGTTGATCTGAAATGCATGTAGCGTATAATACAGGCCAGCTGTTTATCAGTAATTACTCATCTTAGACCCAAATTTCTTATTTTTTAAAAAATAGTGTTGCTGCCATGGCAATAGTGTAGATGTAGTACAGCTGGAGCAAAGAATACTTTTTTAAAAAGTATCCCATTATATCTCTTTTGAACAACGATTCCCACCAAATGTTGTTTAATGGCTCTGCAGGTACCTGGGTCTTGCACCTCCCTTTAAACCTATTTAAAATAATTTATAATAAGTGCTGCAAGACTGTGTCCAGAACACATGCTATTCAACCTTATTATGAATTATTTTAAATAGGTTTAAAGGGCGGTGCTTCTGTTATCTGCTTATGCAGATAACAGAAAACTGGACGCACATTCCAAATTACCTTGACAGGCTGGATGTCTGGAATGAAATCAGTGATGGAATTCAGCCGACATAAAGTCCTGTATTTACTACAGCTGCTCAGAAGTGCATATAGAGGAGCAAAGGGAGCTGGCATAGCAGCAGTATAAGTGAAAAGGAAGCTGGATCTGCATAGTTAATTCCTCGGAGTATAACTTATTATGTCTTTTTGTTTAAAAAAGTGTTTAACAGCAAATATACCTCTATATCTGAATCAAAACTGTTGGATGCTGGATGTCCCTGCTAAGACTACTGTAATGCACTCTATGTGGGACTACCGATGAAAAGTCTCAGGAAATTTCAACGGGTCCAAAATGCAGCAGCCAGATTGCTGACTGGGGCGGAGTACAGATTTCACATCACACCCCTACTAAAACAGCTCCACTGGCTGCCAATCAGCTATTGGGCACAATTTAAAGTGCTGACCTTAACCTACAAAGCACTGTATGACCTGGGCCCTAGCCACCTCAAAGATTGAATCTCACAGTATGAACCAGATCAGGTGTTAAGATTATCAGGAGAGGTCTTTCTCTCCATCCTACCACCTTCACAGATACATCTTGTGGGAACACATGAAAGGGCCTTCTTGGCAACTGCATCCAGACTCTGGAGCTCCCTCTCCCACTTGAGGCCAGGACTGTCCCATCTCTGATGTCTTTCTATTTGTCCGGGGATTGTTGAAATCACTGCCTGATAAGTAGCAGATAGACTGTGCCTGAGCCCCCCACCTCTGTTGAGAGAGGGATTTTCAATACTCACATGAATGGCTTCCCTTATCCCTCTCTCAAATCACTTATCTTCCCTGTCTAATATATTATTTATTATATATATTATATTATACTACTCTGTAAAATACTCTAATTTTACATTTCATTTGAGTATTGAAAATCTCCCTAAGGTAGAGGGCTTAGGCACATTTTATCTGCTACTTATGAGGGAGTGATTTCAACAATCCCCGGACAAATAAAACTACTTCACACCTCCACCACCAAGACAATAGATAAGAACCCATACTTAATGAGTGTTGGGAAGGTTAAAGGAGGGACTTTCAAACATCTTATGCCATTGTTCACCTAATTGGCCTATTGAGACCATTGTCCACCTAACAAGCCTATTCAGGCCATTGTCCATCTTATGAGCTTATTTTAGACCAGGGTGACATGAAGTCAAAGTGAACTATAAAATGGAGGACTAACAACTAGCTTTCCTCAGACTGATGAAGCTGTTTGGATGAGCAGTGATACGTTTCAATATCTCAATAAAAGAAGTCCAGTGGCCATGACTCAACTTCCAGATAAACTCACCTAGATGACTGTGAATCTTCACAGACATATTGGAATTTACTACCAACTGCCTAATCAAGAAGAAGATGTAGATGAAACTTTTGAAAAACAAATTATAAGAATTTCATAGAAATGTGATATAATAGTGATGGGAGATTTCTGATATCCTGATATCTGTTGGGAGTAGAGATGGGCACGACTCAGCGAAATTTTCATTTTCGTTTTTTTGTTTCGTTTCATAATGAAAACGAAAACGAAAATTTTTTCAGAAGCAAAACGAAAACAGAAACAAAACGGAAAATTTTGCCGTGCTTTTTGTTTTCGTTACGGCAGACACATTGCATTTAAAAGAATGCCAACGAAATGAAAAATTTTCATTTTCATTTTTGTTTTTTCGTTTCATTTCGTAACGAAAATGAAAACGAAAAATGTGCAAAAACCCCCCAAAAATGAAAACGAACCGAAACGGACCCCTAAACGACAAACGACAAACGAAAAATTATTTTTTTGAGTCGTGCCCATCTCTAGTTGGCAGACAAATTCTGGCAAATATGGATCTTCCACAAATTTTTTGGCTTGTGTGACTGATAATTTTCTCATCTCCTGTAGCTATTCTGTGGTTTACAATAATCAATAGAGATGATTGGTTGGAAAATGTAGCAGCATGAGCAACTCTGGGGGAAGGTAACCATGTTCTACTTGAGTTCTGAATTTCAAAAGCAGCAAAAGCAGAGTATAGCTGCATACTGTACTGGATTCTAGGAAAATCAATTTTAATCAACTCATATATCTTGACTTCAGCAAAGCCTTTGACAAAATGCCCCATGATTAGAAAGCTAATTAGGTGTGGGTTTGAGAGAAGAAGTGTCATGTGCATACACAATTGGTTACAGAATTACACTCATAGAGTGCTTATCAATGACTTCTCAGACATGGAGAATGTAACAAGGGGATAACACGAAACTGAGCCTTGTGCTCAGTACTCTTCCACATTGAATAAAATTCAAAAAGGTCTTGATAGGTTCAAGCACTGGGGTTCAAATAACAGGAAGAAATTTAAGAGGAATAAATGCAAAGTTCTACATTGAAGGGGGACAAACAAATGCACTGTTACATGATGGGAGTTATTTGGCTTAGTATTGCTACGAGTGAGAAGGATATTGGAATTGTTGCGGTTCATAAGCTGTATACAGACAACAGTATAATTTGGCTACAAAATGCTATATTAGGCTGCATTAGCAGAAATGGTGTCTTCAGATCCCATGAGATACTGGTCCTCCTTTTTTCAGTACTGGATGGGCATCGACTAGAGCAGTGTTCCCCAACCCCCGGGCCGCGGACCGGTGCCGGTCCGTGGATCAATCGGCACCGGGCCGCCCGATGAAACCAGGCCTTAAGCGGCTGCTGGGAATCCAAGCCAGGTGATCGTGGCCACGAAGCAGGCGGCAGCAGCGGCAGCGGCAGGGGGGCTAAAAAGTGAGCAAGCGGTGGCGGCAGCGGCGGCAGCGGCGGCAGCATCTGTCTCCCTGCCAAACACATGCATCTCTTCCTCCTCCTCCTCCTCCTCCCCCCTGTTGGCGAGCGATGCCGTTCCTTGGGGCTGTGGGGAGGAGGGGAGGGGAGGGGGCAGGAGGGGAGGGGGAGAGGTGCTTGATGGGGGTGGGGGGTCAAAAAGAGAGGGGGAGAAATCGCGCCTGGCTCAGCTGCGGAAGGAGCAGCAGGAGGAGGAGGAGGAGGAAGAGGATCCGCAGGAATCCGTCGCGTCCCGACCCGGCGTCAGGGCCCAGCGGAGCCGGCCTCGAGTCCCCCCCCCCCCGAGAGCGATCGGTGTGCAGTGGTGGTGGGTGCGTCTCAGAGAGAGAGAGAGAAAGAGAGAGAGAGAAGGATGGGATTGCGCGCCGGTGTCTCACTGGATGCGTGCCCGAGGAAGACACAATGTGTGTGTGTATGTGTGTGTGTATGAGAGAGAGAGAGAAAGAGTGAGTGCGCGTGCCTGTGCGTGAGGGGGAGGCAAAGCGGCTCGGGGTGCGCTGAAAGTGCCCAATCTGGGATTGCAGGGTGGCGTGTGGCGTGTGTGTGTGTGCGCGCGCCCGCCGGCAGCGCAAGCAGCTGAAGGTGATATATGTATGTATATATATATATATATATGAGAGAGAGAGAGAGAGGAGAAGGATCTCTTCTGCAGTGGTCTTCTTTGGTAGGCGTTTTGCTTTTCTCGCAACTGACGCCAAAGTCCCACGTTTCTTCCTCCTGTTTCCCTCTCGCTTGCTCCAACCCTCTTTCTCACACACACACAACACCGAGCGCGCGTTTGGTTTCTCTGAGGTGTTTTTGTCCCCTGCCCCCATGAAGGCCACCAATTCCCCCCCCCCCACTCTCCGGCCTCATGTCAAGGAAGGGCGAAGGGTCCCAAGACCTCACCGCGGCTCGGTAGCTTTAAAAAAAGGTCAGGCTCCCCCCGCCAAGAGCGGCTCCTGTCTTCCAAAGTGGTTGCAAATAAACTCTGGAATTGGAATGTCTCCTTGCGTTTATATGCTTCCAAACCTAGCCGTTCGAAAGCATGTGAAATGCAAGTCAGATAAAGAGATGCCCCCGGGGAAAAAACGTGAGGAAGTAAAAACAGTGTTTCCTTGCAGCGATGCCAAGGACTCGCACAACACTGGCTCTTCGGCTTGAGTATGGAGATGAGCACCGCCCCCTAGAGTGGGAAACGACTAGCATGCATGTGCGTCAGCGGCAGGGGGGCATTTACCTTTTTTTATCTTATTAAATCAAAACAAGCGGGCCAGGGAAAAATTATCAAACATTTACCGGTCCGCGGCGATAAAAAGGTTGGGGAGCACTGGACTAGAGTACTGTGTCTTCTTCCAGACACCACACTTTTTTTATTTTTTATAAAATGTACAAACGTAAAATAACAGAATAACAATAATAAACAATTATAAAAAAGTAATAGACAATAATGAACACTACAAAGTGCCCCCCACCCCCAGGAAACCGTCCAGTATTCTTGCATCTTCTCTTCCTTCTTCATCTTCTTCTTTTCCCCCCCCAGTAATCTTCTTAAGGTCCTTTACTCCAGAACTGTGTTGGATTATAAGTCGGTTGTGTCCCTTTCCCTTTTAGTAGTACATGGTCTATAAATTTCCCCCAAACATCGTAAAAGATATTTTTTTTTCATTTTTCCTCGCAAAACTTTTATATTACAAGACAATTTGTCATTTAGCGCTATATCCCACACTTCCTTATACCAGTCAGCAATTTTAAGGTCTAATTTCAGTTTCCAATTTCTGGCAATAATCAGTCTTGCTGCTGTCATAAGGTTTGCTATTAATTCTTTAGTTTTCACATCATATTCATTAATAGATGGTAATGATAGCAGTGCAATTTCCGGTACACATTTAATATCAGTTTGTAATATTTCTCTTATCACCTCAAAAATCTCTTGCCAAAACTTTTGAACTATTTCACATTCCCACAACAGATGAAAATAAGTACCTATCTTTTTTTCACATTTCCAGCAAAGCTTGGAATATCTTGGATTCATTCTATTCACTCTGACTGGAGTCATATACCATCTTAAAACTCGTTTGAAGTAGTTTTCTTTTATTCTAACTGATAATGACTGTAAGATCCTCAAATTCCAAATTCTTTTCCATTCATCATTATTTATTTATTTCTCTATGTCTTGTTTCCATAGCTCTCTTATTGTGTCCTGTTCCCTATTCTCGAGTGAATCTTGAATTATTTTATATATCTTGCCTACTGCTCCTTTTCCTGTATTTCCTTTCTCTGATTCATATGTTGACAAAAATTGCTCAAATTTTGTATATCCTCTGAGTTGTATATTTCTCCTTGTCCATTCTTTTGTCCAGCTTTCTAACTGGGCGTAATTCAACCAGGACAATTCCTGGGCTTGCAGTATGTGTTTAATTTCCTGTTTTGTTCTCATCTTTTTGATCCAGTCTTTTAATCTTGCCACTTTCCTTAATTTAAATAGTTCTCCAAATTTCTTCATGTTTGTGGGGAAATTTGTCTGATCGATCACTGCACCAAGCGGGGAACCTTCCTGTATCAGTTTCCTTCCATACTTTTTCCAAGTGAGTAACAGGGAACTCAGAAGCGGGTTTTTAATTGGGTATCTTTTCCTTTTTAGGGGGAGGGTAAACACGTATTTATTTATGTCTCCACTTAACTCCTCTGATTCAAGTTCCCACCATATTAGTTTTTCAGGTTTAAATAGTATTTCCCCCAGAGAACTAAGCTGATTAGCTGTGTAATAAATTCTAAGATTAGGTATGCCTATACCTCCCTCTTTTTGAGATCTGTACCATAAGCTTTTACTTATTCTTGTTTTTTTTCCACCATTGCAGAATCTATTTATGAGATTTTGATAGGCTTTGATTTCGGCTTCTGTGTATTGAATAGGTAACATTCTAAAAAGAAAGTTAATTTTAGGAAGTATTTTCATTTTTACCATTGCTATTCTGCCAAACCATGATAAATTTAATTTGGAGTAATTTTGTAATTTATTTCTAATCTCTTCCTTTATTTTTATGAAATTTCGTTCTTTCGTTTTGCTAATGTCTTTATCTAAAAGTATCCCTAGGTATTTTATGCATTTACAAACTTTCAATCTGTAATTGGAGATCTCCTCCATGTCTCGGTTATCCTGATTGAAGAGCATAATTTCTGATTTCTGCTAGTTAACACATAGTCTGGTTGTTTCACTGAATTCCTTTAAATGTGCTTTTATTCTTAATATGTTTTCTACCGGATTTTTTATTGTTAACAAAGCGTCATCCGCAAATAAACTAATTTTTATCTTACCCTCCTTACCCATACCTTTGATTAGTTGATCATCCCTTATTGCGTTAGCTAGTAACTCTATCACTATGCAAAACAGAACTGGCGATAAAGGACATCCCTGTCTCGTTCCTCGGCCTAGGGTAATCTGTTCTGTCATCCCATCGTTGACTATAATTGATGAGGTGCTATGAGAATAGAGTTGGTTTATTACACTTAGAAATTTTTCTCCAAACCCCAATTTCACTAATAGAAGTTTTAACGCAGGCCATTGGACGCAGTCAAAGGCTTTAAATAGATCTAAAGACAAGATGCATGCTCTATCCTGTGTTCTTCCCATCTTATAAAGAACATTCAAAACTCTTCTTACAGTATTTGACATTTGTCTGCCCTTAATAAAACCCGTTTGGTCTTCCTTGATATATTTGTCTATAAATGTGTACATTCTTTTGGCTAAAATTGCTGTAAAAATCTTAGCGTCTTGATTTATAAGTGATATTGGTCTATAAGATCCAACATCTATTGGGTCCTTGTTAGGCTTGAGAATTAAGATAGTTAACGTGTTTTTCCAGGAGGAAGGTACTTGCTCTCCCTCCAATATCATATTATAAAGCTTCTTTAACTTAGGTATTAACATTGATTTAAATATCTTATAGAATTCTGGTCCCAACCCGTTGTCTCCTGGAGTTTTAGCATTCTTTAGCTTGTTTATGACATCCTCTATCTCCTCCTCTTTAATAGATTTTTCCATTTCAAGCCTATCTTCCTCCGCTAGTCTTGATTTTAGATTTTTGTCAATATATTGTTCCATAACTTCCTTCCTACTTCTATTAGCTGTATATAAATTTTGATAGAATTCTTGGATAGCTTTTAATTTTTCTTTCATTTGAGTACAGATATTGCCTCTTAGATCCTTTATCCTTCCTATCATGCTTTTTTCTTTTCTTTTCTGTGCTAGTTTTGCTAGCATCTTCGAGTTTTTATTACTGTATTCGAAAAAGTTTCTTTTCAAGTATAATAAATTTCTTTGGGTTTGTTGTAGATCTATATCTTCTAATTCCCTTTTCCTGGCCTCAATCTGAATTAGGATTTTTTTGTCTTTAGTTAGAAAAAATTGTGATTCAAGGTCTGCTATTGTAGCCTCTAATTTTTTTTTATTTTGCTGATCTCGACTTTTTATTATAGCATTTTCTTTTATTATATAACCTCTGGCCGCAGCCTTCAAAGTGTCCCAAATAACTCCTATTTGACCACCACCTTCTTCATTAATATTCCAGGTTTCTAGCCATTCCCTTTGTATTTTTTGTACTGTATCTGGGGATTGGAAAATTCTAGAGTTTATTCTCCACCTTCTAGCTTCCTTATAGTTCTTCTTATTTTCTATTTCAACAGACATTAGAGCATGGTCAGAAATTTTTATCAATTCTATATTTGTATTTACAACTTTAGATAATAAGCTTTGTGAGACAAATATAAAATCTATTCTCAAGTAGGCTTTGTGGGCTGATGAGTAGAAAGTAAATTTTCTTTCATCGCCCTTCAATTCTCTCCAAACATCCTTTAATCCTATATTTGCGATGAATTTTGTTAAGATTGTATGTCTAGCCCTCCAGTCTACCTTCCTAGTCGTTGTTTTGTCTTTTATTTTGTCCATAACCATATTGAAATCTCCCGCCAAAATTACATGTCCCTTCTGTACCTTTTCTATCTGCTCCCATACCTCTTTGTAGAACAAGTTATGATTAGCATTCGGTGCATAAACGTTTATCAGTGTATATTGTTCTAAACCAATTGTGGCCTGAAGAATAATATATCTACCTTCCAAATCTTTCACAGTTTTTTCAACAATACAATCACAGTGCTTTGAGATTAAGATTGCTACCCCCCTTGCTTTAGATGAGCCAAAACTTTTCTCATATATGTTAATGTTGGGTAGTTTCAGTTCGTTTTGACCATCTTTCGTTTGGTGTGTTTCTTGAAGAAAGACGATGTCCGGTTTATTCTTCTTAATTAATGACTCTATTCTCTTTCTCTTCATGTCAGAACCTAGGCCCTTTGCATTCAATGTGGCTAATTTCAACAGTCTA
>JAHTLZ010000023.1:1381653-1394718 GCA_023846285.1 Phrynocephalus versicolor | reverse complement strand
ATAAATAAATAAATAAATAAATAAATAAATAAATAAATAAATAAATAAATAATGTTGGTGCTCAATATGTACCTCTATTAACAGGACAATAAATAGTGCAACTCATTTGTGAATGTATAAGTGCACCTAGCATCCAAGAAACAACAGGTCCACCTCTGTCTACTATCAGAGGGGGTGGAGGGTTTGGATCTACAGATACCACTCTCATCTCTGGACAAAAGGTATGGGTCATATACCCCGATCAGCCAAATAAAATTGGAGAAATCATTAGTAAGGGACCTTTTGATGAATGCCACTTCGCCTATTTGTTTAGATGCAGCTAAACTGAAGCAGCGAGAGTAATAACCCTTCTATTTCTTTGCAGATAGCATGAGTCAGTGGATAGACGATCCAGAGGGTGGGAATCCCACGTGGGCCCAATTTCTTGTGGGAGGCGATGGATCACAACGTTTAGGATGGCCGAATAGGTGGACTGAATTTGATTGAGGGACATGTTGACCCGCTTATTTTCCTGAATATATTGCAGGAGACAGCTAGGGGTCGGATGGGGTTCCCCTGAAGGGTGGTCCCCCACATCCACGCTACAATTACAATAGGGATAATCCCCAAGTTGTTGGAAAGGAATTTGGGGTCCCTCATGTGCCAAGGCTCTATGTGTGGGCGGGTAATGCCATGTCACACAGATGGGAGCTAATGGCCAGTGCTGCTGGTAACTCAAGGTAAATTGGTCTGGGACAGTCATTTGGGTGTCGGTTCCCTGGGGAACTGTGTATAAATGGGTTTTGTTCCAGTCCTGCGGCTCCAGGCATGCAGTGGGCATGATGGGCTAGCCGGCTTGAATGTGGTGTGGCCCAAAGGTACACACCCAGCAATCAGTGACGTTAAGCGTTTCTGTCATGTTATGCACCATCATGTGGAACGTGTTTTTGTCCCACCCTGCCAATGCCCTAGTGAGGGGGAGGGAAATGACCCATAGATTGAGACACAGCAAAAACACCCGGGGAGACATGATTATGCGAGAAACTCGAGGGTGGACGCAGGAGAGGAAGAGAGAGAGAAAGGAAAAAGAAGGGCCCAATACTCACCACTGGGCTTAGGGGTTTAGGCAGGTGCTGTGAGCTGGCTCAGGAGTTCTGGGTGATGTGTGGCAAGCAGATAGACAGTCCAGGTGGGTAGGTCCAAACGGTTGATGTTTGGACAGTAATCCAGCAGTCCAAATGAGGGGAAGGGTGATGTCGGGTGGGGTGAGACCACATGAGTCCCAGTCCACTGAGGTGAGGTTGGTTTCGACGGTCCAGTATGAATAGCGGCAATGAGTTCTTCATTCCTGAAGGGGTGCAGACAGGCACCTGGGTCGAGGCTGGGTGAGGGGGCCTCCCTCTCTCTCTCTCTGCCAGGTGACCTTAAGGCGGAGAGGCTCAGGCTGCTGACATGCTCACTTGGGGGCAAACATTTCGCCTCCAGGCATCTGGGCTGTAATTTCATCATCACCGGACTGGGAGGTCTCTCGAGGAGGGACGGCTGTGGCGACCAGCTTAGAGAGGGAAGAGAAGGCCCGACTCCAACTCCCTAAAATATGATGGTGGGGCTGGTTTCCCGGATTGGGCTTTGGGGCCAGGGTGACAAAGGGACGGCCATGCAGAGGTTATAGAGAGGGGTTTTTTCTTGCTCTGGGGACATGGGAATCAGGGGGGTTCCATCATTTGGAGGGGCTTGAGAGGGGGTGGGCTCCGCCAGACACATCTCCGTTCCTCCCCCCTTATCAGATATGGCTGCGCGTTTAGCACAAGTGTCAGCGAGGCGGTTTCCTCGTGTAATGAAGCCCTCGTCCGTTTGACATCCCGGGCAGTGGACCATGGTTACCTCCTTGGGGAGGAGGAGAGCCAACATGAGGCGGTCCAGCAGAGGTGCCATTTTAAGAGGCTTTCCGTCTGCCCCCACGAACCCACGGGCTTTCCATAGGACAGCGTGGCTGTGGGCAGTCAGGAAGCAATACTGGCTGTTGGTGAAAAGATTTGATTCACTGCCCCGTGGCCAATTTGGCGGCGGCAAAGAGACAGGGCACACTTCTGAGGATGAAGTCACTTCCCCAACTCAGGAGGTAGATGTGTGGAGGTATGTGACTCAAAGGAGTAGAAGGCCAAGGGATCACTCAGAGAGTCTCATATTGCACAATCAATTTGAGGCTCTTTCCCTCATCACACCTCATGAGGCATGCACAGAGGAACAACTGGTTCCACCTGAGGATCTCTCCCTCATCACAATTGATGAGATACAGGAACAGGTACGTGTAGATGAACAGGCTGCAGGAAAGAAGCTCCTTGTACTAGGGGATTCTATAATTAGAAATACAGAGGGATGGATTTGTGATGAGCATGATAACCGTATGGTCACTTGCCTGCCATGTGCAAAGGTTGCAGACATCACGAGAAATCTAGATAGCTTGTTAGAGAGAACTGGGAAGGAGCCAGTGGTCATGGTACACGTTGGCACCAATGATTTCAGGAAGGCAAAGTGGTCAGTCTTGGAAGCCAAGTTCAGGTTGTTAGGTAGAAGATTGAAGTCCCGGACTTCCAAGGTAGCATTTTCAGAAGTGCTACCTGTTCCTCGTGCAGGACCCACAAGGCAGGCATAGTTCAGAAGCCTCAATGCGTGGATGAGGCGATGGTGTCGAGAGGAGGGCTTTAGATTTGTCAGGAACTGGAGAACATTTTGGGACAAGCCAAACCTGTTCAGGAGGGATGGGTTGCACTTGAATCATGATGGGACGAGATTGCTGGCACTCAACCTCAGTTACTGATAACTGGGGGAAAGCCGACAGGAGCTGAGTGGCATCTGGTTCGGAACACCTCATCCTTGAGGAATGAGGTTGGAGAGGGAAGAGAATCACATAGAGATGACAGAGCAGGTATTAGCACTGGGAGAATAATGGAATGTGATAGTTTGTCTACTGAAAATAAAAGCTGTGGGGGGGGGGAGGAGAACAAGGCAGCAGCTGTTGTTGCGGGACCCACTGTACAGGTGCTTCTACGCCAATGCTCGAAGCCTCTGACCAAAAATGGGAGAACTTGAACATTTGGCAGCTAGGGATAACATTGATATAATAGCCATAACAGAACCCTGGTGGAATGTGAAGAACTAGTGGGATACAGCAATCCCAGGCTATAAACTCTATAGAAGGGATAGAGAGGGGCGGGTTGGAGGAGGAGTGGCCATCTATGTCAAAGAAGGGGTAAAATCCAGCAGAATGGAGATTGACAGAGGGTCTGACTCCACCATAGAATCACTGTGGGTTAAACTACCAGGTCCAAGGAGTGATGTGATAGTTGGGGTATTCTATCATCCACCAGATCAAAAACTTGAGGGGGACCTTGAAATGAGGAGAGAAATCATGGAGGTGGCTAAGAGGGATAGGATAGTAATCATGGGGGACTTCAGTTATCCCCACATTGACTGGGCCAATGCGAGCTCTGGGCAAGAAAGAGAAACTGGGTTTCTCGACTTGCTGAATGATTGTGCCTTAGAGCAACTTGTCATGGAGCCCACCCGAGAACAGGCAACTCTGGATCTAATACTGTGTGATACTCAGGACCTGGTCAGGGATGTGAACAGTGACCATGCTGCAATTTCTTTTGCCATGCATGTTGGAGGAAGAGTGTCAAGCAAATCAGACATAAAAACCCTTGATTTTCAAAGGGCAAACTTCCCTCAGATGAGGAAACTAGTTAGAGAGAAATTGAAGGGGAACATTAGAAGAATCCAATCTCTTCAGAGTGCATGGAGCCTGTTTAAAACAACGGTAATAGAGGCCCAGCACAAGTGCATACCACAAGAAAGAAGAGCTCATTTAAGTCCAAAAGGACACCGGCATGGTTAACGAGTGGAGTTAGAGAGGCTCTAAAGTGCAAGGAGAGGTCTTTCTGTAAATGGAAATCCTCCCCAAATGAGGAAAATAAAAAGGAACACAAACTCTGGCAAAAGAAATGTAAGAAGATGATAAGAGAGGCAAAGAAAGATTTTGAGGAACGCATGGCTAGCAATATAAAGGGTAATAATAAAAGCTTCTTTAAATAAGTTAGAAGTAGAAAACCTGCCAAAGAACCAGTTGACCCTCTGGATGGTGAGGGAGGAAAAGGTGAGGATAAGGAGGACTTGGACATTGCAGAGAAATTAAATGAGTTCTTTGCATCTGTCTTCACGGCAGAAGACCTTGAGCAGATTCCGCTGCCTGAACTGCCCCTCTTGACTAACTGGCCTGTAGTTTCCCGGGTCCCCCCTCCTTCCTTTTTAAAAAATTGGTGTGACATCCGCTATCCTCCAGTCCTGCTGCACTGTGGCCGTTTTAAGAGACAAGTTGCATGTTACCGTTAAGAGATCTGCAATTTCATTTCTTAGTTCCTTAATAACCCTTGGGTGGATGCGATCTGGGCCCGGTGACTTGTTAATCTTCAATTTATCAATTAGTCCTAAAATATCCTCTCTTTTAACCTGTATTTGATTTAATTCTTTAGTCAAGAGGGGCCATTCAGGCAGTGGAATCTGCTCAAGGTGTTCTGTCGTGAAGACAGATGCAAAGAACTCATTTAATTTTTCTGCAATGTCCAAGTCCTCCTTAATCTCCCCTTTTCCTCCCTCACCATCCAGGGGGTCAACTGGTTCTCTGGCAGGTTTTCTACTTCTAACATATTTAAAGAAGCTTTTATTATTACCCTTTATATTGCTAGCCATGAGTTCCTCAAAATCTTTCTTTGCCTCTCTTATCATCTTCTTACATTTCTTTTGCCAGAGTTTGTGTTTCTTTTTATTTTCCTCATTTGGGGAGGATTTCCATTTACAGAAAGGCCTCTGCTTGCACTTTAAAGCCTCTCTAACTCCACTCGTTAACCATGCCGGTGCCATCTTGGACTTAAATGAGCTTAGATGTGCCAAGTCCACGGAATGTCATAGGCACATCTGTTTTACTTAATATGGGTGCCAACAGAAGGAAAATTTGGGACATTTTCAGTAGCAGAGCAGCCATCGAGATTACTATCAAGACAATACAACCCATGAAGAAAATGGATTTGACAATGGAAAAACAATTTGTGAAGATAAGGGGCTTTGCAGGAAAGGGAAAATTGAAAAAAAAGAATTTTGGGTTAGTGAATTTATTACAGAAAAATGTTTTCTGTATTCTGATTATCTAGGGCAGGCATGTCCAAAGTCCAGCCCAGGGGCCAAATACGGCCCATTTTAAACTTTTGAGTGGTCCTCAGCCCCTTCTGCCTGCCGACTCAGCCTGTCACTCATCCCTACCAGCTGCTCTCTCCCTGTGCCATCTGGAAACGTCAGTTTGCAGTTTTATGGTTGCCTGCCCTCCCTGCCTCCCTCTGTCCCCCTAGCCACCTGCCTTGCCTACATCCCCCCCCAGCTCCGTTGCTGCAGTGTCCTCGCCACCTCCTTGTGAGGGAGGGCAGCATATGTGAGCAGCGGTGCATCCTGGGTGTGCGCGAGCCAATTCCCAGGCCCTGCAACAGCCATTGGGCCCTTGGATGCCTTGAAACCGGAGCGTTTGCAGCTGCTGCAGACATGCTTACGTCCATGCCCTTTCTCCCCCCTTCAGGCTGAGTGGTCGGCCCACACACATTTTCACCCCACCAAATCTGGCCCTCCTTGCAAAAAGAAACGGGAAATGAAAATGTGAAGACAAATCTGGTATACAAATGTTCTGTTAGACTTTTTAAAACAGGGCTGTCCAACTTCGAACAGGCTGCGGTCTACTTTTTCCAGACGAAAGTGCCTGAGGGCTACTACACTAAAACCTCTACTTATGAATTTTATCTGTTCTGAGCATATGCTCATAAGTTTAAAAAAATGTAAGTAGAGCAGTGGTTTTCCATAGCAATGCATTGAAAATCAATTAATCCTTTCTGGAGGGAACATATTTCAATGCATTCCTATGGTAAGGCTGACCATGCACACGCTTCCCTTACACCAACTCGAGCCGGTGTGGATGGGTGCAAGGGAGGCGCATGCATGCTTGCGCAGATCACCCCTTACCCTTGCCCAGGCTGCTGGAAGACTTTTTAAAAAAGGTACACTTTCCCTCCTAACCCACCCGAAGCCTGACGTGACTCTACTTCTCCTCCTGTTTTCCCCCTTCTCCCTTCCAGCTCCCTTGCTGAACTACTGCTGCCGCCCATAGCTCTCACTCACTTCTGCCACGTTCTCTGTGCAGCTGGGATGGGCCAAGCCAGCAGCGGGGCAGTCACATCACCACGGCGGCTCAAGGAGGAGGGAATGGCTCAGAAGGGGAGCAGGAGGAGCGGCAGGTCACAGTCTCTGTGAGGCAGTTGTGGGGGTGGAAGGAGGAGGTTGATGGGAGGAAGGAATTCTCCCGGGGGGGGAGAAGAGGGGGACGTCACCACACAAAGGAGGTGGGCATGCCCAAGACCCTGCCCCTCACTGTCCCCTCCACACCCCTTCCTCCGCTTTGCACCAACAACTCAATTGGTCACAAGACAGTGGCATGCAGATCATCTGGCCGGTAGGGAGAGCAGGGGACTGCACAATGGCCCTTGAACTGCCTCGCTCATCTGAGACAGTGGGCTAGCAGACCCAGAGCTTTGCTGGGGCAGTGGTGGTCCTTGGGATGGGGGAGGTAGAGCTGGATAACTGATCCCCTCACATTTTTAATTGATGGCTGATGGGGTACTTTTGAACCCTTCACAGACTACTGGTAGCCCCCGGTCTACCTGTTGGGCGGGCCTGTTTTAAAAGAATAGAGGCAGTTAGGCATATACAAGAACTTCTATGCATAAATTAAAACATATAGACCAGGAGGTAGCTCTTTTATATTAGCCCATAAAATATTAACTTGAATTAGAGATGACTAGAGATGATTGCTGAAATTAGGCACTTGGAAGAATAAGTAATTATTTATACTCTGGATGATATATATTATATAGTTAACCAAATATATCCTAAATTGTTTAGTATTGTAGAGCTAAACAGTGAGACTGAATATTGTTGAAATCAGACAGGCTCTATTCTTTGTATTAAAAATAGATGTAAGTAAAGATAGATAGAATATCAATGAGACAGTAATGAAACTAAGTATGAAAGACGGGTTTTTCCTCCCAGTTTGCATTCGTCTTATGAGGTACCATTGATCCTTGCCCAGCCTAGGCTGTTTGCAAGGGGACAGCCAAGGCTGGGGGAGGATCACTGGGTCCTACTTTGCAGGGTCCTGGGGCTGGGGTGGGCAACACCGGGACTTGGGGGGGCATCAACCTTACCTCGCAGGTGGCAGCTTGGTGTTGCAGCACCGCTCCTCCACTGAGGCCTGCGGCCCACTGAGCTGCTGTGGTTTGGGTGTATTTTTTTTGGGGGGGGGGACCCATGATGGAGGCATGCAGAACAGGGCACAGGACTCTAGGTGGGAGACTAGACCAAAGCAGAAGAGAAGCAGTCACCCACCCACCCCTCGCCCTCTGTTTCCATGAGTGGAGGGCACCTCATAGAACTGCTCTCATGGGAAGAAGGGGTCGTTTCGGGGCCCGCCCAGCCTGTGTTCAGCTGGGTGCCAAGGAGGGGCGTGCACCCATGTGGCAGACAGAGGGGCTCCCCCCAACTTTGGAGAGGTCTGCTGGGGCTTGCGTGGCCTATTCCGTTGCCCTGTTGCTTCCCCCCAAGGCTGTAGCGGCCCCTCTTGGCATGCCTCCTCAAACCTCGCAGCAGCCTGGCTGCTCCTCCGCTTTGTGCTTGCTGCAGGCCCTGCTGAGCCCGCAGGAAGTGAAGCATGCCGCGGCCGCCTACCGACCAGGCATGGAGGGTCCCGGGCTGTGCAGTGTGGCAGCCTCCATGCTGGCATGCCTGAACGCCACGAAGGTGCCCTGAAGACGCTTACGCATGGCAGCAGCTCTATGCACTGGTGGCGGAGATGCAACTCTATGTACCCATGCTGGAGGCATTGCCGGAAGTATTTGGCTTGCTCCGCACCAAGAAGCTGCCACCGCCACTGGCCCACATGCTCGTCTACAAGCTGTTCTTCGGGCAAGGGCTGCGCTGTGGTGGCGCTGGGTACGGGAAGCCCTGGTGAGCTGCAACAAAGACCTGCTGCCCCGCACTGCCTGCCGCCAGTGAAAGAGGAGGAGGAGGAGAGGTCGTGCCACTGCCACGCTACATGCCCCCCCACCCAAACGACTGCTTGATGCTGTGGCTGCCCGCCAAGCCACGGAAACAGCCCTGGTGGCGGCACCCCCTTCAGTAACCTGGCCCTGGGCTTGGGCAGCAGTGGGGTGGTGGGCCTCGCATGGAGGCTTCAGACTGGGGTTGTGGAGGTGGATCGTGTGAGGCTGGTAAGCAGGTGAAGGTGGTGTGGGGGTGGCGCCCAGAGTCCCGCAGGCCAGACCGCTCTTGGGGAGTCAGGTGTTGGGGGCTGGCGAGTTATGGGTAGGGCGGTGCAACATTTATGCTTCCCCCCAAGTTCCAGTGTTACCCACCCCAGCCCCAGGACCAGGTCTGCAAGGCCACCTTTAGACAGCATTCCCATAGGAATGCATTGAAAAAACTTATTAATCTGTTCCTTCTGGAGCTGATTAATTGGTTTTCAATGCATTCCTATGGGAGACCATGCCTCATAAGACTTTTTCTTCCTAGGAGGAATGGACCTCTGGAGCCAATTAAAAACGTCTTACGAGGTATTACTGTATATTTGTTTTATGAAATTTAATGTAGAAAATAAATAAAAATGGATCATAAAAAAGGAGTACACCTCCACTTGGACAAAGGGCAGTGATGCAGAGATGAGGATGTACACATATTAGACAGAGAGGATAGGTGGTTTGAGAGAGAGGTCATGTGAACATTGAAAACCCCTCTCTCAACAGAGGGTGGCTCAGGCACAGTCTATCTGCCACTCATCAGGTTGTGATTTCAACAATACCTAGACAAATAAAAAATACTTCATGCCTTTACCACCAAGGCCATAGCTAACTACCCATGTGTTTCAGCATTTTAGGCCATTGTTCACCTTAAGCCCATTGAGACTGTTGTCTGCCTAAGGAGCCTATTCAGGCCATTGTTCATTTTATGAGCCTATTTCAGACCAGGGTGACAAGAGGTCAAAGTGAACTGTAAAATGGAGGACTCGCAACTAGTTTTCTTCACACTGACAAGCTATTTGGATGAGCAGTAAAACGTTTCAGTCTCTCAAGAAAAAGAAGTCCAGTTGCCATGACTCAACTTCCAGATAGGGAATAGGATTAAAAAGCAGCTGAGGGCAGGAATTTCCACTAAGGCGAATTTGCTGCTCCTCTTTCTCTTGCACCTTCAAGTCTTACTGAGGGGACAGAGCCCCACTAATATGCTTGGCACTGCACTGAAGGATGAGAAACTGCCCGACATTTATTCGGAAGTAAATCTCCTCGTGTCCAGTGACGCTTAGTTCTCAATCAACCGCGAGGAAACACTCCGTTCGTCTTGAGCAGCAGGTTCCGTTTCGGGAACCAAGAGTTGGTTCCTGGTATGGCCCGTGCCCGGTCTCGGGGACGCGAGAAGCGACCGCCGTCCTCTCCCCTGCTCTGGGGGCTGGGGAGCAGCGCGCGCGCGGGGGGGTCGGTCGGTCGGCGGACCCGGCGGTGCCCACATGGCCGAGGCGCGACCGGCGGCGACTGCGCGCAACAACAGGCGGCCGGAGGCGGGGAGGTGGGAGGGTCGGGAGCTCCTTAGAGAAGCGGGGGTGGGGGTGGGGGTGGAGCCTCCTAAGCGGGGAAGCGGCGAGCGAGCGAGCGAGCGAGTCAGCTGAGGAACGAAGCCCCCGCTCCGGTGGCCGAAGGAGGCGCACGGGGTGGATTGAGAGCAGGACGCCGCTGCTTCTTGGGGAGGGAAGCCGGCCAAGTCTATCGAGGGGAGCTGGAGGCTTTTGGCGGCGGCGGCGGCGGCGGCGGGGCGCCTGCTTTCTTCCTCCAGAAAGAGTTGTAGCGGCGGCGGCGGCGGCGAGCCTCCTTCTTTGCCTTCCCCAGCTGGCTGGCTGGCTGGCTGGCTGGCTTTCCGCGCGGCCACCTCCGGTCTGCCTTGGACTCGCTCTGAGCAGCGCGCACCAAGGGCAGCGTCGAGGGCAGGAGGAGGAGGAGGGGGGGCGGCGGCGGCGGCGGCCAGGAGGAGCCGGGAGGCCACGAGGGCGACCCGCGCCAACCCTGTGCACAGGTAAGGGGCCCGGCGGCGAGATCCCGGGGGTGCTGCCGGGAAGGCGGCGGCGGCGGCGGAGGAGGGCGTCGCGGCGGAGAACTTTTGTAGGACTTCTCTGTGTTGCCCATAAGAGGAGCCTGCCCCCGCCGAGCTCTGGAGCCGGTTCCCGGGCGCGTCTACTCAGAAGTAAAGGCCCGGGGGTTCCGGGTGTCTTGGGTCAACGTGCTAGTGCAGGATTGACGCCTTAGCCTTTAAGTCGTCGCGCAGGCTTGTCCCAAAGAGTCTGCTGGCTGGCTGGCTGAGGGAGGGGAGGGGAGGGAAAGGGAGGGGATCCCGCGAACTCAGGCAGCCTCTTGGCAGGGCCAGAGAAGCCCGGCACTCCCTCCTGGGGGAAGGCAACTCTTCGGGGTATGCCTTCGGTCCCTCGCCGCATTTCCCACCCCCCGCCCCGCCCCGCCCCGCCCCGCCAATGAGTGCGAGAGGCGTATAAACTTCACTGTCTCGGTGGGTGCCCTTTCCACATTGCATCATAAAATCAGGGTGGAGCCACTCTTTCTCCTCCTCTTTTCTCTTTCTCTCTCTCCCCCCCCTCGCCCGCCGTCCCCCCCCCGCCGGCCTGAAGTAAGGGGCTTGCCCGGCTCTGCCAATCCGTTGTGCTTGAGCGTGCGCTCTCTCCCTCTTTCTTTTTCCTGCCCGTTTCCCCCTTGCGGGGATCACTCAGGCCAGAGATTGGACCTTTGGGGCGGCGGGGAAAGAGTGAGGATGAGGATACGTCTCTAAGGATGGAAGGAGGCGGCACGGAGGCCGGGCTGGCGCTGCAGCGGCCGCCTGGTAAGAGAGAGCAGTCGTGGAGTGAGGGCTGGTTCCCTGCAAAGGCATTTTGAACGCGAAGGTGCCGTTGTGGGCCAACGTTGTGTTGTTTGAGTTGCCCAAGGTTGCCCACGTGCTACTACTGGACACGCTGTGAAAGAGGTTTTGCAAAGCATTTTGGTTCCTCACCCCCTCGCTGTAGATGAAGCAGGGCTGAGGAAAGATTTCTTGCGCTGAGGCTGGATTGGGTGGGAATGGGAAAATTAATGGCTGAGGGCCACATGCCTCCTCCTCATTCTAAGAACTTCCTTTCTTGGGACAAAGGTAAAAAACAAAAGGCTTACAAAAGTGCTTGGCGGCCTTGCCCTGTCATATTATTGATGTCAGTTCTCTTCCAAATGTGTAGGATTCTACTGGAAACGGTGGCTGTTTGTTCTTGCAATGTAAGGCACTCGGGATCTCCCAAACCACTCAGTGGTAAGGGTTCCTCATCCTTTCTTACTCCATCTCATGTGCTCCAGATGACTCCTGGAGTCTACTCAGCCTTTGAATATTTGAACTTGTGTGGAGGGGAAATGCTAACTTCCTCCCCATTTCAATTTAAACCCTGTGGTTCTCTCCGTATATGTTCCTTCCTGCATACTGGAAAGAAGTGAAATGGATGAGCAACCTCCTCCTGTTGAGTAATTTGACTGAGATATTACTGATCAAGCAGTAGAGCACAAGGTAACTAACCTTATAGAGTGATGCTGTTAATATGGATTTAATCATGCCTTAGTGATTTCCTTTTGGAGTGCACCTTTGGTGGGATAACTAAATGCATACTTAACTTTCTCTTGCCTTCTAGTTACATATAAGGCTGGATTATATCTGTGTCTCTTTTCCTAATGTCCATAATTGGGCCTGTTCAGAACTTCATATACTGTATATTGACATGAAGTTTGGTGCTCTGTTTTCTGGACTGTTCCTTGATTGGGTAGACTGAGAAATATAAAAACACGATTGTAAATTTTCTAGTTCCAGTCTTTGTTCATCAGCTTGCCTGCTGTGGAATCCATATGCACTGCAGAAGTTTCTGAAAAGTGTTATTGGAGAGATACTTGTTAAACACAGGAATAATAGCTATAGGCCACTGACAAAAAAATCTAAAATCCCCCCTTTATTCCATTGTTAACTACAGAATGCTAGGCTTATATAAATGTAACCATTGTTGTGTGTAAAATGGGGACATAATTTGTACTTGCTTGGATGTGTGAATTAACTGGGATAGTTGATGATAGTAGTAAGCTGTGTTCCGGGAAAGCCAATTTGATTGTCTGTTTGAGGAACACCAGAGTTCTCAGGAACACAATTAATTTTTTAAAGCAGGTAATGATAAGCTTTGTGTGTGTGTGTGTGTGTGTGTGTGTGTGTGTGTGTGTGTGTGTGTGTGTGTGTGTGTGTAAAACATTACTGTATTTTTTAGAGGTATGTATGTGTGAAAAAATTATTCACACATACATACTGTGGTCCTGGTACATCTCTAGCCCCAGTTTACTCTCCAGCCATGCTGCTCTTGGGAGGGCCAGAGCAGCATGGCTGGAAAGTAAAATGCGAAGACAACCCCCCCCCCCCCCGCCGCCAGGTCTCCATGCCGGGCAGGTCCCAGCTGCAGCCCCAGCGGAGGCTTCCCGACAAGCGGGCTGAATGGGAGAGCTCCCTCCCTCCCTTGGATTCACATTCGGCCTGTCTTGAAGAGTGCCTCAATTGTCATCATGGTGGGTGGTTACTCTCTAGCCTGTTTCTCATCTCTATAATCTCCGGTAGGGCTGGTTACACTCTCTCCCTTCTGTTCTATGGGAAAAAATCATGCAAGGTAATTTTTTTTAACACCCGGGTCAGGAAGCCTCCGCTGTGGCTGCAGCTGGGGCTGGGACCTGCACTGGGTCTGAAGGCCTCCAGAGCAGCTGCTCCCAGCAGTGGGTGTATTTGCCCTATAAGACGCACACACAGACATTTCTCCTTACTGTTGAGAGGAAAAAAAGTGCATCTTATAGTGAATAATAATAATAATAATAATAATAATAATAATAATAATAATAATAA
>JAHTLZ010000023.1:1363801-1381643 GCA_023846285.1 Phrynocephalus versicolor | reverse complement strand
ATAATAATAATAATAATAATAATAATAATAATAATAATAATAATAATTAATAATAATAATAATAATAATAATAATAATAATAATAATAATAAGTCTTTTATCACCTCCTTCTTCTGGGGTTCCCCCAGGGCTTTGCAGCTTGCCCAAGGCCATATAGTTTGGTTCATCTTGCAGAGTGGCATAATGGGAAATTGAAAGCCAGCACACGCACACACTGTCTCTGGTTTAGACATTATTATTTATTATTTCAATTTTTATACTTGGGGTTCTACAGGTTGCCGGACTTCCCACCCCTTTGGATTCAATACATGTTTTTCAATAAACCAACAGAAGTTTTATTGTCTTCTTCCATACTTTTGGAGAAACTTCTTTTAACACTAACTTCAACAGGTGTAACGTCTTTAACAAAGGGATTATTCTTAGAGTCTTTGGAGGGAGTAAACAGGGATGAATTCAAACTCCTTCTGCTCCGGAGAGATGAGTGTTCCACCAGACCCCATCTGAGGCTCCAAGTCCTGGGTCGGTGGCATAGCCTGTACCCCAACCTCTATGGAGGGTTTGGATCCATATCTCCCTTGGTGGCCTCCCCGAACAGGAAAGTCCTCTTGGAGGGCCAAACCCCTCCCGCAGGAGTGTCTCCCGGTCCGCTGCTCCTCCGCCTTCAGCTTCTCCATCCATTTCTCATAAGCAATATCCTGTCGTTTCTGTTTAAGCTTTCTGTTGTACTCCCTGGCTTCCCGCTCTCCCCAATAAGAGCAGCCCCGCTTGTGAGCCCATTTTTGGTAGCTCTCAGCTTCAACATGCGGCATCATCATCATCTCCCATTTTCCCGTATCGGGGTCTTGCATCCAGACCCACTCCCATCCTGGGGGTTAGATGCTCAGCTTTCCCTTTTCCCCCTCTGCAAACCCCACCTCCACAACCATGGGTTGGTCCATTTCCCCTCACCCTTTCTGCTTCCCCAATGCGCAGGGACTCCTCAAAACTCCTTCTCGCCTCTTCTCAATCTTTCTCTTCCCTTAGTCGGGCATTCCTGGCCTCCTCCCATCTCCTTTGCTTTCCCCACCATTCCTCCCTCTCAACTTGTTCCGATGTAGGCGGCACTCTCCTCAGTTGAGTCCCTTCAGCCTTCCCTGCCCCACAATACTGCACCCATGAGTGCCAGGGCACTACTCGGGGCAGTTCACCTATAAACATAATCATAACAATATGTTAAAACCATCCAAACAAGGAAGCAATCAACTTGAAGTGAAACCAAAGACACCACAGCAAAAATTATATTAAAATAAATCATAAAATAAGGCTAACAATATATTCACAGGGATATAGAATCAATCTCAGTTCAGCCAGGGTTCTCCCTGAACAGCCATGTCTTCTGTTGCATAGGCTATAGAGTCCAGGGTTGGGAGTTCGATTCTCCACTGGGCCTCCTGTGAGAAGAGCCAACATGTGTACCCTTGAGCAAACTGCACTGTGTCCTCCTGTATGTAGTTTGGTAGAATTCCTTGTTGCAGGGATTCATTATTCTGGGCTCTTCTCTGCTCCCCATGTACGTGTATGTTCAGATGTTTGATAAAATAAGTTGAAAGTCATCTTAGATTCCTGTGCTTTAGCTAGCTGCATTTTTAGAGGGTTTGAAAAGGTAACAAGAAGGGCAGCAAGGCTAATCTCAGGATTAGGAGGAATGAGTTGTGAGGACAAAGGAGAGAAAATGCAGAGATATTTTTGTAGATAGAATGGTAGGAGAAAATGTGTTTGAAAAGTCAAACCCTCCTGTATTTCCTTCTTGTAACTAAAAGTAAATAAATGTTCTTATATTCTTAAAGGAAGTTTGCATTCATATGTTGCTGTTCTGTATAGAAGGCTTGATCAGTGAAGTTTATGGAGGAAGTGGAAGAACTTCAATTTATGTTGCTTCATTTTATGTCTTCTAATGGAATACATCTAACCTGTATTGATAACTCTCTTCAAATCATTTTGCAAATCAAAGAGAAGTATTAGTTTAAACGTTTAGTAATCCTCCACTTTCAAGTAGAATTGAGCATAGTTGGAACAGCAGCTTGATATTTAGTGGGGTGGAGATAAAGGAAGACATCTGATGTTGCATTAACATTTGCTGAAGTTTTTCCATGTGCTCATAGCAACTTATTGCAGATAACTGCTGATGAAAGAACCCTAAGAGTCTCTCAGTGTGGATAGTGTCACTACCTAGTTTAGTCACTAGGTGGTACTGAAATAACTGGAGTCTGGTATTTCCTGTTATAGAGAAATAATAAAGTTCTTGCACAACTTCCTGATGGACATGTCCTCAGTCATCTTTGACATGGGCCATGTTTATACATAATGGCAACTTCCAATTTGTTTTAACCATAGTTTTTTAATGAGCAAATAAATATAGGTCCTTCAAATAAGAGAAAAAATGTGTGGTTTGTCATCCTAATTCCTAGTTGATTTCTCTTGTACTTCTGCTGCCAGCTTGAATCTTAGTGCGTTGATAGAGGTCAAGGATCGGCATAACCTTGTTGAGCCACCTGATAGGTTGACTAACAGGGCAGGAAAATATCAGAGATTTTGGCCAGCAATAACCAAGTAATCATTCTGCCCTCCCCCCTTCCATATACATATTTGGTAGAGGCATATGGGCATTGCACTAAGAGTCAATTTGTATTTTTATTTTGAATAAATTTTAACGTAAAAAGATATCCCTCCAAATTTCTGTTTTGTTTTTCTTTTTAAAAAGCAGAAACGATGGTAGGCTGGCTTGGAAGCAAGAGCAAATTTTGCAGAAATGTCTACCAGTTGTTCAGCCTCTGGAGCAGTTCTGTATGTTACATTATTTTTCTGTATATAAGGCTATATGTTTCTCTAAAATTGTTGTGCCAAAAATTTAGGGTCATCTTATTCAGAAGTAAGCTGAGGAGAGAACCATATGGTTGTGAAACTGTAATTTTGGTTGGAAATACTAGGGGGAGAGTTATAGGTGGGAAAATATGGGCAAGTTTATTTGCCTCTTGTTTTAGCTTGAGGAGCAGATACAGTGGGCAGCAAAAAACAAAACATCAGCCAGCATTTTGGATCCAGTGTAATAAGGACAAATCATGGCTAAAGCTGCAGTTAAAAGCCAGCAATAAGTGTATGTTCTAATTGGCTGGTGTTGCTAGCCTTAGTTTGTTGCCTGGAACTGGTTGAAGTCATACAAATAAACTACACTTAGGCTCAATCAATCCTGGATAATTATGAAATCCAAATATGACCATGGTATCAGAAGTAGCTTTTAAGCTCACATATTAGCAAAGCAAGGGAGAAGTCAGTTTCCTGCACCCAAAGCTTTCTATTTTAACTATGTCATGGAATGCATAGAAAGAAAAATAATAATAATAATGCTTCAACTTTCCTAGGTAAAGAACTTCCCAAAGAGAGAAAAGAATAGTGTGATTAAGTTTACTGCTTATAAATGGTGGCGAAAGATGTGAATGGTGTTTATAAATCCTGTAGCTTGGTTGAAAAGAACAATTAACACACTATGCAGTTTTTTCTAGCCAAGTTTGATACCTGTTTTATTCACAAGAAGAATGTGGTTTACGAAAGGGCCCACTTCTATTAAAGAGCACAGAGGCCTGGAGAAATATTCATTTGTTTAGGACTTATATGCACAGGCTTGCAAACTGTAAGCTTACAGCTGAAAAGGAGGAGTACTTTTAGTGCTTTGACTTGTAGACAAAGGCCTTCCTGAAAGAGTACAGCTAGTAGATGGCTTAACCCTTGGGTGTCATAGAAGGCAAAGAAAGCAACCAGAGCTGATCAAAATCCTGATCAGAGAGCAAAAGCAAATGGAGATTAATGTGGAGAAGATAGTTTGTATTCTACAAAATGTAAAACCACCCATTTTGAGAAGTTTGGATTCACTCCTCTTTTTCCTACAAAAGCAGTGTAGAAAAAGCCCAGAAACTATCTAGCTGTTTTGAAAGCACTTTGAAGGAAAAAGCCTACCTTCTTACTTTGTGCATATAAGATATGGAACATCATCCAATATTAGAAGGGGCTTGCCCAAGGTGAGAGGCACAGTACAAAAAGAGTTCAAAAATACATCATTTTGGTGCCATGTGTCTGACTGGTAAAGATACCACATAAGTTGTTTACAATCATTTTGTCACCTTTGTACTGTATTTTGTGATGGCCTAGCCCTGCGCTAGAGAATGCATAATGGTTTATTATTCCAAAATAGTCTCTGGAGCTGATGGCACAGTAATTTCAGAAGAGATCACCACATAACCCCACAAATCTCCATAAGGTAGAGTTGGAGGGTGGTGGTTTCCTACATGGTGTTGGGTGCTTTAGCACACACATTTTTTGGCCAGGTACATTGAATGCTAGGATCAGTAGGAACCAAGGAATTTTCTGAATTCAGTGTCTTAAGCAGTTGCAAGAAAATGCCTCTAGGAAACTGGGCTGCTAAATTGACTATATTCATTAATGTTACTTAGAGATAGTTCTTAAAGCAAAGTGTTCTGCTTATATACTGCTCCATAGCAGTTCAAGCATTCTCTGGGCGGTTTACAATTTAATTATGCAGGCTACACGTCCCCCCCCCCCGCAAACTGGGGACTCAATTTACCAACTTGGTCTTCTGATATCTAGCTTATATTAAACTGAAAGAAAGCAGGTAAATGGCGGCAGGATCTAATGAAAATGAGACTGTTGGTGTGGAAGACATGAAGTCTGGTGCAACCTTGCACTTAAATAGTATATGAAGAAGAATTGTATGGAGATGAATGAGTAAGTTGGCAGAAAGCAGAGCCACAACAACTGCAAGCACAACAACCACAATCACAACCACAGCAATCACCACCACTACCACCAGATAATCATTTCATAGTGGGGTGCAGAAGGCTAATAATTTATTTTGGTGGTCAGCCTTGTTTGTATGCTTGATTCCAAGATTGGCTTATATAGGCAGCTCATGTTGATGTTGCTCCTTCAGCAATTAGTGGTCTGATCTAATGCTGAGAGATGAAAAATGTGGCCTAGGTTTACAGCCAATATTTTCTTTCCTTTCTAACCAAAGCAGACCCGGAAACCTTGAAGCATAACCAAAGTAGAACCTTTGGCGTTGGAGAATCAAGAATATCTAGCCAGTTTCATACTATGATTTAAGATTCTTGCTTGTTTCAAAATGGTAATAATTGTTTTCTGGCTTGTATGAGATTGTTTACTGTAGTTCATTAAACAAATTTGTGGTTTCTACATATTTGGAAGGTCTTTTTTCTCAGTCAGCTTGAAATTGCAAAGGATTTTCCATACACGGACAGGTTAGAGACACACCTGTTTGGGGGTTATTGTTCATCCTTTTAGATATTTAGAAACTTCTAAAATAGTTTCTCAGAAAATGCTATGGCAGCTTCCTTAAAAACAAAAACAAATCACATATTACAACAGGATGGCATTATTCTTACCCCATCATCTACAACATTGTCCTGTCTTTCAGGTCTGTTGTATAGACGTGATAAAATGTGTGTGAAATAATTTTAAAATTAAGTTCTCAATATAAAATTGAAGTGAGTTTTCTTGTATTCTTCCAGGCCCTTTAGCTCTTTCAGTTTTAGTTTTTGTTTTTAGCTTGTTTGCTATAGCATATTCATTTAAATCTGCTTTATTGTTTCTCTTTGTTTTATTTATTTGATATGTACACTGTCCCATTAATGCATAGGCTACTTTGGGAAGTTTACAAATTAACACTTAAAAATCTCAAACATCTCACATAAGAGTATATACAACTGTTTTCTTGGTGATAAAAAAGCCCCTTACAAAACAATTTTTTTTTTTTTACCACATCTGTGAGACTTAGTTGTTCAAGGCCGCATTGAATAGTTCTGCTTTCAACAATTTCCTAAACATAAAGAGGGAGGGAACTAGTCGTAAATCTATTGGTAACCTATTCCAGAGACTGGGTCCAGCACTGAGAAACCTTCATTCATTGTATTCACCTTTCTGTTCTCCCTCAGGGTGACCACTTGTAGGAACATGGATTGAGAGGCCTGGAAGATATTCTGACAAATGCCAAGACCCTAAATCATTAAGTACTTTAAAAGTCATATCTAGGACCTTGAACTAAGCACAAAAATTGTCAGGGAGTGAATATAGGTGTATCAAGGCTGAGGATATATGATTAAAATCCTAATCCCAGAAATCACCCTGGGTGTCGTATTTAAAACCTGCTGATTTTTCTGCACTGTTTTCAAGGGCAGCTCTATATAGTGCATATTATAGTAGTCTGTTTTTGAAATTACCAGTGTTTGGCTCACTGTTGCTAGAATTTTTTTATCCAGGTGAGGGCAAACTGGGCAATCACTGGAGTTGATAAAAGGCACTTAATGGCCTTTTATCATGATATTTGAGCCCCCAAGCTGCAGTCCTGATCCTTGGCATGGTGGTTTGTGTGTGTGTTGTGTTGTTACAGTTGTGACCGACTCTTCGTGACCCCATGACCATGGTGTTTTCTTGGCAGGAATACTGGAGTGGTTTGCCAGTTCCTACTCCAGGTGCCTACAGCACCTGGTATTCCCTGGTGGTCTCCCATCCAAGTATTAACCAGGGCCGACCCTGCTTAGCTTCTGAAATCAGGCGAGATCGGATGTGCTTAGGGCATCTAGGCAGCCTGGCATGATGGTGGACCCCATCAAGTTGAGGTAAGCTTCCATTGAGTCTCACAGTCCTTCTAACAGTAGCACCTCTAGCTTTTCTGAATTCAGTTTCATTTTCTTGGTCTCCTTGTCCATTTATTATTGACACTAGACAGCACTCGGAATAACCTGATAGATTGCAAATAGTGTGACAACATCATATTGGCATTAGCAAGCTTTGGGGAGATGGCCAGCCTCTCTGGGACTTAATAGTGGAGGTTCCAAATTTTACCTAGAGTGGTAAATAAAATTGAGAAGTAGAATAATGAAAAATGAAATAAGAAATAATAGTACAAAATAACACAGTAGTCAAGTAAAACAATGTGAATACATTGAAATATTTTTTGTTATTTTATTGGAAGGTAACGCCTATAGCCTCGTCTTACAATAAAAGAGTAAAGCTAGATTTTAAAAACTTTGTAGAATAGGAGAGTCTTCATTGGATGATGAAAAGAGTACAATGTGCATAGCTGGTTGGCTTTTTTGGAGGAGGGAAGAGTTTTTGATAGATGCATCACCACCATGAAATACAGTGGATATAAAAAGTTTACACACCTCTGTTAAAATGTCAAGTGTCTGCGATGTTAATAAATGAAACAAAGATAAATCATTTCAGAACTTTTTCCACCTTTAAAGAGACCGATGAAATATACAATCCCACCGTAACCCTTTCTTATGGTCACCCATCTTGGATCAATTAATGAAGGCTGATGAAGAAAGGCCTTATATAATTACTACTGCTAGTTAGATATGTGGAGCTTCTTGGAGAACAACAAGTATTTTTAGTCTTACTGGCTAGTCTCAGATGGGACACCAACCATGGTTTTTAGAGTAGGGAGATCTCCTTTATTTTACATGCCTGCCCTCTGCTTAAGCTTACATTTGGAAAACCTCCATGACAACCATGGCTCTATCTCAAATGGTGTCTGCCCCTACTCATTCTGCGGGCTACACCTTACATAAGAACAGCCTTGCTGGAACAGGCTGGACTACTGTAATGCACTCTATGTAGGGCTACCAATGGAAAGGTTCAGGGAATTTCAATGGGTCTAAAACGCAGGGGCCAGATCGCTGTCTGGGGTGGGTTTACAGAGATCACGTTACACCCCTACTACTAAAGCAGCTCCACTGGCTGCCAATCAGCTATCAGGCACAATTCAAGGTACTGACCTTAACCTACAAAGCAAAAAATGTCCTGGGTCCAAGTTACCTCAAAGATTGAATCTCACATTATGAACCAGCTTGGGTGCTAAGGTCATCAGGAGAGGCCTTTCTCTCCATCCCGCCACCTTCATCGGTGTGTCTCATAAGAACACATGGAAGGGCACTGTCTGTTGCTGCTCCCAGACTCTGGAACCCCTTCCCACTGGAGGCCAGGATAGCCCCACCTCTGCAGTCTTTCTGGAAACAGGCAAAGACCTTCCTGTTCAGGCAAGCTTTCCCTGAAAGAGGGACTACCTGGAACTTTGACCTCATGTTATCTATCTTCAAGATAGGTGGTTTGAGAGAGGTGTCAGGGAAGCCATTCATGTGAGTATTGAAAACCCCCTCTCTCAACAGAGGTGGGGGGCTCAGGCACAGTCTATCTGCCACTTATCAGGCAGTGATTTCAACAATACCCAGACAAATCAAAAGTACTTCACGCTTCCACCACCAAGGTCATAGCTAACAATCCATACTTCATGGGTTTCAGCACCTTAGGCCATTGTTCATCTAAAGGCCTATTGAGACTATTGTCTGCTTAACGAGCTTATTCAGGCCATTGTTCATCTTCTCAGCCTATTTCAGACCCAGGTGACATGAGATCAAAGTGAGCTATAAAATGGAGGACTCGCTTTACTGACACTGTTTGGATGAGCAGCGAAACATTTCAGCCTCTCAAGAAAAGAAGTCCAGTTGCCATGACTCAACTTCCAGATAAACTCACCTGGGTGCCTGAGAAACTTCACAGACAGACTACCTGTTGTGTGACTTTTTTAGATGGATCATCATACATGATTGCATTGACAGATTTCATAAGAACACCAGTGTTTTTCAAGTTACTTTCCAAACCTCATAATGGATTTTTTCTTTTTGCATGCTCTTTGTAGCTTTAATGCTACCTTTTAATGTTGTAAAATGCCTCTTCAAATTCCCTGTTCTTAACTTGAATATTTCTTAAATGGTCCGGGCTATATATTGTCCCTCGTTATTGTAAGCCACCTTGGGTCCTTTTTCAAGGAGAAAGGTGGGGTAAGAATATTCTAAACAAACAAACATTTGGCATCATTCTTGCCTAGTAAAATTAGGATTGTGGATTGCGTTCAGCATACCAGAATTGTAGAGTAGTGAAGGTTCACTGGAAACTTTTCTCTGGGCATATTCATTATGTATTCATTTAAAATATTTTGGCCCACCTTTCTCCTTAAAATAATGGCTTACATATTTAAAATATAATATTTAAACTGAACACATACTAAAAATGATGAAACATAGAACACTGATTATCTGGCAGAGCGTTATCTCCCCACAATTAGAGCGGGCCCGACCCATCCGCTCCTCAATGGCTCTCTCTCCGGGTAGCCACCCCCAGGGAGGCCCGCAGAATAGTAACTCGGAAACGGGCCTTCTCAGTGGCCGTCCATCGCTTTGGAACAAGCTACTCAGTGAGATACGCCAGGCTCCCTTATTGGCATCCTTCAGGAAAGCCCTTAAAACCTGGCTGTTCAGGGATGCCTTTGGCGACTGCTAATGTGGTACCTGGTTTTTTTCGTTTTCTTTTTCTTCCTCTCTCCTTTTTATGGTTGTCTAGTTTTCGCCTCTTGCCCGGTATCATTTTATATTGTCTTATTGATGTTTGTTTTTAAGCTTTTTGTGTGAACCGCCCAGAGTTCCTTTGGGAAATGGGAGCGGTATATAAATGCAAAAATAAATAACTAAAATAAATAAATAACACCAAAAGATAGTAGACAAAAGCAACACCAAAAGCACATCCAAACCAATAAGCACAACAAAATTTTTGAAAATTAACCATTCACTAAGGGAAAGCTTGGCTCAAGAGAAATATCTTTGTCTCCTTGCAGAAAAAAAGCAGAGATAGGGCGAGAGAGTTCCAGAGTGGGAGCAGCTGCAGAGAAGGCCCTCTCTCATGCTTCCACCAAACGTATCTGTGAAGGTGGCAGGAATATGACAAAAGCCTTTCTTGACAATCTTAACTACAGGCATTCCTCAATTAATGATCGAGGACTAAGTCATTAAGTGATTTGGTCATTAATTGAGGACCTTAAACGTGGATGTCTCATAGTAGGTTGAGGGAGGCCTCTCCAGGAGGAGGAAGAGGGGGAGGAGGAATAGAGGGGGCAGACGCTCCGCCCTGCTCGGGTCATAATGCTCCCAGCCACACCTGTCCCTTGGATGGGATGGGATGCTGCAGTCCTGCGTCTTCCCCTCCAAACTGCTGACATGCAGACAAGTGCATGCCGTGCACTCTTGGAATTTGTTACACAGTTGTGACATGCCCCCTTGAAATTTGTTATACAGTTGGAAGGAGAAGCTAAGCATAGTCAGACAAGAATCCTGGGCTGTAAGAAAGCCAGTTTTTGTAAACTTAGGGAATTATTGGTGAAATACTGAAAGAGAAGGGAGTCCAAGATGGAAGGGAGTTCCTTTAAAGCAAGATATGAAAGGCACAATCTAAAATTGTTCCAACAAAAAGAAACAATGGGAGAGGTCTAAAGAAACCGCAATGGTTTACTAAAGAACTTTCAACTCAGCTAACAATAAAAAGTACAAGAAATGGAAAAATGGGGACTGCACCAAAGAGGAATATAAACAAACAGCTAATATATGCAGAAGGATGGTAAAAAACTAAAGCGCAAAACGAACTTAGACTTGCCAGATAGATTAAAGATAGTAAAAAGGGTTTCTTTAGTTATGTCTGCAGCAAAAGGAAAAATAAGGAAATGATAGGTTCTCTGTGTGGCAATGATAACCAGTTACTAACAGGAGACCAGGAAAAGGTAGAACTACTCAACACCTTCTTTGCCTCTGTTTTCTCCAAAAGGGAAGAAAGAGATCCACTGGGACAAAGAGTCGATGAGGTAGGATGGGAATTGCAACATAGAATAGGTAGAAAGCTAGTACAGGAACACCTGGAAACATTAAATGAATTTAAGTCTCCTGGGCCAGATGAACCAAATAATTACTGCCCAGTCAGCTTGACTTCAATTCCTGGCAAGATCCTAGAGCAGATTATTAAACAGGCAGTCTGTAATTATTTAACACACAATGCTGTCATTACAAGAAATTAACACGGGTTTTGGGTTTCTTAAAAACAAGTCATGCCAGACTAATTGGATCTCTTTCTTTAATAGAATTACAGGCCTAGTGGATGAGGGGAATGCTGTGGATATTGCTTATCTGGACTTTAGTAAGGCCTTTGATAAGGTTCCCCATGGTATTCTTGCTAAGAAGTTAGTAGAAAGTGGGATAGATAGTGCTACTGTTAGGTGGATTTGTAATTGGTTGACTGATTGCACCCAAAGGGTGATCATAAATGTCCTCTCTTCAGCTTGGAGAGACGTGATCAGTGGGGTGCCCCAGGGTTCTAATGTGGGTCCAGTGTTGTTCAATATCTTTATTAATGACTTGGAGGAAGGAATAGAGAGTGTGCTAATTAAATTTGCAGATGATACCAAATTGGGAGGGGTTGTTAATTCCCTAGAGGATAGAATGAAAATCCAAAAGGACCTTGACAGATTAGAGTGCTGGCCAAAGCTAACAGAAGAGATTTCAACAGAGGGAAATGTAGGGTGCTACATCTAGGTAAAAAGAATGAATTGTACAGATATAGGATGGGGGATACTTGGCTGGAAAATAGTACCTGTGAAAGGGATCTGGGAGTCTTGGTGGACCACAAATTGAACATGAGTCATAAGAACATAAGAAGAGCCATGCTGGATCAGGCCAAAGGCCCATCTAGTCCAGCTTCCTGTATCTCACAGCGGCCCCACCAGATATGTTTGGGACCGCATGAGACTAGATATCTGTCTCCTGATACCACTCTCCTGCATCTGGCCCTTGAAGTACCCTGGTTTAAAGCCTGGAGATTACACATCTCCATCATGGTTTGTAACCTGTGATGGACTTTTCCTCCAGGAATCTGTCCAATTCCCTTTTGAAGGCATCCAGGTCAGATGCCATCACCACATTGTGTGGCAGGGAGTTCCATAGACTTACAACACGCTGGGTGAAAAAATATTTTCTTTTGTCAGTTTTTACTCTCCCAGCCCTCAATTTGAGTGTATGTCCCCTAGTTCTGGTATGTTGGGAGAGGGAGAAGAGATTCCCTCTATCCACTTTACTCATACCCTGCATTATTTTGTACGTCTCAATCATATCCCCCCTCAAGCGCCTTTTTTCCAGACTAAAGAGGCCCAAATGTTTTAGCCTTTCCTCATAAGGGAGGTGACCCAGCCCAGTAATCATTTTAGTCGCTCTCTTCTGCACCTTTTCCAGTTCCACTATTTCTTTCTTGAGATGCGGTGACCAGAATTGTACACAATACTCCAGGTGGGGCCTTACTATTGTTTTGTATAATGGCATTATAATGTTGGCTGTTTTATTTTCAATCCCCTTTTTGATAATCCCTAGCATGGAATTGGCCTTCTTCACCGCTGCCACACATTGGGGAGACACCTTCATGGAGCTGTCCACCAACACACCAAGATCTCTTTCCTGATCCGTCACAGATAACTCAGAGCCCATGAGTTGATAGATGAAGTTTGGATTTTTTGCCCCAATATGCATTACTTTACATTTGGTTACATTAAAACGCATTTGCCATTTCTCAGCCCATTCCCCCAGTTTGGAGAGATCCTTCTGCAGCTCTTCACAATCTTCTCTGGTTTTTACCACATGGAAAAGTTTTGTGTCATCTGCAAACTTGGCCACCTCACTGTTTATCCCTGTCTCCAGGTCATTTATGAACAGATTGAAAAGCACCGGTCCCAGGACCGAGCCCTGGGGCACACCGCTTTTCACTTCTCTCCATTGTGAAAATTTCCCATTGACACCTACTCTTTGTTTCCGGGATCTCAACCAGTTCTCAATCCAGTCAGCGCTTTGATGTGGCAGCCAGGAAAGCCAATGCAATTCTTGGTTGCATCAACAGAACCATAGTGTCTCGATCCACTCTATTCTGCTCTGGTCGGACCCCACCTGGAGTACTGTGTCCAGTTCTCTGCACCTCAGTTTAAAAAGGGTGCTGAGAACCTCGAGCAGGTGCAGAGGAGGGCGACCAGGATGGTTGAAGGTGTGGAGGAAATGTCTTATGAGGAACAGCTTAGGGAACTGGGAATGTTTAGCCTCGCTAAAAGAAGGCTGAGGGAGGATATGATAGCTATGTTTAAAGATCTGAAAGGATGTCATATTGAAGAGGGAACAGGTTTGTTTTCCATGGCTTCAGAGACTAGGACTCAGGGCAATGGTTTCAAACTACAGGAAAAGAGATTCCATTTGAATATTAGGAAGAACTTCATGACAGTTAGAGCTGTTCGGCAGTGGAATATGCTGCTGCGGAGGTGGTGGAGTCTCCTTCTTTGGAGGTTTTTAAGCAGAGGCTGGGTGGCCATCTGTCGGAAATATTGTGATGGGGTTCCTGCATGGCAGGGGGTTGGACTAGATGGCTCTTGCGGTCTCTTCCAACTCTATGATTCTATGATTCTATGAAATCCATTCCTGAATCCAAATTGGGTATCTCCAATGCTGTCTTCACTCTTCCGATATATTCTTAAATGAAGGACTTTGTAAAACAACTTCAGGATGTTACTCATCAAACTGATTGTCTGATATTCATTACAACTTTTTGCAATAGGGGGTTGGACTGGTTGGCCCTTGAGGTCTCTTCCAACTCTCTATGATTCCAAGATTGTATGATTCTTCTAATTTGAAGCAGGTTGGATGCTTTTGGACCAGGCACTGTGAGCTGGAGAAACAGTTTTTTCCTGAGGCAGCTGTTAGGTGGCAGTGGTGGGTTTGGCTTCTGGTGGTGCTTCTTGCAAGTCTGATCAGTCTTTAAGCAGATAGGTCTTTAAGTGAGGAGCGGTTGTATAGATAGGCATTTAATACTGTTTCCTTAGGGAAACAAATATGAACCATGGCTCCGTAGTTGACTTGAACCCATCTCTTAGAACTGGCTGGGCCACTTACTTGACTCTGTGTGGCATGAGGTTGTATCATTATTGTTGTCTAACCAATTCTGGAAGGCGCCTAGCTGGCTTTTTCCGAACCTCCCTGTGCAGATGGGGAGTCTCCCCACTCAGCTCAGTTCATATTTATTTTCCCTGAGAGGAAGACCTCATAAAGGGAGGCACAGTCCTTGAGATGGCTAGCTTAAAAATCATACTTTGTCTTTTTGGGTAGCCTCTATGGCAGGTCCGAGTTCAATTATGGAGCATGTGCTTTGTATTAGAGGTTTATTCTTGCAGTCACTGATGTCTCCAGCTGATGGAGCGTTGGGGAAAGTGTTGGGAAAGCCCTGGAGTCTTGAAGAGCTACTGCTGCTTAAGGTAGCACCTTGTGGGGCACTGTTAGACCAGTCTGTCCATCCAGTCATGGCATGGTTTGGGCTGATTGCTGATTCCTGTTAGGGCTACAGCGGGGTTCAGGATTAAAAGTAGTTGATGATCTGTGGGAATTAGTTATCTAGTCTTCCACAATTTAGAGCAGGCATAGCCAAACTTCGGCCCTGCAGATGTTTTGGACCACAACTCCCACAGTCCTTTGCCATTGGAAATAAAGGCTTAGAATTCTGGGAGTTGTGGTCCAAAACATCTGCAGGGCCGAAGTTTGGCTATGCCTGATTTAGAGGCTCACCACAACTTCCAAGATTGCTTGCTTAAAACTGGTCAAGATTGCTTTCTTAAGTGTGGCATTTCTGCAAACAGTGGACTGACACCAGAGGGAGTGAGGAGCTCTGTAATCCTTGTGGTTCATGTCTCTTATGCGTACAAATCAATATTATGTATCTCAAGGTCCATGTGGAAATGTAAAATTTCATCTTATTTCTCTTAGAAGACTTGTGTGGCCAACAGGAAGGCTGCCTGTTCATTTGTGAGCCTCTGAACCAGTGTTGGCGAACCATAGGTGGCACGCGGAGCCCTTTCTGTGGGCACGCAACATCATGCCCTCACAGCCTCAGCACTTCCCCCTCTGCTCGGAGCATGCCACTGTGCTCTGTGAAGAGAGCTGGGCAAAGGGGAGGCAGTGGTTTGTGGGCTCGTTCCTAACTCCATTTTACTCTCCAGCCACGGCACTCTGGGTATCCCAAAAGCAGCATGGCTAGAGAGTAAACTAGGGCTATGAAGGACCCCACAATCCACTGCCTCCCCTTCACCCAGCTCTCTTCACAGAGCCATTTCAGTTATCTCGAAATAGCTCTGTTTAGGTTAGATTGCCACATTGGCACTTTACAAAAAATAAGTGGCAGATTGGCCACTCAGTCTCTAAAAGGCTCATCATCGCTGCTCTAAACAGTTCCTTGCTGATACTGTTGACTTGATTGTTAATTTGGAGCAAGTGAAGTGTAAAACATGCTCTTTTCTACTTTAAGAGCACTATTTTTTCCTTTAATCAAGGTGTAAACTCATACACCTTATTTGCAAGCTATTCACACTTTGGAAGCATGAGTCTATTTTTTTAAAAAGTATATAGTGAATATGCACCTTTAAAGGAAAAACATGCTTTTCAAATGCTTTGCACTATTGCTCTTAAACTTCATCAACAAGATGAACAACAGTGGATGATGTAGCACCCGGAACCACACAAGTTGTCTACCTTGATCAATTTACTTATTTATGATTGGTCATAAAGCAATGTTGAGCCACAAAAGAATGAAACTTTATATGCACTCCTATATGCTCTTTGGTGGTATAAATCACAGTGGCAGATTGCCGCATGTTAATGAATCATGGCTTGCACTCTCATCACACACCAGTTGCATGATGTGATGCATGATTAGAGATGTAAGATTGCAGAAATTTTGAAGCTCAGACACCCCCCCCCCCAGTTTTTTTTTTCCAATTTTTAAAGGGAAAAAATGGAAATTTTTGGAAAAATTGAAAAAAACTCCCCCCTTTTACAGCTTGAAAGTCATTCTGTTACTCTAGGAACATAAAATATGACTATGGTCATTTTGACTTGGCATAAAATTATCACAACTAATATATTAAAATACTAAACCCACTAAAGTCAACATACCCTATGGACAATGGAGATAGATTGTGCAATACTCTCTCCAAGAAGCTACTTTCATAATATGAGGTTTATATAAACTTTTAAAATAATCAAATTTACTTATTCCAAACCCATGTTGTAACTAAGACAATACTACATATTTTCATCTCATTCCCTTATGGTAATTTGTGCTGTTAATATAGGTTTTCCATAACTCACTTGTGATGTTTCCTGTTGGAAAGCCACTTTTAGATTAGAGGAAGACACGTGTATTAAAATTTGAAACTTAATAGTGAAACAATTACAAAAAATAATAATAATCAGAACTTAAGAGTCCATTGCTGTAACAGAATGAGAATGGCCTGCCAAAAACCTCTGCCCTTTGAAACTAACGGATCTTTTCAGAAAGCTATGCTTCTCAGAGGTTTGTATTCTTTTTAAAATTTTTTTTAAATTTATTTATAAAAGAGAGGTTTGTATTTTTGAGAGCAAGGAGAATGCTTGCTGTGGCTTTGTGGTTCACATTTTGTGGGGTAAAGCAGGTTATTTCTTTCCTAAACGTCAGTTTTTCAACATGTGTGGGTATTCTCCCTTTCTCACTCAATTCCTGTGTCAGTTTTTGGGCAGAACTAAAACATTATTGAAAATGTTGAGACATTTTAGATATCTGCTTAACACGTCTGCTTCTATTCCATATTGGATTTTTGCCCCTAGAATGGGAGTCTGACATATGTCAGTTTTTGGCTCTACGGGCAGATACTTAAGCACCCTGCTAAAAATAACACATCTATTTTAGACAAGATAATAAGTTGTGGCTGTCCAGCCTGTAATCTGAAGGCACAGGCTGGTGTTAAACTTGACACAAACTAGCATATTTTCTTTAGTGATGTGTTTGTTTGTTTAGGTATAGGTTTGTTCACCTCTCTTAGAAGTCAGCTTGGGTAGCCATTGCTTGTCTCTGTGCCTCCACTATTTAGAAAGAGGCTTTTGCACAATTACTTCATTACATACTTTGTCAAGTTTTTTTTAAAAAGCACTCTTCAGTCAATGGGCAGCAGTTTGGGAAAATGCAAAATGGGTGGAATGGGTGGAATGGTTGTCAAGAAGTCAAAGTCTTTTGGAATATGTTTTTAATATTGTTTTATTGTGTTTTATATTGTAAATTGCCCAGAGTCTCCTCTGGGGAGATCGGCTGTGACAAATCTAAATAAATAAATAAATAAATAAATAAATAAATAAATAAAGTATGTAAAATATAAGTGTTGTTGCAATTTTGCCAGAGCCAGTAATGCAGATCACAGAACAGTGTAAAGAAATTAGGATTTGGTACAGATGTAGGGGAAGTGGTGTAAAGTGTATGATTTTGATTTTGAAACCATCCCTTTATCTACACGTTTAATGTTTTAAAAACTTAAGTTTTCAGTTTGCACATTTGGAAATCACAGTTTCAAGATAATACATGCATAGCTTTCTCCGGCAAGATTTTCCTCAAGCTTGGCTTAACAAATAATACTCCTTACCATTTTTGAGTATACAGTAATCTTCATTTATATATATTTGTAGATCAATATTAATGTTTATGTATGGGAGGAAATTAGAGGTACATGGGATATGTAGTACTCTTGTAGTCAAAGAGCAGAGACTTGTTTTTCAGGAATCTTCCAGCTGCTGTTTGCTTATTGCTTATCAGAGGAGGCTGGCGGAGAGAATTTGAGAAGACACAACAAGTTGGAAGCCAGGAGAGTTCACTGAGAAAGGAAGATGTATCAAGAAATACAGAGATGTTAGAATATGCAGATTAATGGACATTCATTGGGTGATACTTACAAAAGGATCGAGAATGTAGGGGGAGGCTAGAGAGAGTGAAGAAGAATGCTCTTTGAGATAGAAGGAGAGAAGCCATATTTATTTATTTATTTATTTATTTATTTATTTATTTATTTATTTAT
>JAHTLZ010000023.1:1340485-1362801 GCA_023846285.1 Phrynocephalus versicolor | reverse complement strand
TTTTTCCCCCCTTTCCTCCCTCCCTCCCTGGCTCGCCCTCCTTTGCCTTCCTCCTTCGCCTTCTGGCTCCTGGCCTGCGCTACAGCTGTAGTGCGGGCTGGGTTTTTCCCCCCTTCCCTCCCTCCGTCACTCGCTCGCCCTCCTTTGCCTTCCTCCTTCTCCTTCCGGCAGCGCCTTCTGGGTTCCTGGCGGAAGACCAAGACTCCAGCAGCACCAGGTAGGAGACCGCCGCCATTAACGAAACAAACAGAACTGAACCAATTTTGGTTGGTTCTGTTCGTTTCGTTCTAAAATCACTCTGGGGATCGTTATTCGGTTTGTTACGTAACAAACCGAATAATGAATAACGGAACAAACTAAAAGCTTGTTTCGTGCCCATCTCTATTAGGTACAGATGCATAAGCAGGGTGCCAATTTAGCAAACACAGTTCTAACAGATTAAAAAGTACAAATACAAATATGCACATTTACCAGAAAGAAGTCCAGTGATAGCAGTATACTTTACAGGCGTCAGAGCTTCTGCTTTGACCACAAACCTTTTGAAGGAAATTCAAATTTAACTTTTGTTTAGTTTCACCTCTTCTGGTGGTTACTGTGAAATGCACCCTTAGCTTTCTTGGTAGTCCATGACACTTAAATATGGAATGTTAAATCCATTCCTTTTTGTATGCAGTAGAAGCTGTGCTTGAACAGAATGGGCAAGCCTGTATAGTTCTGGTCTGTGCTATGAATGTGACGTTGCATATTTCTCTGTCTGGCAATCTTTATGATGCTGCTTAAGTCCTAGAGAGTGTTAATGTGTCACCTCCACTATCTAGAGTTTATTGGACATGATTGTTTACATATGTTGTTACTTAGTGCTTTACTTCAGTAACCAGAAGGGTTTGAATGGTCTTTTAGGAGTTTTTGTTTGAAGTATCAGAATTCTGTTTAATATTACTTTCTGATCTCTTCTTTTTAGTGATAGATGGATCTATCTGTTTTGTTTTCTCTAAAATCTGAAGGTTATTTTTGAAATAAAAATGTATAAACTAAGGACAATGATAAGTCAGTTCCTATAGCAGGAAATCCTAACGTGAAAAGGAGTCCAACACTAAAAGCAACAAAACCATCTTCAGGTACGTGTATAGCAAAAGACAGAGAAAAGAAATACAGCAGGACCACTGTATCCAAGGGGGATTGGTTTTGGGATCCCCTGTGGATAGTGAAATCTGCAGAGAAGAACAAAACTCTTACCAGGTTGATGGGGGTGACGGGGGTGGTGGAATGCTAGGGCAAAAGCTCTCATCCCCTACACCCCTCAAACGGCAAGGAGGGAAGAAAGCTTTCCTCCCCCTTTCTTGCTGCTAGGCTTGGCAGTGGCAAGGAGAAAAAAATAAATAAACTAAATAAAAATAAACTTATTCCCTCCTTGCCGTTGCTGGCCAGCCAGGCACCCTCCAGAGGAGTGGCAGGTCTTCCACCCCTTTGGAGGTTGCTTGGTGGGAGGTGGCAGTGGTGAGGAGGAGAACAAAGGAAGTTCAAAGGCTGGTTGGCATGTAGGTCCTATCCCTCCGGAGGGTGTCTGGCCAGCCTGCGGCTACAGGTAGGAAAAAAAACAAAACCTTACTGCCACAGCCAATGGCCAGGCATCCTTCGGAGGGGTAGGGTGGTTTCTTTAAGGACACACATGGCCAACCAGCCTTTGAACTTCCTGCTTGGGTTCCATGCGGTGTACTGGAAGTTTGAGCGGGAAGTTCAAAACTTCTGATCTGCTGCCTGGGACCTGAGTGGGAAGTTCAAAGGCTGGCTGGCCAGGCGGGTCCCCCACCCCTCTGGAAGGTTCCTTGCTGGCCCACGGTGGTGGTGGTGGCAGTGAGGAGGAGGTGGGCAGATGGCAACAGTTAGTTTTATTTTTATATTTTCTCCCTCCTTGCTCCCCACAGATAAGGGGGTCATGCTGTAGTGGCTCAGTTTTTCAGTGGGGATGGGAAAATGATAACAGAAAATACAGAAAAGGCAGAAGTGCTCAGTTCCTACTTTTGCTTGTTTTTTTCCTTCCAGTCAAATTTGAAGCACAGATAAACAGGGCAAAATGGCAGTTTGAGATTGATAAACAAATAGTGAATACCTTATTACTTTGAACAAGTTCAGATTTTCAGAGCTTGATTAATTGCATCCCAAGAGTATTGAAGGAACTGGCAGAATTACCCTCAGAATCACATTTGGTTGCTTTCTTGAAATAATGGAGGACAGTGAAGTACTGGATGATTGGAAGAGAGCTAACATCTGTGTCTTCAAAAAGGAGGAGCATGGGAACTACAGACCAATCAGCCTGACATTGGTCTGCAGGAAAATTCTGCAGTGGATTAGAAAGAAGTCACTCTGCAAGCACCTTGAAAACAATGCAGTAATAGCTAGGAAACCAACACAAATTTGCCAAGAACAAATCCTGCCAGACTAATCTTATCTCGTTTTTTGATCAGGTAAGCCTCCCTAGAGGGAATGCTGTAGACCTAATTTATGTTAATTTTACCAAAGCATTTTGCAAAGTGGCCCATGATATTCTGATTAGCAAACTAAGTAGGTTTGGGCTGGATAGAAAAAGTGTCAGGTAGGTACGCAGTTAGTTACAGAGTTGTACGGAGAGAGTGCTTATCAGTGGCTCCTTCTCAAACTTATAGGAGTTAACAAGTAAGATACCACAAAGCTCAGTCCCGGTGCTCTTCAACTTGTGGATGAGTCATAAACTTGTTTAATGACTTGGATGAGGGAATACTTATCTGATTTCAGAATGACACAATATTGGGTGGAATAGCTAATATTCAGAGGACAGGAACAAAATTCAAAAAGATCTTGATAGGCTTGAGCACTGAGCTGAACACAACAGAATGAAATTTAAGAGGAACAAGTGCAAAGTTCTACACCTAGTTATGAGCCAGCAGAGTGATGTGGCTGTGAAAAAAAGGCAATGACTATTTTAGACTGCATAGTCTAGACCTCCATGAAGTACCAGTTGCCCTCTATATGGCATTGGTCTGGAGTATGCTTGAATATTTTGTCTAGTTCTGTCTACCACACCTGAAGAAGGATGCTGATAAAGTGGAATAAGTTCAGAGGGGAGGGGGCAACAAGGATGATTAGCGGCCTGGAAACCAAGTTCTGTGACAAAAGACTGAAGGATCTGGGCATGTTTAGCCTGGGAAAAAAGACTGAGGGGAGATATATGGTAGCATTTTTCAAGTATTTTAAAAGCTGTCATAATAATGAAGAATATGTTCTTGATTAACCCAGAGCAGGGGTCTGCAACCTTTAAGACATAAAGAGCCACTTGGACCCGTTTCTGATGGAAAAAAAACACCTGGGAGCCGCAAAACCATTGCGACATTTAAAACAAATGACTTTTTCACTTAACAATGTTTGTCAGCTCTATTTTCAATGCAGTCCTATGGGAAATTTGTATAAAGGGAAATTTGCTGAACATAATTTCATTTGGAACAAATTAATTCCTTTATACGAGGTACCACTGTATTTCTGCAGGGTGTGTGTGTGTGTCGGGAGAAGACCAGAGCACCCCCACTAAATCAAAATGTGTGTGTGTGTGGATCTTGTAGTAGCAGCAGCACCACTTCCACCTGCCACAGCCAAGGGGGGTGGGGTGGAAGTCTCGTGGGCTTTGTAGTCCCACCGACCCTGGAGGGCCCCCCTGAGCAGGACCATGAGAGTGGAGCATGGGGGCCTCTTTGTGGGTGGGTGGGGGTGGCTGCTGCCCCCCCGCGCCAAAGGAAGGGCCCCGCCAAGGGCGTATCTTGTGGCAGGGAGTTCCACTCGCCCTCGCCGCCGCCCCGGAAGTCCACACCTCACCCCACCCGTCCTTCCAGGCCAGGGGGTCCTTCCGGAAGTGGATGCCGTGGACGTCGACGTGGGCCTCCCCGCCAGCGTTCACGGCCCAGACCACATTGTTGGCCAGGCTGGCCCCTCGGGCCACCCTGTGAGGGGGACGAGCCACCAGCAGCAGCAGCGCCAGCAGGCAGCAACCCAGAGCCGAGCCCCTCCCCCCTCCTCCACCGCATCGCAGCACCTCAGCCCGGGACGCTCTCAGGTGCTCAAGGCCGGAGGTCTCCGCCCCGCTGGGGGACTCTGCGGCCGTCGAGTTCAAGTGGGGACACTACGGGGAGGAGGGTCGACACGCCGGCCCCGCCGCTGGCGCCCTTCCCCCTGGTGCCGCCGGCCGCGCTTCTCTCGGCAGTGAACACAGTCGGGCTGTGTTCAGCTCCTGGGAAGCCGCAAAAGGAAGCTGCACCACACACACACAACACACACACATCGCTTCTTCCCCCTCCCACCAAACCCCACGGAGGGCACCCGCGAGGAGGGAAGAAGAAAGCAGACCTTGGGTGCAACTTGGGAGAAGTCCCGCGAAGGGCAAACCCTTCCCTCCTCGCGGCTGCCTTCTCTGGCTTGGCTTTTGCTGCCGCCGCCTCCCCCTCGGACTCCTCCTGCGGGGAGCAAAGGCTGGCCGAGCATTGTCCTCCACTCTCTCTCTCTCTCTCTCTCTCTCTCTCTCTCTCCCCTCCTCCCCACCCACTGCAGCAAAGCGGCTCCGCGCCGAACCCCAAAGCGGCGGGCGCACGGGCGACGACCCTCCCCCACTCCCCACCCTTCGGGGTCCGCCCGGGCGAGTGAGCCCTCCGCCGGCCCCCCTCTCACTCTGCTCCGCCCTCTCTCCCCCTCCCCACAAGCCACGGGGCACAAGGAGGAGGAGGAGGAGCGGGGGGGTCGCGGTGGCGGGGCGGGGGTGATTGCGGAGGGTCGTGGTGGCGGCGGCGGGACGGGACGATTGCAGGGGGGAGGCGGCGGTGGGGGGGGATTGGGAAAAAAGAGAGAAAAGAGAGAGATCGAGAGGCAGCCTCCCCCCCGCCCACCCTCCTTCGCGCCTAATCCGCCGCCGCCGCCGCCATGGCTGCTGCTGCTGCTGCTGCTGCTGCTGGAGGGCTAGGAGGAAGAGGGCGGAGGAGGAGGAGGATGCGCCGCCGCCGGCGGCGGGCGGAGGAGGGAGGCAAAGGCGGCGGCGGCGGCTCCTCCTGCGCTCCTCCAGCCTTCTTCTTCCATTGCTTGCCGGGGGAGAGAAGAGGAGGAGGAGGAGGGCGGAGGAGGAGGAAAAGGGGAGGCAAGCTGTCACGCCGGGTGCTTTGGCGGACACAGCGAGGCTCCTTCCCGTGACCCCCCCAGCCCTCCCTCTCCGCCCTCCACACACACACACACACACACACACACACACACACACCAAGAGGGAGGAGAGCGAGAGAGGGGAGAGGCTGGCTTACCGGCATCCTGCCTTCATCTGCGCCGCGACAGAGAACCTCCCTCAGCGGCCTCCTCCTCCTCCTCCTCCTCCCTCCGCCGCCGCCGCCGGAGCCGCCGCCACCCCCATGCTTAGCTCTGTGAGTTTGATGCTGGATAGCTCTGTGAGTTTGATGCTGGAGGTTCAGCAAAGCTGGTGTGAGGAACTGGCGTGTGATTACCAGCATGGCATACTGAACTGACTATGGCTCTTGAAACTTCACAGCTAAATTGGGCTTTGATCTTTGGTCTAAAACTCCGCTTCCAGAGGCGCGCCTCACCTCCTCCCCGGCGGCCTCCTCCTTAACCGCCGCCGACCGACCCGCCCAAAGCAAGCAAGCTGGGGAGCCCAATCAGAGGCCGCGCGGGCAGGATGATGGGAGGGGTGGCGGCCGCAGGGCAGGCTGGGAAGCGAGGCCGGGGGTGGGGGGGAAGAGAGAGGGAGAGAGAGAGAGGGAGGGAGAGAGGGGGGGCTGGGGAAAGGGAAGGGTATGGGTGTGTCTCTTTTTTCTCCCTCCGTCCCCAGGCCCCCCTGCGGGCCTCTTCCTCCCCCCCCATCGTCACCAACACCGGAGTGCCGGATCTGCTGGATAAGGGCAGCGGCGGCGGCGGCGGGGATGGGCAGGTGGGGTCGGGTGGCCTCGAGGGTCGTGGGGTGGGGGGCGCCTTTTGGGATCAGCCCGGGGGAGCCGCGGCAAAGGTTCCAAAGAGCCGCATGCGGCTCCGGAGCCGCGGGTTGCCGACCCCCGACCCAGAGTGCAGGACATACAACAGTGGAGTATGCTGCTAGTTCACGATCCCTTGTGCATACTCATAGAATCATGAAGTTGAAAGTTAAACAAAAACTATCTGGGTATTAGAGCCGTACAGCAGTGGAATCGATTACATTGAGAGGTGGTGAATGCTCCATTGCTGGAGGCATTCAAGAGAAAATTAGACCACCGTCTGTCAGATCTGCTTCGCTTTGAATTCTTTCCTTGAGCAATGGGGGTTGTACTTGATGGCCCTAGAGGCCCTTTCAGACTCCATTATCCCTGATTCTCTGTGCAAATTTGTTTACATTTTTTACTTTATTTTCTACACTGAACCAAATAAAACAAATATGTTGCCTGTCTCCTGTCGTGTTACCAATTCAATCACAATATTCCCCAACATTTTGACCCAGTATAATTCATAGCTTCTTTCCCAGCTTAAAAGAAACTTGGTTTCCTTGCTGTCTCGTCCATATTCTATCTTTACGTACATCTATTTTATAATACAAGCGATACTGCCTGCCTAATCTCAACTGTATATTCCATCTCACTGTTTAATTTTTCAATTAGCTTAACAATTTAGGATACATTTTAGCTAATATCTTAAATGTCATCTATGATATATTTACCTATTCTAAAGAATACCTAATTTCAAAAGCCATTACTAAACTCAAGTTAATACTTTATGGGTTATTATAAAAGAGCTACCTCTTGGTCTACAGATTGCACTTTATGCTCAAAAGTTCTTATCTGTACCTAACTACCACAATTATTTTAAGGATCTAACAAATTAACATTTATTTATATTTCAGGTTGATCATCACATTTCCGTTTTCCACTTTCTATATCATGCTAATCGATTAGTTGCTTTGGACAATCAAAATACAGAAAACAAAGTTTTAAAATGTAATTGATTCACTAAGCCAGTGGTTCTCAAACTTGTTTTGCTGCGGCACCCTTGTCGGGCTCAAAATATTCTGGCACACCTACCCTTAAAGCAGTTTGAATACTTAGGAAAAGAAGAAAAAACAGTGCAAATTTAATGCTCATTTGTCTATAATGTGATGAATGAAACTGTTTGGATGAATTTTTCATTATTTCCTTTATGTTTATGGGAAGTTTAGTTAATTTTACCCTCAAATCACTTGACCCAGAAAGTTTGCTCCTCTATCTGTTTTTTATGTAAGCGTGAGAATGTAGACTCAGAGATGAGTTAAAGTAAAACACAAGTCTTTTCACCACAGCCTTGCCAACAGCATTGTTTTCTGAATACACCTGCATCCAGAACTCTTCTTGGCTTCCTTCACAGTATTTCTGTTTTAAACTGCTGTCTTAGCTGACCTCAAGTATATTTTGAAAAATTTCATTCATCATTCCAGTAGGTTTAAGTTTCAGGCTGCAGGAAAATGGGTTCATCATCCAGCTGTAGATATAATCAGAGTCAATGACGGGAAAATAATCAACTATGCTTCTTTCCAAACCTTGCAAGTGGGCAATAACAATTTTGAGGAAGTTGATTTGAAGGGTGATCTCAATTGTTTTGACAAATTCTTGCAATCCAGGAAAGTTGGGGATGTCTCTGCCCTCAACACACTCTTTAAAAATGTAATTATTTTCTGCAAGGCTTTTATTTTCTCTAATTGTGCTCCTCCTCTCCTTTGAAGAGAAGTGGTGGTTTCATTTAGTTTTTCAAATATGTTGGAAAAGTATCCTAATTTAAGCAGCCAATCAACATCAGTTAATTGTTGGATAAAAGACTCCTCTGTAAATGTGACTACCAGTCCATCTTTTAGTTCAAACAGCCCGGCTAAATTTTTTCCCCTTGATAGCCACCGCACTTCTGTGTGCAACAAGAGGTGGAAGTGATCCATACCCAGATCTTCAGCAGTAAGTTTTAAAAGCTGTGCTTGAAGTGGGTGGCTTTTATCAATATGACTTCTAAATCTTGCAACATAGTTGCCAAAGAATGCAGATGGATGACAGTGGCTGCTGGCGGCATTTCCTTCCACTTGCTTCATCCTAGACCAGGCATGTCCAAACTTTGGTCCTCCAGATGTTTTGGACAGCAACTCCCACAGTCCTTTGCCAAAACATCAGGAGGGCCGAAGTTTGGACACGCCTGTCCTAGACACAGCTCCCTTCACTTTTCCAACCATTGCAGCCACTCCATTGTTGCAAATATCCACACACTTGCTCCATTCCAAATCATTTTTCTTTACATATTTTTTGATAGCTTTGAAAATGTCTTCGCCAGTGGTGTAAGTTTCAAGCACTTCACTCATCAAAAGTTCTTCTTCTTTTTGCATTTAGAATGGATACCTCACAAACACAAGAAGAGCAAGTCCCGCAATGTTGTTACTTTCCTCAAGCTGTAAACTAAAAAATTCACACATTTCCAATCTTCTTATGAGCTCGTTCTCCACAGGCTCTGAAATTGTATAAATTCGCTTGCTTATAGTGCTATTTGACAGCTGCACAGCATCAATCTACTTGGCCATGTCTGGACTTAAAATGCAACTTACAACATCCTTCATGCAAGGTTTAATCAGTGTCTCATCAATATGAGGCTTTCCAGCTTTTGCAATCTGAAAACTGACAATAAATGAAGCTTCACTTGTGTTTTCATTTTTAGAAATACTGTCTGAAGAGATAAAGTGTGATGTTTGAAAATTGCTTTATCTTTATCTACTAAATCAGAATTATTCTATTCCAGATGTCTTTTTAATTTGGATGGAACCAAGCAGCCACTAGCAACAATTTTATCACAGTTAACACATTGCCCTTCTGGTGCCTGTTAGTTCCTAACAAAGCCAAAAACTGTGCGATATCTAGGATCATATTTTATTTTTCTCGGATTTCCTTTGTTGCCTTTCTGCAAACTGAGGCAGACTTGGATGGCTTAGGGTTGCAGGTGTCTGCTGGGATATTTTGTCTCCTCTGATGATGCTAGTTGTCATTGAATCAGTCACTTCAGAAGGTTCAGTGTACCACCTTTCTGTTTTAAAGACCCAGTTTTTAGCCAATTGTCCATAATTCTGCAATAAAAATAGGGAGTCAAATAAATAAAAAATTACATTCCATTGCAGGCCCCTCCCAAAACAGTATCATGGTTATGTGGCTGATTTTGATTACATTTGCTGAGTCCGTACATGTGATGCATTGGAAATTTGTCTGCCTCGCAACTTAAAAACTAACCTCTTGTCAAAACATTTTTAATTTTATGGAACTATGATGAAAATATAAGCATGTATGCAGTTTCTAGCTATGCAGATAACATTATATTCACTAAATAATCAGTTTCTTAAAAGAAAAGAATACAAATTTACTGTCAAATCCACTGGAATCTTTTTTTTTTTTTTGGTGTGTGATGACAACAACCTGGTTCCACTGGAAAGAAATGACGCACAGCCACAGAAATGGCTGACGAGTGGCAGACGTAGCACAGACAAGGAGATATTGGTGTTGCCATGTTATAAAATGAATTTTACTACTAAATTGCTATATCTTAGTGAAAATTAAATATTATTGCTGCGGCACCACTGGCATATGCTTGCGGCACCCTAGGGTGCCATGGCTCCCAGTTTGAGAACTGCAGTAAACCAGAAACTCACTTTCTGAATTTTCTCTTTCCCTGCCAAATCCGTTATCTTCATAAATTGTTCTTTTATCTTGATAGCAATCTTAATAGTTGCTCTGCTGCTGCTGAAATGATCCCTAGCTCTTCTCTCTTCTGTATGCATATTGAGTAAAGCAGATTGTTTGTCTTGCTTTGTGAATTTGGCCTACCCAAAGATTTATCTTGCACTGATCTTGTACAGCAATCTGTTCTGGCTCTATCTCCTGATCAAGACTAATTTCAGATTTTTTCACAAGTTCCTCCTGCACAATTCTTGCTGTTGTTATTTGTAACTAGGATCAGCTCTCTGTTCTGCCTCTGTGCCCTGATCATGGCTCCCTCTAGCGACGTCGGCTTGTGCCTCGCAACCCAGCTCTTCTGTCCGCTGGGGAGGGCGGCGATGAGCTGTTCCACCACTATCACCTCCAGGATCTGTTCTGTTGTTTCCCCCGTCGGCTTTATCCACTGGTTCGCGTAGATCTTCAGCCATTGTGCCAGGGTTCTCGGATGGATTCCCGGTTTCCACTTGGTGTCTCGAAACATCTTCCTATATGCTTTCTCATTCAAGTTCATGGTATTTAGAATAGCTTCTTTAGTTTTGTCGTAGTCCCCTGCCTCCTCTGGGTCCATGGCATCCACTATCTCCAGCGGTAGTCCCATTAGGCATGGGGTCAGTATCAATGTCCATTGCTCCCTGGGCCATTTTGATGCCCTGGCGATCCTCTCGAATGTGTTCAGGAAGGTGACCGGGTTGTCTCCCTGACCCATCTTCTGTAGCTTAATGTGGCTCAGGTTCGCCGGCATCTGGGGTGTCTCCGCCATCTTATCGGTTAGCAACCTCTGTTGTTCCGCCATTTGTTTGAGCACCGATTCCTGTCCCTCTAGGATTCGCCTCAGCCACTGGTCTGCCATGTCCTGGCGGTCGCCTGGCCCCTTAAGTTGGGCGCCAGTATGTGAGGGTTCTCCTTTTTCCCAGGCACCCCACCCTTCAGGTTGCAGTAAGGACACGTTCTTAAAAGAATAAACAGGCCTTTTATTTTGTTCTTCCATTATTAAGGAGTCTCTCTTCTTAATCACAGTTCCAACATCTTTAACTTCAGTAACAAACAGGTTATTCTTGGATTCATACAATGGAGTAAATACAAAAACATCTAACCCTCCCCCTATTCTTGGGGAGATTTGGTTCCACCATTTTTCTTCTCCTCCTTCTCAAAGAAGCTCGGTTCTCCCACTTGCACCCCAATCTCCGAAGTGAGTTTGGGCCCAGGACGTCTCTGACGGTAGGACTTGAAGGGATAGTTTTCTCTCAGGGTTAGCCCCCTCCTGGTACATGGCTTCCCGGTTCTTTCCTCCTCCTCCTTCAGCTTGGCTAGCCATTGTTCCCAAGCCAACTCCTTCCGAATCTCCTTTCTCTTGCGGTTGTACTCATGGGCTTCCCGCTCACCCCAGTACGAACTGGTGGGCTCGTCTCCTGTAACTTTCAGCCTCTGGCTTAGGCATCATCATTTGCTCCCAGTCTCCAGTCCATGGGTTCTCCATCGAAACCCATTCCCAGTCTGGGGGCAAAACACGTGGTGTACCCTTTTTACATTGACCAAACCCCACCTCCACCACAGCTGATTGGCTGGGCTTTCCTGCGGTTTCTGTCTCCTTCTCCTCCTTCCTCAGGGTCTCAGTTGTTCTCTCCTCCTTCTCCCTTTCCAGAATCTTCAATGAGTCTTTGAACTGCTTCCAGTGCATTTCCCTTTCATGGGCTTCCTTGTCTTGAGCAGCTCTACGTTCCTCCCTCGCCTTCTGTTTCTCCAGCCACTCATCCCTGTCACAGTCTGGTTGTGCAGGTGTCACTCTCCCACCTTCGGCCCCTCCAAGATAGCTTCCCTTACAAAATGTATATTATTTTTGTAATCCAGATAGGATTATATTGGCAACTAATAATCTGATAAACTTTCCCAGCTCATTGTGTTCTTATATCTCACAACAAAGAGTTAATATTGCTTATAATTGTAGTTTCTGCCAGTCAATTTCCAAAAGGGAGGGGCATAAAGGGAAGCGACTGGATTGAAGAAAGGAAGAACAAAAGAGGAGGGGAACAGAGATTCTCCAGCAATTATTTACGAAACATGGAGTCCCTCCAAGATCAAATAAACATTCCTTTGAAAAACAGCTTTTCCATCACTGCCCTTAAACTGTGTCTTTAAATCCACCACATATAGAATGCACCAAACAAAAAGGAGTTTCCTCAAGAGTTATTTTCTCTTCCAGCCCAAATATAAGAAGTTAATGTACAAAGTCAGATCAGTGGTCAAGGAGCCAAGTGTCGGCATTAGTGCCACTGGCAGCACCAGCACTCTACAGTTGAGTACAATCTGTTCTCAGACTTGTAGTATGTGATCTTAAACAGGAAACAGTAGGGATTGGGCTTATCTTCTGTTGAAGCACATGCTTTAAGTTTGGTCATGATAGAGCTTTTAAAAAAAGAAAATTTAGAATGGCCCAGTAATGTGTAATTATAACATGTATGCAAGGCATGTGCCAGAACAATACACCTGCTCAGTTTCCTCGTATTGAATATAAATGCTTTCATGCTTTCAAGTTGCATTCCATGACATTTAGATCCCTGTATAGCAAATTCTTAAACTGAGAATTTGATAGCACTTGTAATGCAGAGGAGTTAAGCATTACACAAGAAGAAGAATAAACTTCAGAAAAGTTTTATTTGCTGTGTATGCTTTTAGTGCATTGAAAGCAAGCCAAAAGAAAGAAGGAAAAAGAAAGAAAGATTGAATGTAATTCTGTAAAGTAGTGTAAGGGAACTGAGACTTGTTTTTTGTGAGTTGTTTGAATTTGTGACGGTGCATTTAACTCAACAATATTCTTCCTTGCTTGTTTCAGATACAATTTTTGAATTTGGAAAATCAGTCCATCGTTTGAGGAATCCAGAAACAGAGTTTAAATTTAATTGGAATTTATTTATTATTAATAGGTATAACAAATATAAGCAAAGCAAAGCAAAGTGTTCTGTTTATAAACCGCCCCATAGCATTTCAAGCACTCGCCGGCGGTTTACAATTTAATTATGCAGGCTCCACATTGCCCCCCACCCCCCAGCAAGCTGGGTACTCATTTTACCAACCTTGGAAGGATAGAAGGCTGAGTCAACCATGACCCTGCCACCTGGAATTGAACCCAAAGTTGTGACCACAGTTTTAGCTGCAGTACCTGCATTTAACCACTGCATCATAAGGCAGAAAAATTGAAATTCAGCATTCATGTTATTAATGGACCTTTTACAAGTTACATGTTAATGTGTAATGTGCAAGTGTCAATGTGGTATGGTATCAAGCAGTATCTTTGTCAACTATCTGCACAGCAAATCAAAACCTTTCTATATTTATCAGGATTCAAAGAATTTAATCTCATTGGGGTCAAAATTGTCAGTTGGTGTACTTAAATGGTCCGGATGATGTTGGATTGCAGCTCCTGTCATCTCTCACCATTGACGCTGCTCTTCTGGCTGATGAGACCTGAAGCCCAACAACAATTGCAGGGCTAGAAGTTCATCTATGGTTTAAAAAGGGGGGGGCAGTGAGGAGGAGATTGTAAAATTCTTGAAGAGTAATGTATATTGCGTAATTCCCAAGGAAACCTGCCTGAAAATTATGGCAACTTAAATTTTATATTTGATGAGGATTAATATCATTTCTCTAGATTTTTAAGGTATTATTTATATTCGTAAGTTTATGGCACATTTATTTTCAAAATGGAAAACCCCCACAGAAATCCAGTCGTGGTGGCAAATTCCCCACCCCCTGCTTCCTGTGTTGTGGACATGGGTTGGAATAGAGGACAGGGAAGCTGAGCCCTGTAATGCTGCTACCTGACCGTTGTCCTCACTTTTGAATTAGCTTTGAGATGAGGAGTGATAGCAGCACTATGATGTGTTGATGTCCTGCTGCCTGGGTCTGAGCAGCAGCAGTAATCCTAATCCTTCTTTTTATACAGTGACTTAATGAGAATGGAAGCTGGCATGTTGAAACTTGCCAAGTCTAAACAGTTTCAAGAATCTCCAGTTACAAGGTTGCTAAATAGAAAAGACATTTCAACACTGCTAGCCAGGAAATTTCACTTTAGCTTGTCTGGAACCTTGAATAGTTTTGCATGGGGAAGAATGTACTGGGGGTATTTCAGTTGAAAGAATATTGACTTCTAATCCTATAAATATATGTCTGTTGACTTTGCCTTCTCTTTTTTATATAATATATTTTATTTGTTTCCTATAAAAAGTATATGTGATATTTGTCACTCATGGTGTTACATGGGTTTTAGTCATTATTATGTTACAGCTAACTTACTTTTATTCTTTGTTTCTTTTTTCTAGCCATTAATAAAACAGATTTCTATACTTGGTAATATTGTAAGTCCTCTTTCCCCCTAATTCTCATTGTCAGTCTGTCCATCTCTGCACATTCCAAAATTTTTGTTACAGTCATTTTATCTGTTGTGATTTCTTCATTTTTCCAATCCTCACCATTGTCAGAATGTGCAGTACTACATAAGTAGTTTGTTTGTCTAAATTTTCTGGTAATATGTCTAGTAAAAACAGTTTTGGCCTAAAGTCTACATGTATTTGTATCATTCTAATAAGCCAAGTATGCATTTTAATTCAATACTTTTTTGTTTTATCACACATCCACCATGCTTAATAGTAAGTCCCTGTTTCTTGCGCACATTTCCAGCATTTGCTAGACATGTTTGGGTACATTTTAGCTAAATTAGTGCCAGGACCCTGCCTGTCACAGAACCTGATTGTGAGGGGTTAAATGGTGAAGAGCTGCTGGAGGAGCCTTGCAGCTCAAATCAGCAGGCAGCTGGGTCTGATGACTCAGCTGAAAACATATCTTCTCCCCCTAGAAGGGCCATGAGCAGGATTCTGCAAAGACGTGCTACCAGGAGAGCGAGGGAAAGGGTCTTTGATGCTAGACGGGGAATCAGGTCGGGAAGCCCTGAGTACTAGCAGGAGCCTCTCCAGAAGTAAGGGTGTGTTCCCTGTTTTGAGATAAAGCTGGTAAGCTCACCTTGAGCTCTCTGTGGGAGCAACGCGTCATTTGAACTTGCAACCACGTTCCTATATGTGACCTTGGCTCTGTTTCCTGATTTTGGACTGCCTTCCTGGACCACGGCTTGATCTGTTCCCTTGGGTTTGGTATCTGGTTTCTGTGAGATATTCTGGTTTTGACTTGGACTGTTAATTGCTGGGAGCTGGATTCTGTTATTTATCTGGCACTTGATTGTTAGCAAAGGACTTGAACTTGCCTGGCTTTCCACTAATGATCTTGGCAAAGAACTGAACTCTGTTTGCAGGGCTTGACACTTAGCAGGTGGAAAATGCCATCCATAAAACATTTTATACATATTTTCTTTACATGGGGTTGCCCTTGACTCTTCTCCGGCGTCTGCAGCGGGTTCAGAATGCGGCGGCCAGGCTGGTGGCTGGTGTGCGTCGTTATGACCACATCACCCCAGTTCTGGCCCGCCTGCACTGGCTGCCCGTTGCAGCCCGGATTAGATTCAAGATCTTGGTTTTAGTTTATAAAACCCTCCATGGCTTGGGACCGGACTACCTGGCAGAGCGTATCGCTCAGCGATCAATCTCGGCCCGTCCCGTTCGGCAGGTGCGAGCGCACATGCTTCGGGTCGCCACCCCTCGTGAAGCCCGGAGGACGAGTACTCGGACCCGGGCTTTCTCAGTGGCGGCCCCTAGCCTCTGGAATTCCATCCCCAGTGAAGTGCGCTCTGCAGAGTCCCTGCTGGCCTTCCGGAAGGCGTTAAAGACCTACCTTTTCCGGGAGGCCTTTGGCGATTTTTAACTTTTTTTTTGTTTGTTTTTTCTTTTCTCCTCCGCCATCGCAAACTATTTTATTTATCATTGTTTAGCCTTGAGGTGCTATTAGGCTTTTAATCTGTTTAGTGTCATTATTATTTGATTATCTTGTCTTTTGTAATTTTATGGCTATTGAGGCCTTGATGTTTGTAAGCCGCTTAGAGTACACATTGTAGATAAGCGGGGTATAAATACAATAAATAAATAAATAAATAAATGTGATGTTGCCATTGTTAATTTAGAATTTCTATTCCATAGTTTTGGCCATTTCTCCAACTCCACATTGTAACAAAAATGTTGTCCATTGTACGTATCATTATTTCTTTCACATGCTCATCTTCCATTTTCCATTCTAACAAAAATTTATATATTTTTCTTAATTATCATCTGAGGACAACAATATTTTATCAAGTATCTGTTTCATACCATAGAAAAGTGTGACAACCCAGTTGTAAGTCATGTCCCTTTAAATATAAAAATCTTTTGTTTCTTAAAAGTATCCAGTCTTTCAGCCAGACTAGTGAACATGATTGGTAGTATAGAGTGCAATCGGTAGCCCAAATCCTCTTCTTTAGATTCTTGCAGCAGTTTCAGTTTAATTTGTGCTTTCTTTTTCTGCTAGATGAATTTCGATATCTTTCTAGTTCTTCAAAGTATTTCACCTCTGTTTTCACCCATGCTATTTGGAACAGGAACAGCAGTTTTGGTAGCACATTCAGTTGCAGTTCTCCTTAATATTGACAGTTGTAGATGTTCCCATTTCTCCAGGTCCATTTTAACTGGATTGAATGTTTTGACATACAGCAATACCTTGGATAAAGAATGTCTCGGATAACAAATGGAAATTTCCAGGTATAAGGCTGCCTCGGATAGTGAATGTTCCCTATGGGCTGCCTCGGATAACAAATGTTTCATAATGCCTTGCAAAAAATGTGTGCCCTGAATGTATTGCAAGAGGCATAGTTTATGGAGGGGTGGGGGGAATTAGAGCATTTTTTCATGGTGTTTTGGAGCCATTCTGGACATTTTTTGCTGAGCGATTTGGACCTTTTGAACTTGTAAAATAGGGAGCTAGCTTTTATTAATCTTTGCGCTGCTTATCTTTGCATTTTTGGCTGGAAGAGGCTGGGTAGTCTTGCTGGTTTCATTTCTCTGTGTTTGCAGTCTTTTTTCATTGCTCTGCAGACAAAATGGGCTGGATTTTTTCTTCCTGCTTATTTTTGTTTGTTTGCATTTTTCCTCATTTCACTTTGGGTGGGAACAAACTGGGGTAGTCTTGCTGGGTTCTCTTGTCCATGTTTTGCTTTGCACTGCAGGGGGATGTTCTGGAGGGTGTTCCAGCACTGCAATCCTTTAAAGTGCATTTTATAAAGAGGTCTTGCGCCCCCCCCCAGTTTTTTTGCCTTTTTTCGGATCTCTGGAACGGATTAATCAATTTCCCATTCATTTCAATGGGAAACCACATTTTGGATAACAAATTTTTCGGATAACAAATTGCCTCAGAGAATTAATTAAATTCATTATCAGAGGTACCACTGTAATTATCTTCTTTTATAGTTGTACATGTTGCAGATAAGAATATTCCCAGATATTTCACTTTTGTAGCTATTTATATATTGACCTAACATACGCTGGATTATGGAGAAAGCCAGAGAGTTCCAGAAAAACATCTACTTCTGTTTCATCGACTATGCCAAAGCCTTTGACTGTGTGGACCACAACAAACTATGGCAAGTCCTTAAAGGAATGGGAGTGCCTGACCACCTTATCTGTCTCCTAAGAAATCTATATGTGGGACAAGCAGCAACCGTCAGAACTGGATATGGAACAACTGACTGCTTTAAAATTGGGAAAGGAGCACGACAAGGCTGTAAACTGTCACCTTGCCTATTTAACTTATATGCAGAGGACATCATGCGAAAGGTAGGTCTGGATGAATCACAAGCCGGAATTAAGATTGCCAGAAGAAATATCAACAACCTCAGATACGCAGATGATACTACTCTGATAGCTGAAAGTGAGGAGGAATTAAAGAACCTCTTAATGAGGGTGAAAGAGGAGAGTGAAAAAAAAATGGGCTGAAGCTCAACATCAAAAAAACTAAGATCATGGCCACCGCACCTCCTGGCAAATAGAAGGGGAAGAAATGGAGGCAATGACAGAGTTTATTTTCTTGGGCTCCTTGATCACTGCAGACGGCGACTGCAGCAACAAAATAAAAAGACACCTGCTTCTTGGGAGGAAAGCAATGGCAAACCTAGGTAGCATCCTAAAGAGCAGAGACATCACTTTGCCAACTAAGGTCAGGATAGTCAAAGCTATGGTTTTTCCAGTAGTGATGTATAGAAGTGAAAGCTGGACTATAAAGAAGGCTGATCGCTGCAGAATTGATGCTTTTGAGCTGTGGTGCTGGAGGAGAGTCTTGAGAGTCCCCTGGACTGCAAGGAGATCAAACCTATCCATCCTGAAAGAAATCAACCCCGAATGTTCACTGGAAGGACAGATTTTGAAGCTGAGGCTCCAGTACTTGGGCCACCTCATGAGAAGAGAGGACTCCTTGGAAATGTCCCTGATGTTGGGAAAGATTGAAGGCAAAAGGAAAAGAGGACAGCAGAGAATAAGAAGGTTGGACGGTGTCATCGATGCAACCAATATGGGTTTGACCAAACTCTGGGAGGCAGTGGAAGATAGGAAGGCCTGGCGAGCTCTGGTCGATGGGGTCACGAAGAGGCGGACACGAGTGAACGACTGAACACATACACATATATTGACCTTTCCCGTTAGTTGATTTTTTTGGTTAGCTGTTAAATTTTGACTAGTATTTTTGTTTTTTCTTTATTTTGTCTTAGTCCTGCCACTTCTCCAAATTCTTCAATCTTCTCTCAATCTTCTCCAATAATTTTGGTATTGTTTCCCATGCGTCTTTTAGGATGAAAACTAGATCATCTGCAAAAGCTTGTATTTTATAGTCTTCATCTTTTATTCTAGTTCGTTTAATTCACATCTCTATTCAACAGTTCCAATGTCAATATAAATAGTAGCGGTGAAAGCAGACATCGTTGCTGGCTCCTTTCCTAATATTGACATTTTCTGTTAGGTCCCCATTTACTATTATCTTTGCTGTTTGCTCCTTGTAGATTGTCTCAATTACCTTAATAAAGTTTGTGCCAAAGTCCATTATTTTCAGTTGCTGTATCATGAATTTCCAGTTCACATTATCAAATGCTTTCTGTGCTTCTAGGAATATTAAAGTCATTTGTTATTCTGAGTGTGCCTCATGATATTGTAGAACAGTGATGGCGAACCTTTTATAGACTGAGTGCCCAAAATGCGATTCAGAAGCAACTAATTTTTCACAAAGTGCCAATACAGCAGTTTAACCTGAATACAGGTGGCTGTGGAGGGGTGATGTCGGGTACCCACAGAAAGGGCTCTGAGTGCCATAGGTTCACCAACACTGTTCTAGAACAACCATTATTCTCAGATTATATCTCAGCTGCCTTCTTAGTATGAATTCATTTTGATCTGGGTAAATAAATTCCAATTATATTTTTTTTCAGCCTTTCTGCCATAATTATTGCAAGGGTCTTATAGTCTCACATTTAATATGGATATTGGCCTATTTTTTTTATTTGTGTGAAGTCAGTATCTTCTTTTGCAATTAGTGTATTTGCTTTTAACCAGGTCCTAGGTATTTTAGCTTCAATCAATACTTCATTGCAGACTTCCTTTATCGGTGCACTTATATCTAGAACAACCTTGTAAAATTCAGCAGGCAATCCATCCAGTCCTGGTGTTTTATCATTTTTTTTTTGTTTTATAATTGCTCCTGTTATTTCCCTCATTGTAATTTTCTCATTTAGCATAACTAAACTTCTTTGGAACCTTGGGCAGCTTTGCTTTTTCCATATATTCTGTTATTTTTCCTAGGGTTATTTCTTGTGTACATTGCAGGTTTTTATAATATTCTGTAATGATTTTTTGAATTTTCTCACTTTGGTATTGTACAGTATATCTCCTTTGTCATCTTTCAGTTTGTTGGTCTGTCTCTTTTCTTTCTCTTTTTTCACTTTATATGGCAACTATCTTCCCAGCTTATAGGCATTTTCAGAAAAGTTTTCTTTTGCTCTTTTAATATTTTGAGCTATCGCTTCTGATTCCATTAGGTTTAGCTTATGTTTAATACTCCATTTCATTTTAAGTATTTTTATTTGTGGGGATTTTTGCAGTTCTAATTCTAGTTTTGTAAATTCTTCTGTCATTTTCAGCGAGGCTTATGGCGATGTAACTTAACTTTTTCTTCGTGTTTTTCCCCCCATGCCCTGCCATCTACATGCTCTGTCATAACTACTGCCATGGAGCTGCAACTACAGATCAAGTTTTTAAGATGCCTTAGTTATTTTAAGATGCTGTTTTATTGCTGTCTATGCTTATTATTTTAGTGTTGTTGTGTTTGGCTTGTTCTTTGTATTGCTTGCTGATTTGCTCAGCCTTTGGAAGCCGCCCAGAGTTCCGCTTGGAAGATGGGCGGGGTAAAAATCCAATAATAAAAATAAATAAATAAATAAATAAATAAATTGTTCGTATCTTTTCTCTCTCTTTTTGTACTGTATGTTATGGCCAATCCCCTAAAAAAAGCTTTAGCTGCATCCTAGATAATTTGCTAAGAGGTTCCCTCTTTTGTGCTTTCTTTAAATTAAAATTGCATTTTTTCTAGTTTTCTTCAAAAATTCTTTATCATTCAGTAGAGCTGAGTTCAAAGTCCATCTTTGTTTTTTCCTTACTCCTTTCCACCTCATAGTTGTCGGATTATGACCTGCTCAAATATTTGCTACTTTCTCTACTTCTTACAGTATATTCCTATCCTTAATTTTGTAGATATCCATATCATATCAATTTTGACCAGGATTTGTGTCTATTTGAATAGAAGGCAAATTGGGAATTTTTGGTGTTAACTTCTCATCATATATCATGTTGTCCCAATTCTTCTACCATCTGGAAGAATATTCTTGGAAGTTTCATCCTTTTCCTTTTCCTTTTCTTTCCATTCCCCTAATCCGGGGGTCTGCAACCTGCGGCTCCGGAGCCGCATGCGGCTCTTTGGAACATTTGCCGCGGCTCCGGGAGGGTTCAGAAATTTCAATACAAAGGTGCCGAATCTCGCGAGGATAGCCCGTCCCACAAGGCGGCGCGAAGCCAAGAGAGAGAGAGAGAGAGAGAGAGAGATTAGAAATTCCCCTCCTCTCCCTCCTGTACTATTTTTTGGAAGATTTTTAAAAACTGCCCCCCCAAAAAAAGTGGAAGCGGTGTGGGCACGACGCACTCGGGCTGCGCTTCCCTCCTCCATGGAGAGTGGGGGCGAGAGGAGGAGGAGGAGGAGGGAGAGATGGAGTGTGTGTGTGTGTGGGGGGAGAGAGTCAGACCATGGCTGCAGGATCCGGGCAGAAGGCAGCGAGGGCGGAATGGGAACCTCAAGAAAGGCGGCGTGGGGAGGGGGCCACGGCTAGTCTTCTCTCTCCCCACCCCACCCCCTGCCGCCACCGCCGCCACCCTGCTTCCTTGCCCGGTACTGTCAGTTCTGGCCCAACAAGCAAGGGGTTGGTGGCGGCGGGAGCGGGGAGGGGGGGAGCGGCGGCGGCGGCAGAGAGGCGAGAAGCAATGGAGGAAGTCGGCTTTTCTTTTTCCTGCGCGAGATCAACTTGGCAGTCAAGGGACGAGGGACGCGGCGTGACAGCTAGTTCGAGCCCGCCCCCCGGCCCGAGGAGGGGTCTCTCTTATTAGACTTCCAGCGGCTCCCTCCTGGAGTCAGCTGGTTTCGGTGGCGGGGTGGGGGCGCCGGGCTCAAGTTGTACAGGGGCCCCTGGCCGCCCGGGGAGGCCAACGCTGAGCCGAGCCGAGTGGAGCGCCTGTGCGCCTGCCTGCTTGTCTCGCTCGCTCTCGCTCTCGCTCTCTCTGAAAGCCCGCCAGCAGCTGCCTTCTGCTCCATTCCAACACAGAGAACGTGTCTCCTGCGCGCCCACCCACCCCCAGCCCGGCCCTCCTCGAGACTGGCGGACACACAGCCACCCCAGTTGCGCGCGCGGGTGAACTTGAGGCAGGTGCGCGCCTCGATGGAAACCCTCGGGGACAGGGTGGGGGGGTGGGGGGAGGCGGCGGCGGCTCGGGCTCGCCTGCTCGCTCGCTCTCCCGGCGCCTGAAGTGCCGAAGAAGCAACTTTCATTGGCTTCCTTCTCAGAAGCCCTTCGGGGGTGCCCGGAGGAGCCGCAGCTGTCGGCGCTCCTTCCCACCCCACCCGAGCCGGGCGCTGGGACGCAGCGTGTCCGAGGAGCGCACGAGGGAGTGTGTTGCTTGTGAGCGCCCAAAAAGCCAGGAGCGAGGGGAGGGGAAAATATATTTGCAGTGTTATATTTGTTTTAAATGTCGCAATGGTTTTGCGGCTCCCAGGTTTTTTTTTCCGTCAGAAACGGGTCCAAGTGGCTCTTTATGTCTTAAAGGTTGCAGACCCCTGCCCTAATCCATTTTTCATCCAGCAAGAAGATGAGAGAATAGGGAGAAGCCATGATTATGCTTAGGATCTCTTTAAGCAATGGAGTTTACCTCAGTTAGGTAGAGTAGTGTAATTTAGTTTTATCTATCTATCTATCTATCTATCTATCTATCTATCTATCTATCTATCTATCTATCTATCTATCTATCTATCTGTCTGTCTGTCTGTCTGTCTGTCTGTCTGTCTGTCTGTCTGTCT
>JAHTLZ010000023.1:1307766-1340475 GCA_023846285.1 Phrynocephalus versicolor | reverse complement strand
TCTGTCTGTCTGTCTGTCTGTCTGTCTGTCTGTCTGTCTGTCTGTCTGTCTGTCTGTCTGTCTGTTTGTTTGTTTGTTTGTTTGTTTGTTTGTTTTATTTCTGTACCACCCATCTTCCAGCAGGAACTCTGGGCGGTTTACAGCAAAGTTAAAAACAGCGGTACAAAACAGGAAAAGAGGGAGAAACCCTCAGCAAGAGGCGTCACGGGGTGGGAGAGGAGAGAAAAAAAATTAAATTAAAGGTCGCCAAATGCCTCCCAAAAAAGCATAGATTTCAAAGCTTTTTTTGAAGACGGGAAGGGATGGCCAGGTGCAACTCACTCAGAAGATGGTTCCACGACGAGGGGCCCACCACAGAGAAGGCGCGGTTGCGCAACAACCGACTTCCGCGCCTCCCTGGGTGTGAGCACCCTGAGTGAGCACACCTGTGACATTCTAGTGGGCCTGGCCTCAGTTGACCTCTGGGAGATACGCTCTGACACGTATTCAGGACCCAGGCCATGGAGGGTTTTGTTAACCAAAACCAGGACCTTGAACTTTATCCGGAGAGGCACTGGCAGCCAATGCAGGCGTGCCAGGACTGGGGTGATGTGATCATATCTACGAGCACCCACCACCAGTCTGGCCGCTGCATTCTGCACCTGTTGGAGTCTCCGGACAAGGGCCAAGGGCAACCCCATGTAAAGTGTGTTGCAGTAATCGATCCTTGAGATCACGAGGGCCTGCACAACGGACGGATCTGGGCGATCCTGTGGAGGTGGAAGAAAGCGGCCCTGGAGATGGCCACCACCTGGGCTTCCAGGCAGAGGGCAGAGTCCAGGACCACGCCCAGATTCCTGGTCCTGTCCGTTGCATGGAGGGGGCCATTGTACCTAGAGGAGGGCGCCCCGAAGAACAGAACCTCAGTCTTCTCCAGGTTCATTTTGAGCCTGTTGGGCCTGGTCCATTCCAAGACCGCCTCCAGGCACACATCAAGGGAGCATACTGTCTCCACTGCAGAGGTAGAAAAGGAGAGGTAGAGCTGTGTATCATCAGTGTACTGGTGACAGTGAACAGGTCTGCACACTCCACACTGTGTCGGACCACATATACTATATTGCACCTTGTGTGTCATGTCTGATGATGGACTGCACAGTCCAGGAAATAAACAGAGATGTGGTGTCTTCCCTAGTGAACCTAATATTAGGTTCACTAGGGAAGACACCCAAGACAACAGGCTGGCTTTCCTGGATTGTGTAGTCATCATCAGACCTGACCGTGGCCTGGGAGTAGAAGTTTAAAGGAAACCCACCCACACAGATTAGTACTTACTGTTTGACTCCCACCATCCATTACAGCACAAACTAGGAGTCATCAGGACTCTAAGCCAAAGAGCAGAGAGCATCCCCACCTCCACAGAAGCCAAGAAGAAGGAAGACAGACACCTGAAGACAGCACTTAAGGCCTGTGGATATCCAAAGTGGGCCTTCAACAAAGCAGTGGGCCATCCCAGAAGAATAAGGGATCAGTCTGAGACCCAGCCCCGATGGAAGAACCTGGTCATTCCTTATATGGCTGGAGTGTCAGAGAAGCTTAAAAGGATTTTGGCAAACACCACATCCCTGTTTATTTCAAACCCAGGAACACACTAAGGCAGAGATTTGTCCACCCAAAGAATCTGATACCCAACCATAAAAGGAGCAATATAGTATATGCGGTCCAATGCAGTGAGGAGTGTTCAGACCTCTACATTGGAGAAACTAAACAGCCATTAAACAGAAGGATGGCCCAACATAGTAGGGGCAACAGCTCAGGACTAGAATCAGCAGTACACCTCCATTTGAAGGACAAAGGGCACTCTTTCAAAGATGAGGATGCACACATATTAGACAAAGAAGATAGGTGGTTTGAGAGAGGAGTAAGGGAAGCCATTCATGTAAGCATTGAAAACCTCTCCCTCAACAGAGGTGGTGGGTTCAGGCATAATCTGTCTGCTACTTATCAGGCTGTGCTTTCCAAAGTACCGAGACAAATCAAAAATACTTCATGCTTTTACCACCAAGGCCATAGCTAACGACCCATTCTTGATAGGTTTCAGCACCTTAGGCCATTGTTCACCTTAAGGCTATGGATACTACTGTCTTCCTAACGAGCCTATTCAGGTCATTGTTCATCTTATGAGCCTAATTCAGACCACAGTGACAAGAGGTCAAAGCTGACTATAAGATGGAGGACTTGCACTAGCTGTATTCAGACCGATGAAGCTGTTTGGATGAACAGCGAAACGTTTCCATCTCTCAAAAAGAAGTCCAGTAGCCATGACTCAACTTCCAGGAACACCTCAGATATTAACTGCTATATTTTAGTATCAGTTTTTGTGGACACATCGTCCACTTGAGACTGAAGTGGATTTGTCCATGACACTGGTATAGAACATAAATTGAACATGAGTCATAAGAACATAAGAAGAGCCACGCTGGATCAGGCCAAATGCCCATGTAGTCCAGCTTCCTGTATCTCACAGTGGACCCACCAGATGCGTTTGGGAGCACACGAGACTATATATCTGTCTCCTAATACCACTCCCCTGCATCTGGCCCTTGAAGTACCCCGGTTCTAAACCTGGAGATTGCACATCTCTTATCATGGTTTGTAACCTGTGATGGACTTTTCCTCCAGGAATCTGTCCAATCCCCTTTTGAAGGCATCCAGGCCAGATGCCATCACCACATCCTGTGGCAGGAAGTTCCACAGACTAACAACGCATTGGGTAAAGAAGTATTTTCTTTTGCCTGTTCTCACTCTCCCAACCCAAAGTTTGAATGTGTGTCCCCTAGTTTTGGTATTTGTGAGAGGGAGAAGAGTGTCCCTCTATCCACTTTACTCATGCCCTGCATTATTTTGTACGTCTCAATCATATCCCCTCTCAGGTGCCTTTTTTCCACACTAAAGAGCCCCAAATGTTTTAGCCTTTCTTCATAAGGGAGGTGCCCCAGCCCAGTAATCATTTTAGTTGCTCTCTTCTGGACCTTTTCCAGTTCCACTATGTCTTTCTTGAGATGCAGTGACCAGAATTGTACACAATACTTCAGGTGCGGCCTTACTGTCGTTTAGTATAATAGCATTATAATGTTGGCTGTTTTATTTTCAATCCCCTTTTTGATAATCCCTAGCTTGGAATTGGCCTTCTTCACCGCTGCCACACATTGGGTAGACACCTTCACTGAGCTGTCCAGCAACACACCAAGATCTCTTTCCTGATCCATCATGGATAACTCAGAGCCCATGAGTTGATAGATAAACTTTTAATTTTTTGCCCCAATATGCATTACTTTACATTTGGCGTAAAAACGTGGATTCATGGCTTAGGTCCACATGAATTCTACATTGGATCATACTAAAACCACTGTCCCATGATTGGACCCATCTCCTCCCACAGATTGCACACCCAAAATCAGGTGTCCATCAGCACATGGCTTCACAGTGCCACAAAAACATGGATCCAATGCACAGATCCTCATGGATCTACCTGATTTTTATGCAGAATGATCCCTCAGACACTCCCATCATAGACTCCATCTCTGACCACAGTTTTCACACCAAAATCATGGGTCCTCCATCCATGGCTCCAAAATGGTGCGAAAACATGAAACCACTCGGCTTTTAATATTGAAGGACAATATACAATTCAGAACATTTTGATATATTGAAGTGTAAGAACAGTGAATATGAAGACAAATTAAAAGGCAGTATTAAAGCTAAAAACAGCACACGGACAAGGGGGAATTCCCTTATGAAAGATGGAAACTAACATGGAAAACAGGTATTATTATGAATTCATTCTAAGCAATCATGCATGGTAATCCATCTAAAAGTCACATGATAGGTAGTCCATAATTTCGGGGAATCTTGCCTAAAGAGAAAATTCTTTGCCTACTTGTGGAAGAATAGCAGAGATATGGCAATCCTGGTCTCCAGTGAGAGTGAGTTCCAAAGTCGGGGAGCAGCAACAGAGAAGGCCCTTTCATGTGTTCTTATCAGACATACCTGTGGTGGGATAGAAAGAAAGGCTTCTCCTGTTTACCTTAGCACCCGGCCCAGCTCATACTGCGAGATTCAATCTTTGAGGTGCAGTAGTTTCGACCCAGGCTGTTTAGTGCTTTGTATGCATGGTGGCTCAGTGGACTAAGGCTCCGAAAACAGTTGGCTCCAAAGTCGGCAGCTCAGCGGTTCGAATTCTGGGTGTCACGTAGCAGAGTGAGCCCCTGCTGATAACCCCACTCCTGCCAACCTAGCAGTTCGAAAGCATGTAAATGTAAGTAGGTAAATAGGCACAGCCATAAAAAGCGGGAAGATAAAAACAGTGTTTCCTTGCAGCCATGCCAACCACGTGGCCACAGACTTGCACTGGCTCTTCGGCTTGAATGCGGAGATGAGTACCGCCCCTAGAGTCAGACATGACTAGCATGCATGTGTTACCTATGTTAAAACCAACATTTTGAACTGTGTCTGAAAACTGATTGGCAGCCAGTGGAGCTGCTGCAGTAGGGATGTAATATGATCCTTTTGTACAGTCTGTGGTCAGAGATGGGGCCTACGATGGGAGAGTGGATTGGGGACAATCCTGGATAAAGATAAGGTAGATCTGTGTGGTCTGTGCGCTGGATCGATGTTTTTGTGCCAGTGTGGCGCCATGTGCTGACAAACCCATGATTATTATTGTGAGGTATTTGGACATTAATGAGATGTAGAATTGGAAGAGACCTCAAGGGCCACCCAGTCCAACTCCTTGCTATGCAGGAAACCCCATCACAGTTTGGTGATTTGGGAAGGTTCCCATGCAAAAATCATATGAAATCAGAAGGATCCATTCTTGATTTCAAAGATCCACCCTTTACTTACTTCCCACTGCACACTCTTTTCCCTCCAAGTCAAGGGCTGTGCTTTAATATGTATATTATTTAAGATACATGACCTCTAGCTGGCTAAGAAGAAGGCAGGTGATGTGAGTTTGGCACCAGCTAAGCTCTGAGATGGGGGTGGGGGCAGTACTGAGAGAGGAGGGGAACCCTGCCTGGATAAAGAAGAGCAATGCCCTCAAAGGACTGGTCCAAGGTGTGTGTCTGTGGGGGGTGGGGGAGGAAGCATCCCACCAAATACTGTGGGCTGATTTCACTCCTAAGCAGCAGCCACTCTGCTGTTGGGAGGCTTCTCAGTGGGGGTTCCCTGACCCGAGGCCAGATTGAGCTGTCACTAGGTTGTTAAGGCACTTAACAGGAGGGGGCACAAAAATTGACTTTGTCCCCGGGCGCTGAAAACCCTAGCTACACCTCTGGCTTGGTGTACTTGCAGTATTTGGCATAACATCATGTTCTGTCATATTGTACTAGCATATATTTTGTGCATTTTTTGTTATGCATTATATCTCTTCTTTCCACAAAGAGCACAGAACTGTGCAAATGATTACTTTTAAAAAAAGGTTCCATGTGCATTCTGTGAGAAATGGTAATCTGTCAGAATGATTCCCCAATGTCACTCTGAGAGTTTCATGGGGAAAAGTGGGGATTAGAGGCAATATCTTCCTGATCCAAGTCTACCACTGTCTTGGCAAGGTTTACTTGGCCTTTACCTGGGCTTTGTAAATAAGTAATGAGCTGATTTCTGTAATTTCAAGGTGTGTGTGTGTGTGGGGGGGGTTAGGGTTAGGGTTTGGCCCTGCTTACCAACAAATCACAAATCAGTTTTGTCAGTTCATCAGAGCTTTTTAAAATGACAGTCCATGGATGTCTTGATAAAAACCCATCACAAGAACATGCCCACTGCATTCCTACAATGACTGTAATAAAGACTTGTTGTTGTTGTTGGACTAGCATTTATATTTGTGTGCCATATATTTCTTATGTCCAAAATGGTTTCAGTAATTGACCTGATTCTAATTTCATTAAAAAAAAAAACTACATGCAGTTAAAATCAAGGATGAAGTGGGAAAAGTTTTCATTAAAAATAAGAAAAATCAACCAATCTCTCTGCTGGATACTTCAGTGGTGTAGATCCTTTGCTGCATAGCTAGAGGTTGGAAGTTTGATTCCTCACTGTTTCCCCTTCACATAGGCTGGACATATTTATTTATTTTATTTATTTTGAATATTTTTATTCCACCCTTCTCCTTGGAAAAGGACCCAATAATGAGGGACAATATATAACCCAGAACATTTGAGACATAATTTAAGTTACAAACATGGAATCGGAAGAGGCATTTTAGAACATTAAAAGGTAACATTAAAGCTACAAAGAACATGCAAAAAGAAAAAAACCCATTATGAGGGGTGGAAAGTAACATGGAAAACACTGGTGTTCTCATGAAATCAGTCAATGTAATCATGCGTGGTAATCCATATAAAATTCCCTCATTCAGGGAAACCTTGTTTGAAGAGGAAGGTATTCCGGAAAGATAGCAGAGATGGTCTCCACTGGGAGGGAGTTCCAAACTCTGGGAGCAGCAACAGAGAAGGTCCTTTCATGTGTTTTTATGAGACGCACCTGTGAAGGTGGCGGGATGGAGAGAAATGGCTCTCCTGATCACCTTAGCACCCAAGCCGGTTCATACTGTGAGATTTGATCTTTGAGGTAGCTTGGACCCAGGACATTTTGTGCTTTGCAGGTTAAGGTCAGTACTTTGAATTGTGCCTGATAGCTGATTGGCAGCCAGTGGAGCTGCTTTTCGTAGGGGTGTAATGTGATCTCTCAGTCAGCAGTCTGGCTGCTGCATTTTGGACCAGTTGAAGTTTCCTGAGACTTTCCATTGGTAGGCCCACATAGAGCACATTACAGTAGTCCATCTGGGATGTCACTAGAGCATATGTCACAGTGGCCAGAGCAGGGTCCTCAAGAAAAGGATGGAACTGGCATTCTAATTTTAATTGTGCAAATGCACCCCCAAGCACAGCTGTGACCTGGGCATCTAGGCTCAAGGATGAGTCCAGGATCACCCCCAAGCTATGTACTTCTTTTTTTCAATTGGAAGTTAATCCCATCCAGTACAGGTTGCATCCCTATCCCTTGATCTCCGTTTTGACTGACTAGAAGCAGTTCTGTCTTGTGTGGGTTTAGTTTCAGTTTGTTCTTCCTCATCCAGTTCATTACCAAAGCTAAGCACTGATTTAAAGTCGAAATAGCTCCCTTGGAATAAAGAGGTGATGAGAGGTAGAGATGAGTGTCATCAGCATACTGGTGACACTTCACCCCAAAACTCTGGATAATTTCCCTAGTGGGTTCATATAAATATTAAATAACATAGGAGACAGAACAGAACCCTGGGGTACTCAGCAGGTCAGTGGTTGTGGTGTTGACCATGTGTCCCCTAACACCATTTTCTGCATTCTCTCCTTCTGGAAGGATGAAGCCACTGTAAGACAGTGCCCCCCTGTCCCATTTCAGAGAGACAAGTCAGGAGAATGCTGTGGTCGATAGTTTCAAAAGCAGATGAAAGGTCCAGGAAAACCAAAATGGACACAGACCCCCTATCCATTTCCCTGCGTAGGTCATCTACCAAGGCAACCAGTGCTGTCTCAGTCCCATAACCAGGCCTGAAGCCAGAATGAGCTGGATCCAGGTAGTTTATCGCATCCAGAAACCTCTGGAGCTGCGAGGCCACAACCTGCTCTAGTACTTTACCCAAGAATGGGATGTTAGATACCGGTTGGTAATTGTTCAGTATTGATGGATCTACAAAGGGCTTTTTTAAACAGTGGTTTACTATTGCCTCCTTCAAGCGTGCTGGAATCCTGCCCTGTTGCAAGGAGGCATTCACTACTTTTCCTAACCAGTCTGCCAGACCATCTCTGGCAGCTTTTATGAGCCAGGAAGGGCAAGGGTCCAACAGACATGTGCTGGATCTCATCTCAAGGGGCCTGACCACATCCTCAGGCTGTAGGAGCTGAAACTCATTGATTAGTACAGGGCAGGCAAGGGGATAGTTTTATTTACAGGCTCTGGATCAATAGCAGCATCCAGGTCAGCCTGGATCTGTACAATTTTGCCTGTAAAGTGCTGTGAAAATTCTTTCCAGTGAGTTGCAGAGTGGTCTGTGTTATCTACCAGTGGGTCAGCATGTAGCAGACTCTTGACTATTCGGAAAAGCTCCGCTGGGCGATTCCATGCCGAAGCAATGGTTCTTCCATTGCCTTGTTTCTTTATCTGTTTCAGTCTGGGTTTTCCGCCAACACCTTTCACCTATTTGCCAACTCACCAGTAAACCAAGCAGCCAATGTGGGTCTATTTTGATATAAATATCTATAAATAAATATTTTGAGGAAGGAGACGTTTAGGGGCAATTGGGTCAATGGCTTTGCTCATTTCCCCGTTCCAGAGATCAACCACGGATTCAATGGAATCACCTGTCAAAGAGGTGGGAAATTCCCCCAGGGCAGCTACAAAGCCATCTGGATCCATCAACCTTCTTGGACAAATTGCTTCTGTCTGGCTTCCATTCCTGCCCAGCCTAATGCACACCAGATAATGGTCTGTCCATGACAATGGGATTACAGAAAGTTCCTTTACCCCAATGTTCCCAATATGCATAACGGGGCAGAAGACCAGGTCTAAGGTGTGGCCAGCAGAATGAGTAGGGGCAGACACCATTAGAGATCGATGCCTGGTTGTCATGGAGGTCATGAAGTCTTTGGAAACCCCTGACAGAGCTGCCTCAGCATGGATGTTACAGTCCCCCAGCATGATGAGCTCAGGAGATTCCAATACCACCCCTGTTATAAGTTCAGTTAGCTGAGGTAGAGAAGTTGTGCCTCGGGAAGGGTGTTATACCAAGAGAATTCCTATCTTGTGGCTCCTACTTTTAGGAACATACATTCAAATCCAGGGAACTCGGGAATGTGATATCTAGTAAGAGGAATGGAGTTGTAATAGAGTACAGTAGGAGCCCCGTATCCGTGGGGAATTGGTAACTGGGCACTGCACAGATAATGATATCTGCAGATAAGAGTGAATGCTCTTATCCAAGGGTGCCAGGGTGAAAATAGTGGGAGAGCCTGCCAACACCCCATCTCCACCACTGACCTTGCAGGTGGGCAGGCAGGCTCTCCCGGTGTCGTGGCCTCTTCTTCCTCCTCCTCTTCCTCCTCAGCCCAGCTGGTGGGCGGACGGGCACGAACGGCGTGGCAGTGAGAGAAGAGCCGGCTCTCCCAGCGGCACGACCGCTTCCTTCTCCTCCTCTTCAGCCTAGCTGTTGGGCAGGCAGGCAGGGTGGGCTCTCTGGGCCACATGGTCTCCTCCTCCGTAGCCCAGCTGGCTGGTGAGTGGGCGGGCAGGTGCTCCTGGGCAGCACAGCCACTGTGGGCCATGCCACCCTACTTAATTAATTTTTATTTTCCCCTCAATCTGCGGATAACTGAATCAGCAGATAATGAATCAGCGGATATGGGAGTCATACTGTATTGCCACTCCACCACCCTGACCCCCCCATATTGCCTGTTCTACAGAGAAACCTGGAGGGCAGAGCTGAGTGAGATTAACACCCCCAGCCTCACCCAGCCAAGTGTCTGTGACGCAAGTGAGATCAGCACGTTCTTGCAAGATCAGGACCTGGATGATTGTTGATTTCCCATTCACTGATCTAGTGTTCAACAGCAATATTTTTAGTCCAAGAACGTTGTCATCAAAGTTTTCAGAACATTCTAACTTTGTAGATATCTTGGGAGTTACCAAACGCTGTAGTCCTGCCTTCTTATATGGTGTTGATGAGCCTTATGATTGCCATGTCTTCCTCTACCAAGAACAGTAGTAATAGGTTTCCCCTCATTGCCTTGCAAAGTCTCTTTTCCATAAAATGATGTGTTCCCCTGTTCCCCAGGTATATCTGTGAAGATTCTCAGTCATCCAGGTGAGTTTATCTGGAAGTTGAATCATGGCTACTGGACTTCTTCTTCTTCTTTTTTTTTTTGAGAGAGAGAGAGAAAAACGTTTCTCTGCTCATCCAAACAGCTTCATCAGTCTGAATACAGCTAGTGCGAGTCCTCCATCTTATAGTCAGTCAGCTTTGACCTCTTGTCACTCTGGTCTGAATTACGCTCATAAGATGAACAATGGCCTGAATGTGCTCGTTAGGGAGACAATACTATCCATAGCTTTAAGGTGAATAATGGCCTAAGGTGCTGAAAATCTATCAAGAATGGGTCATTAGCTATGGCCTTGGTGGTGAAGGCTTTTTTGATTTGTCTGGGTACTTTGGAAAGCACAGCCTGATAAGTAGCAGACAGACTATGCCTGAGGCCCCCACCTCTGTTGAGGGAGGGGGTTTCGATGCTCACATGAATGGCTTCCCTTACTCCTCTCTCAAACCACCTATCTTCTTTGTCTAATATGTGTACATCCTCATCTTTGAAAGAGTGCCCTTTGTCCTTCAAATGGAGGTGTACTGCTGATTCTGGTCCTGAGCTGTTACCCCTCCTATGTTGGGCCATCCTTCTGTTTAATGGTTGCTTAGTTTCTCCAATGTAGAGGTCTGAACACTCCTCAGTGCATTGGACCACATATACTATATTGCTCCTTTGGGTGGACAAGTCTCTGCCTTAGTGTGTTTGTGGGTTTGAAATAAATAGGGATGTGGTGTTTTCCAAAAATCCTTTTAAGCTTCTCCGACACTCCAGCCATGTAAGGAATAACCAGGTTCTTCTGTCGGGTCTGGGTCTCAGACTGATCGCTTGTTCTTCTGGGATGGCCCACTGCTTTGTTGGAGACCCACTTTGGATATCCACAGGCCTTAAGTTCTGTCTTCCTTCTTCTTGGCTTCTGTGGAAGTGGATATGCTCTCTACTCTGTGGCTTAGGGTCCTGATGACTCCTAGTTTGTGCTGTAATGGATGGTGGGAGTCAAACAGTAAGTACTAATCTGTGTGGGTGAGTTTCCTTTAAACTTCTATTCCCAGGCCACGGTCAGGTCTGATGATGACTACACAATCCAGGAAAGCCAGCCTGTTGTCTTGGGTGTCTTCCCTAGTGAATCTAATACTAGGGTCCACTGCATTGATGTGGTCTGTAAAGGTCTGTACTTCCTGAGTTTTGCTTTTCACCCAGGTATCATCTACATACCTGAACCAGTGGGATGGTGTTGTCCCTGGGAAGGTGTTGAGTGCCTTCTTCTCCACTTCTTCCATGTATAGGTTTGCTACAATTGGTGACACTGGGGAACGCATGGCACAACCATGCTTCTGTCTGTAGAATCATAGAATCATAGAATCATAGAATTATAGAGTTGGAAGAGACCTCATGGGCCATCGAGTCCAACCCCCTGCCAAGCAGGAACCCCTTCACAATATTTCCGACAGATGGCCATCCAGCCTCTGCTTAAATACCGTCAAAGAAGGAGACTCTACCACCCTCCAGAAGGAGACTCTACCACCCTCTGTACGTGAAATATGTGGTGTTCAGACACAGGTCCAGGAGCAGGCCTATCTGGTCTGGGTTGAGGCGGCTTCTGGAGGTGAGGGTGCTGTCTTCTCTTAGTCTTCTCTTTACCGTTGCTAGGGCATCGGTGGTGGGGATGCTGGTAAAGAGAGATGTAACATCAAAGGATACAATGGTTTCATCTGTATCCCCAGGTAGTTGCACAACAATCTGTGGCTCTGCCTGCGGCGCAAAGTGTGGTGCTAAGTGCACGCCGCACTTGATCCAGAGAATCCCTTGCAGCTCTGCAGTTCTAAGATTATCATTATTATTGGTAGATTTGTATATGTTTAGTGTGTTGCAGACACAGAGGTTAGATTTGTTACTTCCTTCATATAATATCTTATGTGTTCGTTAACCATGCAGGTAAAAAGTTAAAAACCTTGTCCTCAGGCTTCATTTTAAGCCCAGTTGCAAAGACCAAGAGAGCATTAGCAGCAGCCTTGGTTTATTTTGCTTCCAATATAAATGCATAGAATTGCTGTTTATCAATAACAAATTATTATTTCAGAGGCTGTATGTCTGATGCATTTTTAACCTTCTGTTTAGATATGTACAAATCCATGTTTAGTCATACAAAGACACTCAAAACAGTGTAGACGACTGCCAGGAATGAATCTTAATAACACTGAGTGGTGTCCTGCACAAGAAATAAAACATTTTCAGTTTTAACTCCTTGCTGTCCTTTCTGATTCTGTTAAACTGATGGCATCCTTTTGATAATGTACAAGCTACAACCTCCTGCAAATTTATTGCAACTAGAACTTTAACCCAAACATACAGTGTTTAGAAGCTTGTTGTGGTCCCTTTATATTAGCCTTTTCTGCTATGTTGACTGTTTCAATAGTAACAGGTGCCCTTATTCTGTTCAGAGTATGTAACACGACTGGGTCCCGCAAGGTCAGTCACTCTAGAATATTAAGGTAACGTTAACCCCTGCTGACAGGGCATATGCCTATTTAGTGGCTTATAAATATTCCAGCAAGCCATTATATGATTTCCTAGTTTCCCAGGATTGGGACAGGATCAACTGTGTTGGCAAAGGTGGCTGAAGTGTTGCCACAGAATTGTCTTAAGGTATTGCTTTGTAACAAGAGCTATATTCCTGACTAGTGAAAGTTTAGCTGAGGTGAAGTAAGTTTAGTCTGTAAACAAAAGGCAGCTGAGATGGCTAGCAAGATATCTAAGAGTTCTTCTTCGTGGACTCTGTGAATCCACACAATGGGTCTTCGCGCCTGCGGGCTTGAGTTCCCGGTTGTTTCAAGCTCAAAGCTTATAAGCCCCTCCCCTCCATGCGCATGCTCACCCATCTCCCGCCTTGCTGACTCAGTTCCTTTTTGCCGCCGCTGAGTTTGGTCGTCCTTTTTCGAGCTCCTGCAAACAAAAAGGAAAGTGAATTTTTTCTTCACATATTGTAATTTCTTTTAATTTCTTTCCTCCCAAGTCCCCCCCCCCCACTTTCTATAGTTATTACTGATTTTCAGTGCCCGCCCTTAGGGCGGAGGGGTTGTACACCCCCATTCCTGTTTATGGCCGCGGCAGCACTTTTTAAACAATGTGAATCCTGCCGGAATAGAATTCTGTTAGCTGACGGACACAGTTTGTGCCTTTTTTGCCTGGGCGAGGCTCATAAACCTGAACTCTGCCCGCATTGCAAAAAGCTAATGAAGCCGGCCCTCAAACATCGCCTGGAGCGGTTAAGGGCTTACTTGTGGGAAAAATCCCTCAAACCTATGGGAACCCACTCTGAGGCTTCCATGCCATCTACCTCCTCAAAATCGAAGTCCTCGACTAAAGGGAAATCGATGGACAAAAAGAAAAAGAAACATCTCCAGCCTGCTCCGATTCCGGAGAAAAAATTGAAGGACATGGCATGCAATGTGCGAACAACGACGGTGATGCCGAAACCACCCGCGCTCGTCCTAACCGAGTTGCGCGGCGTAGAGGGGGTTCAGAGCTTGGCGCAGGTTGGCGCCCAGTCTCCTGATGCCACAGGAGAGGAACCCTGGTCCCATGCCTTTGGAAATCAGGCAACGGGTACCCGTGAACCCCCTCATAGCCCTATGATTCTATCGGGCTTACTGCCGGGCCAGCTTGTCCATGACACGGATATGGACACAATCAGCTACAACCCGTTGTCGCACCTACAAAATCTACAGGCTGCCTCCATGACCTCACTCTTCAGCAATCTGATGTGGAAGAGCAGGGCCTAGATGCCCCCAAGCGCTTGGGCGCTATGAGATCAGACATTGAAGAGAGAAGAGTCTCTGAGTTTGGGCGCCTGACAAAGGATCAACGCCCAGTTGTCTCCCCGGACCGGGGCAGAAAGAGGGTGCGGGCAGACCCTCATGATTCCACGTCCTCCCCCGCATCCTCTCCTAGGCGCCAAAGATCAAGACGCCGGAAGGGCAAGAGGCACCAATGTCATGGATCTTCCTCCTCTTCGTCTCCCGCACGGCGTCATAAAAGCAAACGCCGTTCTAAGAAGAGACAACATCATGCCCGCATGGTGTGCAGCTCCTCGGACACCGATTCTTCCACTACTTCTTCATCCGCCTCCTCCCAACCTAAAAGATGGCGAAGAGGTAAAGCGATGCCACGGGCCCAGCGCCCTATGGTGTCCAACACTGACATCATTCCGGGTATAGGCTTCCAAATACAGTCCCTGCAAAGCCCCACTGACATCACACCGCAACCAGTGGACTAGCAGGAACAGCTGCCGGACTCGCCAGCTACTATGGATCATCCGTTAACGGACGAATCTGACACAGGAGCAGCCTCTCAGACCTCACATCGGTCCACCCTCTCAAAATCTAGACACTCTGAGACCGATATGCCAGACAAACAATCTTCCACCCCAACAGAAGACTTTAAACACTATTCACAGATGGTACACAAAATTGCACAAGTCATGGGGCTTCAAGTACAACTCCCAGCCGCAAGTGACTTGTGCAAATTCTTTGGCCACTTACATAAGTCTAGGCCACCTCCTTTGCGAATGGGATTTATTTCCTCTATGTTGGAAAAGGCTAAGGAAGCCTGGGCCAAACCCTCCTCCAATCCTCTCATTCCAAGGAGAATTGATAGCCTGTACAAGACTCACGGTGATGGCACAGACTTCCATATGAAGCACCCCCTACCAAATTCGGTGATAGTGGATGCCACGCAAAACAGAGGGAAGTCCCATTCCAACACCACCCCGAGCAACAAGGAAGCTCGGAAGCTAGACCTCATTGGCAGGTGTCATTATTCCTTTCCCTTGCCTCTTTCTCCTTGAGAGCACTGAATTATTTGTGTGCCATGGAGGCATATACCCGTCACCTCCTGCTCACGTTTCCGGACTTTATAAACCACCTTCCGGAAGAACAAAGGGCTAAAGCACAGGCATCATACACGGAAGTCTTGTCTTTGATCGACTACCAAATGATAACTTCCTTGCACATAACGGATGCAGCCTCTAAGCAACTGACGACTGCTATACATCTTCGTCGTCACGCCTGGCTCAGAACATCCAATATTACAGATGACGCCAGAAATCGTATAGAAGACTCCCCATTTGATGGAGAAGGACTCTTTGCGACGTCCACTGATGCATCATTGGACAACATCCAGAAGATGCGTAAAGCTGCCAAATCTTATACATACCAAGGAAATTCCTCACAATCATCCTCCAGGCCACCAGCCCCCTCTTGGAGACGGCAATATACCCCATCCCACCAAAGGGCTCAGGGCCGATACAGGCCACAGTACCAGCAGTCTCCTTACCAGCGCCCGGCACAGCAGCCTAGGCAACGGCAACAGCAGCAAGCCAGGAGATTTGGCTGAAAGCAAAAGCAGTTGCCCCGACCCGGACCCCCCACACGAGGACATCCGGCTCAATCTCTTCCTGTCGAACTGGAAAAACATAATGACAGATGCATGGGTATTGTCAATCATCGAAAGAGGATACCGAATCCAATTCCACCATCGACCCCCACTAGGGCGGGTCATCTCAACACCATCCTCTCGGGCACTAAGAGACGAAGTAGCTGCTCTACTAAAAAAGGAAGCTATAGAGCTAGTGCCCTCAGAAGATCGATTAGGTTTCTACTCTCGATACTTTCCAATACCCAAAAAAGTCGAGGGCATTCGGCCCATCCTAGATCTTCGAAAACTAAACACCTTCATTCGAAAAAACAAGTTCCGCATGTCCACACTAGACACCATCATCCCCATGCTGTAACAAGGAGACTGGTTCATCATCCTCGACCTTCAGGCTGCTTATTTTCACATCTCCATAGCCCCTCAAGACCGGAAATACCTTTGCTTCCGGATAGGAGGCTCAACTTACCAGTTCAAAGCCTTGCCCTTTGGTCTCTCCTCCACTCTGCGGGTGTTTACAAAGTGCATGGCACCGGTGGCGGCCTTCCTCAGGCTCCACGGAGTCCACATCTTCCCATATTTAGACGATTGGCTCCTGGTAGCTCCTACAAGACAAAAGGCAGAGAAGGATTGAGACCTCACCATAAGGCTCCTAACATCCTTGGGACTCCTAAGGGGCTCCTAACATCTCTAGGACTTTGACTCAACGAAAAGAAGTCCAACCTCTCACCCTGCCGATCAGTGCAGTATATAGGAGCACTTCTGGACGCTCAAAAAGCAAAGGCATACTTAGCGCCAGATCGTCCAATAAAAATCAAACAGGCTCTACACCCCTTTTAGAGCTCCACCAAAGTATCTGCTCACCAGGCCCAACGCTTACTAGGCCTGATGGCCTCCACTACAGCTATCATACCACATGCCAGACTCTGCATGAGACCGCTGCAGGCATGGCTCTTAGCCCGGTTTTGACCTCACTGCGACAACCCATCCAAACGGCTCAGAGTAACCTCCTCTCTCCTCACCGGCCTAAGGTGGTGGAAGTCATCCCGCAATCTCAGAGTGGGAAGGCCCTTCAAACAGCGTTATCCGTCCATTCAGGTAACGACAGACACCAGTACCACGGGATGGGGTGCCACTTGAAACCAACTCTCGATCCATCACAGGTGGACTCCCAAGGAGCGAATCCATCATATCAACTATCTGGAACTCCTTGCCATTTTCAAAGCTCTCAAAGCATTCGAGCTCCTCCTGTCCCACAAGATGGTCCAAGTAATAACCGAGAATACCACAGCACTTTATTACTTGAACAAGCAAGGAGGTACTCACTCGAGATCTCTACTGCACGTCGCCCTCAAACTTTGGAGATGGTGCATAGCAAGGGACATCCAACCGATAGCCATCCACATTGCGTCACACAATAATGTCACAGCTGACGAACTGAGCCTCCTCACACACGACAACCATGAGTGGAGCCTCTCAGAGACAAGCCTTTCAGATCCTGTGTACCAGGTGGGGCACCCCAACCATGGATCTATTTGCATCTCAAGCCAACACCAAATGCGACTTGTACTGCTCCAGGGCGGGAATAGGCAAACACTCAAAGGGAGATGCCTTTGCAACCAGGTGTCCAGCCGGCCTCCTGTATGCATTCCCATCCATACCACTCATTCAGAGAACCCTCATGAAGATCAGACACCACGGAGCCCATGTCATACTTCTGGCACCGTGGTGGCCGAGACAGCCATGGTTTCAGGCCCTCCAAACAATGGCGATAGACTGACTCAGGCTGACAGCAACACCAGATCTCCTGACCCAACACCAGGGCCAAGTCAGACACCCAGATGTCCTCACTCTCCACCTGACGGCATGGTACATCCGCTAACAATTGCAGAAGTACTCACTCACTCCAGGAAAAAGTCTACGAATACCCTATATGCACATAAGTGGGCATCCTTCCTACACTTCACTTGAGCTAACTCTCAACCCTCGAGTCCAACCACCATCCAGGTCCTGCTGGAATTCCTCCTCGTACTCTTCAACAGAGGACTGTCCTTATCGTCCTTAAGAATCTACAGTGCGGCCATAGTAGCACATCAGCCGCCTGAATCCGAGGCGGCGGCTCTGTTCAGATATCCTGAACATAAGAGGTTCCTAAGAGGCATTGCTAACGTCCGTCCACAACACAGAGCCCTGACACCACAATGGGCTCTCTCCTTGGTGCTTAACTGTCTGACTAAGCCGCCATTTGAACCTATGGCTACCACATCGCTGTACTTACTTACCTTGAAAACAGCATTCCTAGTGGCAATCACATCCGCCCGAAGAGCTCCAGAACTCACTGTGCTCAGAGCGGATCCGCCGCTCCTTAAATTCCATCATGACAGGGTGGAACTCCGCCCAGACATCTCTTTCTTACCAAAGATAGTGTCTTCGTTCCACATGTCTCAGCCACTTATTCTCCCAACCTTCTTCCGAAACCCAACTACTCACCTGGAGAGGAAGCTCCACTCACTCGATGTAAAGAGAGCACTCCTCTTCTATATAGCCAGGACAGCTTCTGTCAGAAAGACACACAAGCTCTTTATCAGAACCTCTGCACCATCTAGAGGTCACCAAGTATCCCCTCAATCCATCTCTAGATGGATTGTCACAACTATCAAAATGGCTTACAGCACTGCGCATGTCTCCCTACCTGTCACACCTCGGGCACACTCTACAAGAGCAGTAGCCTCCTCCGCTGCTTTCCTGAAAGGAGTGCCCTTGGAAGACATATGTAAAGTGGCAACCAGGTCTCAACCGTCTACGTTCCTGAAGCACTACAGACTAGATGTCAGGACACAGAGATCAGCCGCATTTGGCAAAGCAGTTTTGACAACTGTGCCACCATGACTACCCTCCACCGGTAAGTCAGCTTGCCAGTCACCCATTGTGTGGATTCACAGAGTCCACAAAGAAGAAATGCAGGTTACTTACCTGTAAGTTAAGTTCTTTGAGTGGACCTCTGTGAATACACACCACCCACCCGCCTCCCCTCTCTCCGTCATGGCTCGTTGTACTCTCTAAGGGTCAGCGGCGGGCCAGAGGGGAACTGATTTAGCAAGGCGGGAGATGGGTGAGCATGCGCATGGAGGGGAGGGTCTTGTAAGCCTTAAGCTTGAAACGACTGGGAACTCAAGCGCGCAGGCGCAAAGACCCATTGTGTGTATTCACAGAGGTCGACTCAAAGAACTTAACTTACAGGTAAGTAACCTGCATTTATTCCTTGAGTCTCAACGAGGGGTGAAAATGGATGAGTTCAATTCTCGTCCTGCTTCCGATAGGTGGGTTCCCCATGAGACCCCTTCTTCTGCTCTGTATTCTGAGCAGGGGTCATAGTTTGTACCCCATCTCCGTTGAGCGTCTTTGTCCAGTCCTCTCCCGCAAGCGCCCCCCCCCCGGCCTGGACAGGTTTCCCATAGCGCCTGCCCCCTCCCGCAGGAGTGTTTCCCGGTGTGGCGTTTGGTCTCGATTACCCCCTTCATCCATCTCTCAAATACCAGCTCGTGTCTTATCATCTTTAGTTTCCGATTGTATTCCGGAGCTTCTCGCTCGCCCCAATATGAGCACCCTTGTCGATGCGCCCTCTGTCTATAACTCTCTGCCTCTTCCCGAGGCATCATCCTCTTTTCCCGTCGTTGCTTGTATGGATCCTCCATCCACACCCACTCCCATCCTGGGGGTAAGACACGCAACTTCCCCCTTTTTTTACCTCCCCAACCATGGGTTGGTCAGTCTTTCCGGCCTTTTCGTCTCCCTCTATCCGAAGAGACTCCTCAAACTTCCTCCTCATCTCTTCCTGCTCTTTTTCTTCCCTCATCCTGGTGTTTCTGGTTTCCTCCCACTTCTTTTTGTTTCTCCCACCATTCTGCCCTCTCATAATATTTTCGTGAAGGCGGCACTCTCTCTGCCTGGGCCCCTTCAGCCTTCCCAGCTCCACACTTCAGATTTCTCTGAAAAACAAATAGTATATTCCTCTGTCCTGTACCTCTCAGGTTTGGGGGAAAATACTTCTAAACTGGGAAGTGAAAGGCTGATGACAGTGCTAGCTTGTAAGAATGATTGTCATAATCAATGGAATATCTCTGTGCTTAGTTAATGACGGCAGATAGATAGAAAATACCATATGGTGTTTTATTGGCACCTGTATATTGTGCAAGAGCACTATACAGCATTTCGTAAGCCATTCAGAAAAATAGGAGTGCCCCCCCCCAAGTTATAAATATGAAACTGGACCTCCTCTCGGCACCAAATTTGGCACAGAGATAGCAATCAAAAAAGTCTGCTCTTCCTCTGTGCCAAATTTGGAAATGTTTGAGCAAAAGGCTTTCAAGTTGTGATCTTTTTAAAAACAACACTCTTTTACATCTTCCTGCCCCTCTTGCAGAAGCAAACAACCAAGCATGTCAGCCAATGTAAATTGTATAAGAGAAAATTAGCATACTTGGAAAGAAACCTGTACTAGAAGTTTGCTTAAAATTTGTTTGACAAAAATTTACCGATTTTGGGGCTCTAATAGACCTTTGGGAGTTAAGTGGTTTTCAACCATAAAACCCCCGAGATTGCACTCTCCATTATAAATTGGAAACATTCCAAAGCAGTTTTTACCCTGCCAGGGCATTCCAAGACTCTGAAAGAAAGCAGTTAACTTCATCTTGACCAAACATCATTAGCTGCTTCTGTGGAATTATTTTAAAAGATATTTTAAAAGAGAATAATATTCATCATAAGCTGTGAAATATAAGCTTCTTGTATACTCACAAGGGATGTACCCAACTTTTTTTGGGGGGGGGGGCAATGTGTAGTTTGCATAATTCATTTTAAACCATCCAGAGAGTGCTTTAAGTACTGTGGGGCAGTATATGAGCAGCAACACTTTTGCTTTTGAGGGATGAAAAATGGCTTTGTGAGGGAGCTCATAAGAGACCTTATGTTTATTCCTGGTAGTTGAGTAGTTTAAAAAGAAGTAGGTGGGTGGGTGGAGACAAAGCCTTCATTGCCTACCGTGCTGTTGCCATTGTTGACTCTTCCACACCTGCTGGCGGAAGGGAGGCTCAGTGTGCAGGAGGCAAGCCCACTCCTGCCTATGCCATCACTGCTATCCCCCCCGCCCCCGCCCCCGCAAGCCTCCCTCGCACTCCACCTGGAGCTGCTTTTCCCAGGAGGTGAATCATTTCAGGTAGAATTCAGCAAGACAACACTCTATCCTGGGGCAGTGGGTTGTGGTGTGTGTGTGTGTGTGTGAGAGAGAGAGAGAGAGAGAGAGAGGGGCAGGCAGGCAGGCAGAGGCAGAGACAGAAGGGGATCAGAGTGTTGTGTCTGTCCTTTGAGTTCCTGTGTTGGACAGCAAAGGGTTAAAGAAGCTTGACTGAGTGGTTTGTGTCTTTGTGTTTTTATGAAAGAGACAGAGACACAGGTTGGAGGTCACTCATGTACTTGGGAGGAAGGGGTTAATACATACACAGAGACAGGAACACAAGCAGAAGCACAAACATACCCCAGCATATGCCAGTTTGCCCTGGAAAAAAGCTGAGAAATGCAATAGTGCTATAGTGTTCGTCCTGCGTGTAGAGGATATGTTTATTTCTGCCCAGACCAAGAGTGCCCCCAGAAGAAGGAAATGGGAAAGCACTTCTGAGTCCTGATTTATTTCCAGGTAGAGACTTGATGGCACATCATTATGACTGATACACAGTGTAGTGTTCTGGATAGAATGATGGTAGAATGGATAGAATGATGGTAGAATGATGGCTACCTTAATCAAGAAGCAACGGGTAGCCACTGCAAGTGAGCCAGAATGGGGGTGATATGGTCATATCTTCCCACATCAACCACCAGTCTGGCCGCCACATTCTACACCCGCTGCAATCGCCGAACAAGGGTCAAGGGAAGCCCCATGTGGAGTGTGTTAGAGTAATCTATCCTTGATATAAACAGGGCTTGCACAAACATCCTTAGGAGGTCACCATCGAGATATGGGCGAATCTGGGTGAGGAGCCTAAGATCATAAAAGGCTGCTCTGGAGACAGCTGCCACCTGGGCTTCCAGGGACAGAGCCAGATCCAGAATCACGCCCAGGCTCTTCACTCTGTCAGCCAGCTGGAGGGAGATCCCATCCAAACTGGGAAGTGGGCCACAATATCCATTTGGTCCACCCCCCCACCTGGAACAATTCCACCTGGCGGTTCAAAGCCCCACCAATACGTAGGGGTCCATAAGCTATTTTAGCATCCCTAATTGCTTGAACACAGTGTCTGGTCATCGCACAAATTAAATGCCATCTGGTCTTTTCTCCATCTGCACCCCAGCCTCCCATTCCTGCTTCATCGCTCACAATTCCACTGTAAACCACGGTGCGGGATGGGCTCTGCACCAGAAGAGGCGCTTGGGGGCGATCCGGTCAACAGCCCGGGTGGCCTTTCCATACCACCTTTCCACCAGGGCATCCACCGGATCATCAACCAGGCCGTCTGGTGAATTCCCGAAGGTGTCTGAAAATGAGACTATATCCACAAGCCTCCAGGGATGGGCCCAAACAGAAGGGCCTGGCTCTCCATAGGGTGGGGTAGCGGTTGGGGAAAAGGCCAGCAAGTAATGATCCGTCTGTGACATGGGCTGGGGGGATATTCTCCCAACCCCCAGATTGATACCAGGTTCATCTCCTGGAACCCTTTACCACTGAGCAATTCTATATGAGGGAAATTTGATTGAATTTGTGAGTAGCATAGGTATATTTGAATTCCTGTTTTAAAAAGCCAGTTCTTCCAAAAGCCTCCAGTTTATGAATGGGATATTGTGCTTCTGCTTCAGTGATTCAAAAAGCCAGGAAATGACCCGATATTGCTCCAAAATATCATGCCCACATTGCCCGCAGGAAAAAGGATGCCAAGCTTTACATAGTAAAATGTAGCCTGAATGTTGATGATACCAGTGGTCGCAGTCAAGAGGGTCTACACAGGATACCTTCTTCTCAGTGCTATTCACACTTACTGAAAAACAGCTCTCACCATTGTTTTGTGTTTGGTGAGAAGTGGTGAACTGATGAAAAAAGGAGTCAGCTTCTGGGATTATTCTTTGTGTGGTGTCACTTAGTGAATGCTAGTGGTGCTGGGAGACTCATGTCTCCCAGCACCACGAGGTATCCTGTTTCACATATACAGTAATACCTCGTAAGATGAATGTCCTTCAGACGAAAAACTCATAAGACGAATGCAATTGCTAGGGATAGGAAAAGCCTGTAAGATGAATTTTTTCTTCTGGTTTCCATTCGTCTTACGAAGTGCCATTGATCCTCGTCCAGCCTGGACTGTTTGCAAGGGAACAGCCCAGGTTGGGTGAGGATCACTAAGTCCCTGCTCTACCCACCCAATTGTCTTCCAAGTAGCATGGGCTGGGCAAAGATCCATTTTAAAATATCCTGCCATCAGCACTCCAGCTGGGGCCAGAGCGCTTGTGGCGGGACATTTTAAAATGGATCTTCTCTCAGCCCTCTGGAATGGATTAATTGGTTTTCAATGCATTCCCATGGGAAACGTGCCTCATAAGTTTTTCATAAGGCGAATTGACTCATAGAACGAATTAAATTTGTCTTACGAGGCACTACTCTACATGAAAAACCTGAAACAGGCTGTCCATAATTTTATCACCTGGTACCATCTGCCTGCTGATGATACCCACCTGCTTTTTGAGACCTTCCATTCCTAAAGATGAAAAGTTTTTATTTAAGAATTCTCCCTGATGAACCTGCTTTTACCACACATGGTATGGCAAATGCAAAAGTTGCTTTTTAAGAGGGTGTCCCTTTCTTTGCTCATGCATGTCTAGGATCATATAGGGAAAGAGGGATCATGGCTGAACAGTGTAAAAACAAACGGAATGCATAGATATACTGTATTTGAGAAATAATTAGTGGTTACTTCGTCCTGTACAGTGGGAGTGAGGAACATGTGCCCCTTCAGTATATTTTATTTATTTTTATTTATTTATATAACTTATGTGCCGCACACTACCCAAAGGTCTCTGGGCAGCTTACAATTAAAATGAAGTTAAAACAGTTAAAACGTTAAAAAGGCAATGGATAATTAAAACAATAAAAACATTTAAATCTATGTTATGTCAATTAAAAAACTTGAGAAACAGGAAGGTTTTTACCTGGCGCCAAAATGTCATCAGTGTTGGCACCAGGTGGATGTCACTTGGGAGGGCAATCCATAACCTGCAGTCAGTTGCCGAGAAGGCCCTGTTCCTACAAGCCATCCCTTTCACCTCCTTGAGGGATCTCTCTTTCAGGAGGGCCCCCTGGCTAGATCTTAATTGCCGGGTAGGTTCATATGGAAGGAGGTGGTCCTTCAGGTATCTAGGTCCTAAGCCATTTAGGGCTTTATTTGCCAAAACAAGCACTTTGAATTGGGCTCGGGCAACAACTGGTAACCAGGTTGCGTAGAATCGATGTGATATGATCCCTTGCAGCCCCACCACTCACCAGCTGGGCTGCACAATTCTGAGTCAGTTGTAATCTCTGAACCGTCTTCAAAGGCTGCCCCACGTAAAGGCTGAACTGCATCTTCCATGAGTTTTATTCACCATAGAAAGTTGTTTGTAGGATGCTGGGAGCTGTAATCCAATCACATCTAGAAATGTCCATACAGTGGTGCCTCCTAAGACGAATTAAATCGGTTACAAATGCATTCCTATGGGAAGGCTGTCCCAACCCCGCCCTCAATCAACCGCCGGGTGAGGGCTGTGGGAGCAGGCTTTCACTGCTGGTTGATTGAGGGACTTTACCTCCAGCCCGTCAAAGGGGGGGGGGAAGCTTTTTCCCTTTGCTGGGTTGGGGCAGGGGAAAAGCTTCCCCCCTTTTGCTAGCTGCCCCGAACCCAGGGGGTGAGGCTGGAGAGGGGTGACTCCCCCGCTCGTCCCCATCCTGTGTCGGGGCAAATACCGCCCTTCGCTTGGGTCACTCACTGCTTCAAGCCATTTTGGCACAGAGACCCAGTGAAGGGGGGAGCAGCAGTGGCTAAGCACGGAGCCTAGGGAAAGGAAGGCAGCAGCTTGTAAGCACACAAGGCGCTGCCTCCCCTTCACCTTGGGCTCCATACACAGAGCCATTTAAATGGGGGGTGGGGGTGGGGGTGGCTTCGATACTGGCTTTCCTGAGCATGTAGCATCTGCAGGTCGGGTGCTACATGGTTGGGAAAGCCAGGATGGAAGACCAGGCTTTTGAATTTTCACACACCCATAACTGCCATGGGTTGTGGATGCACAAAAGTCAAAAGCCTGTCCTCTAAGACAAATTTTTTGCAAGACCTCCGATAGGCAAACCATTGTCTTCCAAAAATGCCTATACCAGGAAATTTCATTTGTCTTATGAAGAATTTCTCTTACGGGGCATGTCTTGTGAGGTACCACTGTATTCCCATTGTTACGGCTTCAGATGGTACAGCAAACTTATAAATAGCTGCTTCCTGGTCTGTCTTCAGCAAGTTGGAAGATCCTCCCGGTCACTACATGGGGAATTTGTTGGTAAATTAAAATAATTAAAGTCACCATGCCATAAATGACATATGTAATAGTTTTACAATGGAAATTATCTATGGGCTAGTAACATTTGTGCACTATTGTAGCTTTTTTCTTCATACCATCTTTTCTGTTGCACAGCATTTTAATAACCACATGACCAAACCTGACTGCTAGGATCTCAGTAGTGCTGTTTCTGACATCTGTGCAAACAGACATGTTCTCTCTCTCCCCCCTTCCCCCGCCGCCCCATTTTTACAATTGGTAACAATTTGTTGAAATACTTCCAAAATGTGTTTTTTCCTTACAGTCTTGTTTTTATATTGCAGGTACTGTGAAGCAGTAGATGTAATTTTGAAGAGACCCTGAAGGCACAAATGGCTTTAGCTGGCTGCCCAGATTCTTTTTTCAACCATCCTTACCGGATAGTAAGTTATAAATCAGTTACACTTATGTAATATAATCACCTCACTAAGCTAAATATCTAGTTGCTTCTTAAGGAATATACTTTGTTTGGGAAGTGATTCATAGGAACACTCAAATGGCAGGCTATATGCTTGTGTTTAACCCACCCCATCCCTCCCCCACCTCTCTTTTCTTTCTATCTACTTACTTATCTACTCCTCATCTGGATGAAAGGCCACTCTGAATGGTTTACAACAAACAAAAATACCAAAGACACAAACAAATAATTCTAATAAAATAGAAATAAAAATCCAAATTACAGCCAACTAATCAAATGGAAAGTAATAGCAATCAAAATAAGAAACAACAGTAAAATATCAACAATAATATAAACACACCAATTTAGAAGGCAAGATGGTGAGATGAAATAAAACATTGAAATTACCACTGTGCTGTTGGTAATAAAAAGCCAAGTTTTTAATAATTGCTTGAAGATTCCTAGGGGCTAGGGTGGAAGGCCATCCCAAAGATGAGGGGCAACAACATAGAAGGTCTGGTTCCTAGTCTTCTCTTTTTGGGCCTCTCTAAGGGTCACTAGTCTCAACTGTGCTGCCTGTGAATAGGTTGAGCAGATGTCATTGGAAGGAGGTGTTATGTCAGGTAACAAGGTCCCAAACCTTTTAGGGCTTTGTATACTTAAGGTCATCACCTTGAGTCTAATGTAGAGATGAACAGGTAGCCAGTGTAGGGGAGATATGTTGGTATTTTTGCACTCAAGTACCTAGCTGCCATATTTTGGGTTTTTTGAGGTTTCTGTAACACCCTCATAGGCATCCCCACATACAAAGCAAAAAGCAAAGTGTTCTGCTTATATACCGCCCCATACCACTTCAAGTAGTCTCTGGGCGGTTTACAGTTTCATTACAGTATGCAGGATACACATTCCCCCCACCCCCAGCAAGCTGGGTACTCGTTTTACCAACCTCAGAAGGATGGAAGGCTGAGTGAACCTTGAGCCTGCTACCTGGGACTGAATCCCAGGTCGTGAGCACAGTTTTACCTGCAGTACAGCCATTTAACCACTGCGCCACAAGGCTCATACAGAGCATTACAGTAATCTAATTTTGAAACTACCAGTGAATGGATCAGCATGGTGAGAGAGTTGCACTCTCTGGGGTCAGCATTGGAGCCAGGCCAACAATTCCCAACCCCAAGAGCATCCCCAGTAGGATACCATGGTTGAGTGCTTCAAAAGCCACTGAGAGATTGAGGAAGACCAGCTGGGACATCTCCCCCAGTCAGCCTCCCTCAGGAGGTCATTATGCAGGGTGACCAATGCTGTCTCTGTGCTGTGACATAGCCTGAACTGCAGTTGGAACGGATCGGCATAGGTCTCTTCCGAGAGACCCTGTAACTGATCAACCACTGCCCTCTCCACTGGGTTAGAGGGTAGTGGTTGATGGAACACTGGTAATGGGTCTATAGTTGTTAATATCATCTGCTGCCATTGTTTTTACAAATAGGCCTAATGAGTGTCTCCTTGAGGGCTCAGGGAAACCATCCCTCAAGGAAAGATGCATTTATGATGGAGGTGACTATGGAGGTTAGCCTTTCGAGTGTGGCTGGGTTACCACACTTCCCTCTTCTCGGAGTAGTTAAAGGCACAACCTCACTCTAGCACAGGCCCCCAGTCATCTCACAGACCATTGACCTGTACCAGTTTAGTCTTGGGTATTGCTGCCACCAGTCAGGGTACCCCAGTTCAGTCACTGAGTCCCAGACAAGATATAACATGGAAAAATAAAATGAAAGTTTATTGAATACAATAAGATGTTGAATACAGTTCACTTGTGTTCTGTTACTTATATTTTCTCAAAGCAGTTCACTCAAATACTGATCTAATTCCCTCACTGAAATTTCCCAGTTCCCTAACTGCTCTGTCTCTTCTTCAGTGGCTGTCAGTTTCCCTATCTTAGCCCCATCTTTACCCTATCTGACTCTTAACTACCTCAGGTGGAGCTATCTAAGCAGGCCTCCACATTCCATATTTGGTCATGAACATTAACCGGTTGTTCCCCCTCCTGTACAGTCATGTACACAGTAAAAGGGTGAGCGCTACAGTGACCCATTGTGAGCCAGACTGGGCAGGATCTAGGGCAGGGGTGTCCAAACTTTTTGCAAGGAGGGCCAGATTTGGTGAAGTGAAATGTGTAGGGGCCGACCATTCAGCCACATTTGGCCCCTGGGCCAGGCTTTGGACAAGTCTCTATAACATGCAAGGAGCCAGGGAGAATGCTGCAGCAACGGAGCCGGGGGTAGGTAGTCTAGGCAGGTGGCTGGGGCAATGGACAAAGTCAGGGAGGGCAGACAGACCGTAAAACTGCAAGCTGGTGTCTCCATCCAGTATGGGGAGGGGCCAGCTGGTGGGGATGAGTGACAAGCTGAGTCGGTGGGCAGAAGAGGCTGCGGGCCGCTCGAAATTTGAAATCAGGCTGCATATGCCCCCCCGGGCCTGACTTTGGACATGCCTGATCTAGGGACATAGTGGTGTCCCTGTTGTAGTCAAGCATCCTACCAACCTCAGCTGAAATCACTGGCTGAAATTGTGTTACAACATCCAGCCAAGGTGCTGCAGTGAACATCTTGGTTCAATCTTCTGGAAAAGTGTGTATGTTTTGAAAATGTCCCAAATTGTTCATAGGGTATACTGTTGGGAGGCCTGCCACTGTAAACAATCTCAGATAAATTATAGAATCATAGAATCCTAGAGTTGGAAGAGACCTCAAGGGCCATGTAGTCCAACCCCCTGCCATGCAGGAACCCCATCACAATATAGTACACAAATTGTGTACTGTATGAAAAAGTTTGGCCTGATAGTTTTCATCTTCCCTTATTTGAGTAGCAAAGTGTGTTCTGCTTGGGCCCTCACATTTGCTAAATAGATATTTGAGGTTATTTTGTGACTTTTAAATTAAGTTCTGTTGTGGCCTGCATCCTATTCTGCTTCATTGGCCAAAGCTGTTGATTGTACCAAGGAGCTGAATGGGATTGGGATAGGAGGGGGCATTTGGGTGTGATTGTGTCAACAGCCCTGGTCACAGTAGCAGACCATTCTTCAACAAGAGCTTCAACAGTAGTGGCAGCCAGATCAGCTGCTACCCCATGCATTGCATTCTGGAAGTTGATTGGTTCCAATAGCCTGTGGAGGCTCACCCTATTCCCATGATAGAACCCAGTGATAGGCTGCATTTTATCAGGTCGTGATCCAACCATGACAAGGATCACTAGGTGACTGACACAACATCAGTCATCTTTGGGTCACCATCTCCCTCCCCTGTTGAAAACACCTAGTCCACCAATCTTCTGAAGGTGGGGTGGGGTGGCAATGTGTAGCCTGCATAATTAATTTGTAAACTGCCCAGAGAGTACTTGAAGCATTATGGGGCAGTATATAAGCAGAACACTTTGCTTTTGCTTTGCTATGTGTGTTGGATGGTTGACATGTTGGGACTTGCCCAAGAAGGCCATGGTCCCCGGGAATTTAAATGCTGGCCCAGAGGCCTCGACCTCTGCTTAGGTGTTGAAGTTCCCCAGCTTAAGCAGTTTGGGGGATCTCAACAGCACTGTGGAGATGAAGTCAGCCAGCTCTGAAAAGGAGAGTGCTGGGGTGCAGGGAGCATGGCAGAACAGCCCAATCCCAAATCCATCCTGGTCCCCCACTGGGATGTGGTGGGCCTCTAGGACTGGGATTGCCAAGATAGAGAGCCTGACATTCTCTGAAGGTTTTTGTTTGTTTTAATAGAGAATGGCAATTGCCCCCACCCCAAAATATCTCCAGTTAACTTGATGTTGGATGGAGTATCTGGGTTGGCACATTAGAGAGAGGGCCATACCACCCTCTGCACCCACCCATGTCTCAGTGATACAAGCCAGATCTGCATCCTCATCCAGGATCTGGTCCTAGATGAGCTGAGCTTTATTTAAAGTATGGTAGATCAACATTTAGCAACATTAAGGCTAGAGTGGAAGGTTGACTGAGCAGGTTACCTCAAGGTTAACAGCTGGCAGCTGAGCTAGAACAGGGAGGAGTCTACAAACATCTCACCGCTGTTCTTCTGGGCTTGAAAGCTACAGTACCAATACCATACCTTCCCCTATTCTTGTCAATTTGAATGTTATGCATATCCTTTTTTTAAAGTAAAGTGTTGATGGCTTAGGTCTCCTAGGTGAAAAGTGCAATAAATGTAATATTTATTGTGCTTTAATAAAATTATCATTTGAATCTGTTAGCTAAGACTGATCTGTAAAACAAAAGGCCCCAAATTCAGATCCTACCTCTGCTGTGGGACCCCCCCCAACAGATAACCCTTAACAAGTCAGTTAAAGCTTCTCTAAGCCTGAATTTCCCCCACTCTCCTTTTTGCAGCAGGGAAAGCATCAGAAGGGTTCACTTCTGGCTTTGAAACAGATCTCGCTTGTTGTGTTTTGCAAACTTGCAGAAATTATTTACTTTAAAACTCTACGTTGGTGAGAACAACTCAGAGGATGTGACAACCTGGGGTCTCTTGCTGATATTGTTGATTTGCAAGCCATAACTGCTAGCAGTAGAGGAACATAATATAAGCTAAAATGGTTTCTGTAAAATATATAAAGATTATAGAAGTAGAGAGTTGATTTAAATCTAGTTCTGTCATAAAAACAAACAGCTGTGAAAGTTCTAAACAAGTTCTAAATATTTTTAAGATATTGATAGTTTTTACTACAATAGTCAGCTTCTGAAAACCAGCCCAGAAGAGGTTGCGTAAGAGGGTGTAACAGAATTTATCTAGCTCATACTAACAATGATATTTACAAAGATATATGAGACCTCATAACTAGGGCAGAGGCAGTATCTGCCATTGGCTGCTATGCCTTCTAAATCCTAGAAAGAAAAGCATTAAAATGTGCTGAGGAAAAATCTTTCCTATATTTTGGAAAGATATCCAGCACTGATAAAGCATTCCTTTTCTGGAGTCTGAATATGGCAGACCCAGTGATTAGGGGAAGCCTGTCCTGTCTTTGTAAATCCATATCTAGTTGTCCTCTTATGGTGATGAATTTGACTGTAACTTTTTCAAAATGGAAATGAAGTGGTTTAATTTCTTTTGTTGCACAGAAAAAAGCAGGACAGAAGGGTAAGAGCCAAAGGATTGCTCTGGCTCCTGGAATTATGGTTTCCTTTTACACCACAGCCTGCTTCTGCTTCCCATCCCCAGACATCCATGGGCAATGTCAAGCTAAAAAGCAATATTGTTTTATGGGCAGTATGTAATGATTCTATTAGATTGACTCTTCAGTGACTAGGTTTAAGAAGTGCGTCACACGGAAGGCTTTTATAAGCGGTGTGTTATGGTCCTGGAGATGCTTTAATAAACCCCCTTCCTCTGGATCTGTAATCCTGAACAGGCAACAAAGGAGCAGTGTGGCTGGTGTGCTATCTATGGCTCAGAGGTTGGAGATTTTACTTTTTTAAAAAAAAAATATAGCTTCCAAATTCCAAACCAACAGGCCATGTTGGCAGAGGAATTCTGGCAGTCGTCTTCTAGTTTGGCACTTTGCAGTCAATAACTATTTGATTTCCTTTCCACATGCTTGTATTGACAATAGGATTCTGGTTGTTATATCTTCAGAAGCATGAGTAGATATGAGTAGACATATTGGGCATTGCCCCTGGAGCATGGTAGGTGAAGGTTTGTCAGTGCATGCTTTCCTCAAGGTGTCTGGAACTCACAGCAGTAGAAGGCAGTGTGTATGTGATAATAATTCCCTACTGGGTCATGGAAATGACTACTGAAATATACTTTTGCTGTAACCCAGCGTCAAGTCTCCAGATATTCTTAGACTAAAACTCCCTGAAGCTTTCACCACTTGGAGTTGTAGTCCAAGAATATATGTGGATCCAACATTGGGAGCTGCTACTATAACCTGGCAGTGCTAGTGCAGTGGCTGGGTTAAATCTGCCTCAGTTTATTGCAAGGAGAGAAAAGAGTGAGGAAAGCTAATAGTTTTCCCCTTTCTATTTCTTCATGGTCTCTTAGGTTTGGTGAAAGAAATAAATTATCTAATGGGTGAAAATTTCTTCAAAGCCACAGAGTACAAGTGTGCACTCAAGCATGCTTGGAAAAACATTTTGTTTTCTGCATCCAGTGCCAAAGGACTATTGGTGGTAAGGACAAGGCTGCTAACAATATTTCTTGTAAAGGGCCCAGAAGCCATTCATAGAGAAGATACTCTACTCTGGTGGTACAAACAGCATTGGTATTGAGAGATTTTTATAAAATGGGTGGTTGTTGATATTGCCCTGTCTGAGGAAACATTACTTGTATGCTTCACTATTTTCTCTTGCCAGGAGCTATTGCCACATTGTGTTAAATATGACCAAGTAGAGAAGGATTCTCTGCATGCTTTGGTTCCTTTTAAAATTTTAATAAACTCTTCACATTGGTAGACACATAATGTCACCCGTTCAAGTCTCTGAGGTTCAGTCCATGGTGTTTATAGATAAGATGGGGGAAGATGCCTGCCTTAAAGCCTTGAGCGTTACTTCCTAACAGTAAGTTCCCCCCTCCTCCAGTACACCTGCAGCAACTGTTTTTGTTTTGGTTACAGTACAATCTGTGTGGGAGGGACATTGGTGTCAAGGCCAAAGGTGGGGACTTTTTGAACCTGGTTGCTGAATTCCAATTGGGACAGGTGGACTGTCTGGCTCAGGTTCTCTGTCCCTGATATCCCTGATGTAGTTAATACAATGATTGAGGGACAGGTGATCAGAATCACTAACAAGATGGAAATGAATATTAAAATGTAGTATATTAAAAACTGAAAACTGCTGGTCACAAAAATCTCAGAGGAGTTGCATAATCTCAGTCCTGCTATAATGGACATCCTGTTTGTAGGTGACTCATCTGGTTAAAGGAAACGGCATTTAGTTTGTTGGATAGTACTCAAACATCTAGCTTCTTCCAGTTTCTTTTGGCATCACCAGCCATAATAGTCATTTGAATTAGTTGTTTGCAATGAGGATCAGTGATGAGTTCTGAGGTGCCCATTTCAATATGGATCTTCAGTTCTGCTCTAGCCTATAGCAAGTCCACTGTGACCTTGACCATGCCCCATGTTTATATCCTGTGCTGTTCAGCACGGCTGAGCATAGACATCAAGAGATTTAGGGTGCAGAGTTGAAGGTGTGCTGGTTGCATTCACCGTCTTTCCTTCAGACTTGGGTGCTGCTCAGTAAGTGATGAGCTGATGAATAGATGAATAGATTAAGTGGATTCTAAGGAAGTAGATTTCAGTCTACAAACACTTATATGTGAGTTTTAGTCCATGGAAATCAGGTTTTACAGGATCTTCATTTTCCCTGTGTTATTTATTTATTTATTTATTTATTTATTTATTTATTTATTTATTTATTTAT